>PRKT01000194.1:723872-878110 GCA_003671525.1 Saccostrea glomerata
GCATCCTCGATGGATTTTATTACCTTTCTACATAATATTATATGTTGTTTATTAATTTTCATGATTTTTCGCATATCATATAATTATGTGCATGTACAGTGTATATGAATAGGTATTATATCGCATACGTACAAAATAAATATTTCTTTATGATTAAAACACTTGCCTTTTTCCCAAGTTGTGTACAGACTAAGAACTTACGCCTACTCATGAGCAGGCCTAGATTTAAACCAAAATTTAGTCTCGACTAAGTTTCTGCTTTTTGTGAAACGCAACTTAGTCCGACTTCCGGGTTTAGTCACTGATTAAGCCCGGACTAAGCTTACGACTGGTCGAAGGCCTTTTTGAGAAACGAGCCCCAGCTGTACAATTTGTTGATTCGTATGGTTTAGATATCAGTTAATGATTTAAGATTTAAAAAATGTTTATTAAATCTTTATTTAATCTTTTTTTTCACATCTTACCAAGGCCTATACGTGTAATCGTTCTTTTGACTAATGCTCTGCACTCAGGACCATTGAACAGTTACGGATTTTTTTCCGTGTCAACACTATCAAAATCGAAATACACTTTCTAATAAAGCTTTCACAAAAGTATCATCCTGATCAAGTTGTGTATTTCTAAAGAGCGTTTCCTTTATATACCTTGACTTTCGTCTAAATAAAACTGTATATATACATGTGGCTGGAACGTTATTGTTGACAACTTACACGAACGATCACGTTACACGAACGATTCCGCACGATTAACGCACGATTAAACCTGTTACACGAAGGATCTTTCACGTTCGCGATTCTACACGTTACACGATCTTACACGATTGTTAACGCAAACGCACGTTTCTTCACTCAAAATAGTTCAAAATAATTAGGAATCAATATTTTCAAAACGAAATACGGCTTAATACTTTTTTAGGATTTCAAAGAATTATCAATATTATTTCATAGACTTTGAAGAAAAAAAAGGAAATTGATATTTCTGTAACTAAATATATGCAAGACTTAATATTTTAGATTTAAAAATAATTATTTCTAAGGTAATTCTCCGATCAAAGAAAACGGATTTTGTTCGTTCTATTAGACGATGTACATGCATGTGGGTCGTATAATTTGATTGAATTGGATATCATGATATGCAGAAAGGGGGATACGTTTGAACAGAAATGGCTGCATGGAATGACTCAAATTATAACTACAAATTTTATCCTTATGTTTCCATTGATTCAATGTCCGATAAACTTGCCAATTATTCAACTTTTTAATTTGCAGAAATTTAAAATTCATTAATTACAAATAAGCTCAAGAGATAAACACAGATAATAAAAACTCCCGAAAATTATACCGTGTCCATGTATATTTGTCGACTTACTAGTTATGTAACCATTGAGAAATGTTTATTTCTTTGTAAAAAAAAATATTTATTTTCAATGAATTGATTTCAAGATTATCTTGACCACAATAAGAAGTAAATAAAAATTAAAATCAGATTTTTCAAAAAGGCATTAGAGATCTAAGTACGGTTTATCACAATATTGATCGCGCTATTTGACGAGAACTTAATATTGTACGACTTACTATAATGCTTGTTTACGGGCGATAAATAGTTCGTTCTGCATTCTATTATGTAAATTGCGCTTTTTCATTTTATTTTGATTTTAAGCAATAAATTAAGAAAAACAAATAAGGGAAATGCTTATTTTAGAAATAACATTCCGATAAAAACTTACAAAACGAAATTTACACGATTCTAAACGCACGATCTCGCACGATTAAAAACGCAAACGATTGAGTCTGATACACGAACGATCTTGCACGTTACACGAACGATCACTCACGATACACGAACGATTCTACACGATTGGTTTGTCAACAATAACGTTCCAGCCACTGTATTTAATCATTAAGCTTTCACGACGGTTTTTCTTGTTTTTCCATCCTTTGTGTTTCCTTCTGTCTGACTAGCTCTCTATCTGTCTGTCTGTCTGTCTGTCTGAAGGACTCCCTCCCCCACCCCTCTCTTTCTCTCTGAGTAAATATTCTTCAACAAAATATTAGTATGTTGACAATATGTGCAAATCGTCTCAGTACATACACTGTATTGTCTCCAACGACAAAACATGCCGATGTGTTGCTTTATATTTTGGTGTCCATAATGCAGTAGGGGGGAAAAGGATAGTCTCAATACAGTTTGTCGCCGCCGATGTTCGACCGTATGTTCATTAAGGATTGGTACATATTGTGGCCAACTGCAGTATGTACAAAATGACAAAATGTATCCTAACAAACATCCTTTTAATATTAAAAACTTAAGGCTCTACAGTTTGCAAAAAGTCTTTTGACTTCCAGTACGACTTTTTACAAATTGATCGATAGATTTGTGATCAAATTAAATTTTCTAAGACAAAGTTTTTTCAGTCCAAATTCTTATGCCTCTCTCCCACGTCTCCGGGGATCAAATGGTCTGCCCCTCAACACGTTAGGGAAATATTCTAAATTTTATTTGTGTTTCTATGGAGGGGTGGGGTGGAATAAGACAATACTAGCATACTGATCATACATTGCAAATAATGATTTTTTTATTTATTGCTAACAAAGATCTATTCTAAATCTGAAATAGTATGATTTTTATGAAGTTATAATCGTATTTTTCTTTAATATTCGTTTATCAAATTATATCTATTTATTTATTTTATATAGATTCCAAAATGAATCTTTAGTTTTTAAATAAGAAAGAAAGTTCAATAGTTGTTTTATTTATCATCCTTATAATTTGTCAAGTCCTTTGAATGGCTCAATACCTATTGTGACGTTTGTTTTTGAGTTTGACGTCGTAAACGTATCTATCACAGTTTTCGACAACTTCAATACCTACGGACAAGATATAATTAAAGAACTTAAATCTTAAATAGATCAAAACTAATTAAATAAAATGCCTATGATGGGGCATATATAACCCCTGTGGCTGGCAGTTGGTAGAGCTCAAATATGACCCCCCTGGCAGTACACAGCTAATTGTGCCACGTGCGTTTAACATATGTTTGCACATATGTTACACGTACGTGAATCGTATGTAACACATACGTGTATTCCAAACATACATTTCACATACGTGGCACAACGTACGTATAACATGCGTGTGACAACATACCTTTTACACAACGTATGTGAAACATACGTTTGGAATACACATATGTGTTACGTACCATTCACGTACGTATAACATATATGTTATGTGCAACCATACGTTACACGTACGTTAATAAACTTGTGTATAGTGAACACATGTACATGTAACATGCACGTTAAGGAACGTACGGTTTACATGTGTTACATGGTTAACTTGTGTATAGTGAACACATGTACATGTAACATGCACGTTAAGGAACGTACGGTTTACATGTGTTTTATAAAGCATAAATTTCACGTCATGTATAGTTTACATGTATTATAAACCACACATTACATGTACAATAATAAGTTATGGTTAACTTGTATTATAAAGCTCACATTACACATATACATTGTTGAATAGTTTGTGTATTATCAGCCACATGTAACATATACATTAAGATTTTTAAAGGTGTTTTACATGTGTGTGAAAAGCTATAATGTTTGAGAAGGCTGTATATTTTCTATATTAATGATATTATTACATACATGTATGATAAATGTAAGTTGACTATAAATCTTATACTTTTCATTTCTATTTTATTTCAAATTTAATTAATTAATCAAATTATCTTTCAGTTTTTGCTATTATGATAAAAAAAACCGATGCTTTAAACATTTATTGTTGCTAAAGACTAAAATATTCGTTTAAAATACAGGAACTTTTTTGTATAAAGGTATGCCTGACTTGCACAACTAACTATTTTACTTAATAGTTTAAAGTGATTTTGGAGAACTAATCAAGATAATAGATATCAATCAATAGGCCCTTAAGGTTTAACCTGTTATTCAGGTAACAGAGTAATCATAGTGATATGACCATCTATAAAATCTATCTTACAATGGGTCGTTAGATCATAGGTTGCATGGATTTAAATCATTATAATACTTTAAAATCTAAACTATTTTTCTCACTGAAACATTATGATATTTGATTAAACCCAATTACCACTGAAATCTCACAGATGTGTGCGTTGTTGATTTTGTGAGTGTCGTTCGTGTTTTGCGTATTTAATGTTTCAATTTATTTCCAGTTTTTTACCTTACGTCCACTTTCATGTCTGGCATGATGTTATCATTTCGCATTGGTTTAAAATTTACTCTAAAAACAGAATAACAAAGTTAAACATAAAAAAGTTCTCTAATCCCGTCATGTGTATCGGATATCGACAGAGGCACATAAAATTGGTCATCGGTTGATATAATGATTCCGAATTCAAGAGCAAAACTAAATTTAAAAAAAAATAATTCACAATAATTTTACAACAAATCTCAAAAGAGAGTAAATTATTCACCCAAATAAATATCAAATATACCGTCGGTAGCGTCCGTTTAAAACTTATGTAATATACCTTCCGGAATTTTCCAGCCTCCATTTATGTTTTACATGTACGTTACCAGTGACGTCACTGGAAAGAGAAGTCTGACGTCTGCAATTCAAATGCCTAGCTAGATCTAACGGTGAGGAATGCATAAGAGCAACAATTATTTAATTACTTTATTACTGTGTGTTGCATGTTAACTTAGGGGTGTTTTTTCCAGTGTATTACATAATGGAGACTTGGGTTGCAAAATAGAAAATATTGACCATGTTAACGCAGTGAGGCAGAGCTATCTTGGTCAGCACCCAGGTACACCCATCAACTCGGGCACGTTATATCAAAATGCAGGTGAACTTTTTATTGAAAATATTTTGTATTAACATAAATAAGATGTAGAAAAAAAACAACAACAGAGCTATCTTGGGCAGCACCCAGGTATACCCATTAGCACGGGCACGTTATATCAAAATGCAGGTAAGGTTTAAAAATACTCTAATAACAATAAGGTATTTATTGAAAATATTTTGTATTTACATAAATAAGATGTAGAAAAAAAAACAACAAATTACAAATTGATGGAAATTTACACTCACCGTATTTCTTTCTACAGTAAACACGGTAAAGGAATTATTATCTTTCAGTACAATAACGGTTCATGTTTTATTTTTAGATGTGTGCCTTTTTACATCCCTATGCATATAAATCCTGTGTACTGCATGTGTTTGAGATTATGAATTTCTAAGGATGGTGGCCGAAGCTCATTTTTGTTAACACCGAAATGCCAAGAATGGACTTCAAAACAGATTATGAAAGTTTAACCAGCATAATCATGATTATGGTAATTATATATACTCTTAAAAAAAGAAAGAAAATTTTCTGATCACATTGCTTTTAGACAAGTTTGCAAATACTTACTTGAAGCTTTTCATGTAAAGTTTGAAATGCAATTTTTTTAACATACATTTTTTTACGTCAAGGACAAACAGTGTACGATTGGAAGACACACAAAAAAAGATGGGTCAATACCAAGCTATGAAAGATTAATGCAGAGGGTAAGTTCAAATTTTTTTTCATTTCGGAACTCTTCTGGTTTTATCCAGATTGGAAATAACATAAGTATAGTCAGCTTCAGTATAATACTATTTACTGACTATTCGGACAATAGCTAGTTTATCATCTCCCTTGACACCAAACTATTTCCCTCGGCTGCATCTTGGTAAATAGTTGCTGTCTTTGGGGACGATAAACTAGCTATTGTCCTCATAGCCAGTAAAAAGGTGTTTACTGTTTGCGCTGTCTGGTAATATTTGAACATTTACACTCCCTCTTTCCCTCCCCCCAATCAAAGGGAAGGTAATCCAATCAAAATTATTCAAAATCGTTTTTTTTAAAATGGACATCAAGCAAACTGTTAGCAAGATTGTAATGAGCATTGAGTCCTACTAAAATTTAGAAATTCATAGCCCCTCGGGCAAGTGGATAAGATGTAAAGGCACATGCAGCTTAATTGATCACATACTAAAAATGCATTGATTCATTAATCAAATATTCTGGGGTACATGTATATGGTTTTTGCCCTGTCTGTCTGTCTGCAAAAACATTTTACATTGGCCATACCATTTTAGTGGTTGAAAGTATGTCCTTCATATTTCACAGACCTGTGTAATCATTGTGACAAGACCTTTCTACCGGAACACCAAATTTAAGCCTTTGACTTGAACTTTGAGTACGACTCACGTTTAAGAAAGTTCCAAAACTTGAATCTTGGC
Organism: Saccostrea glomerata; assembly: GCA_003671525.1. Taxonomy (NCBI): domain Eukaryota; kingdom Metazoa; phylum Mollusca; class Bivalvia; order Ostreida; family Ostreidae; genus Saccostrea; species Saccostrea glomerata. The sequence goes on from PRKT01000194.1 coordinate 730,131, forward strand.
CATAACATTTGAACAGTTGATGCTAGGGCTTTCATACTTCACTTGTGTATTTACTGTGACAAGACCTTTCAATGGGTATAAATTAAAATATTTGACCTTGAACTCCTAGTTTGACCTTTTTGAACTTTTGAGCCGATAGTAGTAGGGCTTTTATATTTCACAGGTTTATTTTTTGTGACAAGACCTTTCTTGGATATCAATAGTTTTGACCTTTGACCTTGTCTTTTGAGTTTGACTTGCACTTGGTAAACCTCAACCATAAGCTAGCATACTGGGGTATCAGTATTTCACAAACACATCTTTTTTACTGAGTTCACCCACAAATCAATGCAATTTAAAGATTTTTAGGTAGAGAATTACAAGGTAGATATTTGAGGGTATAGTGAAAAAAATAGTTTGAAAGATAAAGGTTATGAATACTTAAAAAGATTATAGTTAATTAGCATTTATATTTAAGTTATACAGGGAATTGCACAGGATTAATATGTGGATAATAATAAAGTTCAGGAAAAAATTGTTTTTTCCCTTATTCCTTGCATTTAATATTTTCTTTTTCTTTACAGATAAAAGAGAACTGGAGAAAAATGAATTGATGTTAACATACTCGACGTTAAATTTGGCTTAAATCTGAATATGTCCTTTGTTGCGATTGCCTAAAGAGCAATTAGGAGCAAAAAGTGGATCATTCAACAGATGAAAAGAAAATAAGCCTTTGAGGGAAATTATGTCAAATGCATGAATTGAATATTTGAATTGCACATAATTTTGTTTCATCAATGTAACACACATGTTTGACACATGTAAAGTACTTATACATTAATCATATGCGCAGTGCAAATAACAAACACTAATAACAAACACATTAAACACGTGTTATAAGAAACATGTTACACACATGTTGCACGTACATTATTCATATGTGAAACGTATAAATAACGCACGTGTGCAACGTATATGTAACGTATGGTAGTCAATACGTACGTTTAACATACGTGACACGCATGGTATTCATACGTGTGAAAACGTACGTTTAACATACTTGGTGCTTTTTTCACGTTTCACGTAAGTGAAGTCACGTACGTGTCACATACGTTTAGCGTATGTTAAACGAACGTGGCACAATTAGCTGTGTAAGAGGGTTAAAAAGTCAGACATTTATGATGTCCTAATGACGTCATTATATTTTTGATATTGAACCTTCAGGTGAACAGCTGGTAAAAATTGTAAAACTTGAACTATGGGTCTAAATCAATGAAAGTGCTCAGTATAATACTATAAAACATGTACTAATTTACAGATTTGTGAGGGGGTTTTAAGTTAAAGACACCGTAAATGACACCACATGGATTTATTCTGGTACTAGAAGACCAAAGAGTACCCGTACCAAAGAGAACATTGATTTCATGATAGAGTTATTTATAAAAATTACAAAAAAAATTCCCAAGACGGGTCCTGAATGAGCAAGATACACTTGAGCACGTTTCGTAAATCTACTGTTTATGAATACTAAAAAAATTCTCAATACTTTAAAATTGATTCCTTACACGAAAAGTAAAATGCAGCATTTAAAAGAGACAGAAAAAGAAGTCCTTTAGAGTTTGCCTAGTAGATTTTAATTAGACTTGACTCTGAAAATGTAAAGATGCAGGGGTTTTCTGATGAAGCCCACTTCCATTTAAACAATGTGGTTAAAGAAAATCCTAAATGTTGCTATTTGTTGTTTGGTGAAACCTAATTTGAATGTAGGAAGACTTCTAAACTGTTTGAATTTTATAATTCAAATGGGAAAAAACTGCCGAAATCGTGTTCCAACAAGGTTAATTCAAAGGGACGTCATTTGGAACATGGTGTAAAAGACATATGTTATTCTATAGAAAAAAATGTCGATGAATAATAAGGAAACTTTGACAATTGTATGCTTAACAAAAAATTTATAATACATTTATTACATTTATGTAAAATTTCATTAATATAACTTGATGCATAATTTTTTATATAATGGTTAAAAAGTGTCTTATGTTTTTGGGACACCATGTTTATTGCCTTGCAAAGTACTTTTTTCATATTTGAAACTTGTTTTGTCATTTATTTTTCTCTATTTAATTAGTGCATATGTTGCTTGTGTAATTATATATACAGTTTTTGCATGCTTGTAATAGACCTTTCGGTCACATCGACATTTGTTGTAACAGGGAAGTGTATGTACATATTTTAGATGTGTGTTAAAAATCGAAGAACATTTAACTTAATGCTTTTTTCTTTCTAATTGCTTCCCTATTTTACTGCATTACGAGGAAATTCAAAATAAATGAAGCTCATCTGAGTAAACATCGTCAGCATTAAATCCCTAATGGAGTTTAAACATCAAAATACGTTATAGTACAAAAATTATAGATATGTAAATAATGAGTACAATTTTATGTATAATCACCCTATTTTGTATTCCAAATAGATCACAACATCTGCATACTAGAAAGAAAAACTATATAGAAAAGTTGTTAAAGAGTTAAATTCAATCGAGTTTTAGACTAAGTGGATGCATGATACTAGCGTTGTAAATTCAAATCCTATATAACTAAAATATTGAAGAAGGAATATTGTCATCTTTTTCTTTGTTTCCTGAGTTATAAAAGCTTTAAAAGTGGAATATATAATAATTTAAGCCATTTTGCATACACATATCATATCCTTTCGCCTTATTCAAGAAAATGTTATCGTCAATTTTGTATTTGTAAAACATTCGAATCAAACCAAAAAGGCGTTTTTATTAAAGAAACTATTGCCTGTGATATCAAAAGGTCTAAATTTATTGACAACCAACATCTCACTAATAGCCCATATATATTGAAACGCAAAAGAAACGCAACAAGTAGTAATCTACAAATGTTTGAATTTTTATATAATTTTTATATAATGATTTTCAAAAAAGAATACAGTAAGGCTAAATTTACTTTCAGAACATCAGATAAAAAAGTAAAATTTTTGTCTTTTAACTTTACTATGTAACAAATGATTGTTAAAATACCCCCCTCCCAGCCTTTCATTTACATCGTGCAAGACTGCCCTAAACAACAAAAGCAGCTTAATATCTACGATACAATAGATTAATCAATATCGAGATCTGAGCGAAGGAACTATTCTTTGCCATTTTAAATGCCTGTTTTACAGATTTTTTAGGTCGAATTTTCTCTAACCTAGCGCATTAGACTGTCATTTATGCATATGCTACGTAAGACCCCTTTGAGGCGTAATGTTGTGTATTTTTTGCATCATCAACTCTCCATCACCTTTACTTTGCGATTTTCCAGCTAGAGCAATGGAAATGCGTACTTAAGTTGTTTTCAAGAAGCCATAGCATCGTTACGGGAAACAAAACAAAAGGAGATTTTATTTTTTGAAATATTGCTACATTACGTAAGATGAACAGTACAGACCCAATTAAAACTCCATAATATTGCTAAATGTTTTGTTAAACATGCAATTTTTGATTTCTGTTAAGCAGACTCAAACTTGACTTCCGGTCATGGTATGAAAATCGTTCAACCGTTAAATTACCGTTACTTATCAAATTGAAGATATCCATCATTTTAAGATACAAAATTCTTTACTTTACATAATTATTTCCCCAAAAGTAGGGTGTTGCGTTTCTTTTGCGTTTCAGTATATTTGACTTTAATGTCAAGTAAGGAAGTATTAAGAAGGCATAATTATGCTCCCAAATCCAAAGATCCGAGGCGTATATTGTTTTTTATGCGCCCGGATCGAAAGATCCGAGGCGTATATTGTTTTTGTCCTGTCTGTCTGTCTGTCTGTTTGTCTGTTTGTCTGTTTGTCTGTTTGTCTATTTGTCTGCAAACTTTAACCTTCGCCATAACTTTTGAACGGTTGAGACTTCATATTTGGTATGCCCACTCCACCAATGAAGCTCTTTCAAATGACACCAAGGTCAATGACCTTGTGACCTTGACTGTGACCTATATGCTATAAATAGGGATTTGTTGCAAACTTTCACCTTTGTCATAACTTTTGAACCATAAAAGATAGAGACTTCATATTTGGTATACATACAACACTTATTAAGCTTTTTCAGACTTTAACGTTTGCCATAACTTTTGAACGAACACTTTATATTTGGCATGCATACTTCAATAATGCCTTTTCACATGACACCAAGGTCAATGACCTTGTGACCTTGACTGTGTCTTATATGCTAAAAATAGTTTTTTTGAACCTTCACATAACCATGATTATGAAACCATGAACGATAGAGACTTCATATTTGCTATGCATACTTCACCAATCAAGATCTTTCAAGTGACACCAAGATGAATGACCTTGTGACCTTGACTGTGACATTTATGCTAAAAATATGTTTTTTGAATTTATTGCCGGCGGATGCATAGTGTTTCACAAACACATCTTGTTTTATTTTTTCTAATTAATTCTGATCCAAAAATGAAACAAATAAAAAAAAATTTTATTTTCATATCAACTATTTGACAGATTTCAGTGCATAAATATAACTATAGATTCATTTTTATATAATGTTAAATAATGACAGGCATTTCATAAAGGTAATATATAAAATAAAAATCCGATGATCTCAAAATGCACAGCAACTGACTTAATTTTGAGTTTAAGAATCAAGTCCCAAACTTATATATCTATATCCAGTAATATTGGAAAATTCTTGGGGGATGGGGTTAAAAGACTTCCCCCTTACCAGATATATTTTTTTTAAGTAAAGAAAGCGTTAAGTTGAGATAGAGTGAGTGTTGTTTATGGGTGAGGGTATTTATGGGTAAGGGTATTTATGGGTGAGTGTATTTATGGGTAATAATATTTATGGGTGAGTGTATTTAATTTTTCGTTAGTGTATCTATTTATGTGGGTATTTATGGATGAGTATATTTATAGGTGTGGGTAATTATTGAGTGCATGTGTGTGGTTGTATTCAGACAATTTTTTGCAAACATATACTGACACGCAAAAGAAACGCAACCTCCAAATTTCTATAGAATTTTTAATATTTCGTATTAGTATATGGTTTAATGTTTACATCTTATAGAAGATACACATCTGCTCTACTAATTAGTGCATTAAGTTATGACTTATCTACCACCACTCTAGCAAAAGATGTCAAGAATGTAGAGGTGGTAACAATTGAACTTTTCAAGGTTTAATATCGAATATGCCCTCCATTAGCATTTGTTGCTGCTCGAATTCTGCGATGCATAGAGTTTGTTACACGGTTGATTTGTGTCATAGGAATGTTCTGCCACTCTTCCAGAAGTGCCTGACGCAAAGCGGGTAGGGTTTCTGGTGGATTTGGGCGCGTTCGAATGTGCGTCGATCCAACATGTCCCACACATGCTCAATAGGCGACAAATCAGGACTATATGGGGGCCAAGGTATCGTTTCGACATTGTTTTGTTGAAGATAATCAAATATTTACATTCAGTATAATTTTCCTTATCAAATCCATTAGAAATCCACGACGTTCAAATTTCTATAACACACGCGAAACCTTGTCATCGCGCGTTAGAATACACAGTAGGAACTGTATGCATTTTCAATACTCTAGAAACACCAAAATGTAAAATGTTTTATTTCAATTTAATGAAAACTACAACCCTTAAAAAATTAACGTAGAACTTAATGTAATGTGCGTTAAAAATTAATTTGTCACTATTTTAATCGCAATGTTTGTTTGCGTAATTTAACTTTGCAACGTCACTTAACGTCATCTGACGTCACAAACGGCTCTTACGTCTATTAACCACGTTAGTTTTAAACGGCGCTAAATTCACATTAAATGTTAACGAGAAAAGCAATTTTGAAGAAGAAAAATTATAGAATATAAATATAAGCATTGAATTCATATTTTTGGCTGTCTTCGGTCCTATAACACACCTGGCCGTGCCGACAAATTTATCATACCGCGCTAACGCGCGGTATTCAATTTGTCGGCACGGCCAGGTGTGTTATAGGACCGAAGACAGCCAAAAATATGATTTCAATGCTTAAGTGAACGTCGTGCTACATGACACCTTGCATTGTCTTGTTGGAAGATAAGGTTATGCTGGTGGACAAACGGAATGACAATAGGTTGCAGAACAGTGTCAATGTACCGCTGAGCTGTCAAACTGCCTTCAATGAATACTAAGCGGGTTTTGCGACCACAGCAGATCCCGCCCCATACCATAACGCTTCCACCACCGAACCTGTCACATTCCACCATGCAGTTGTTGGCATAACGTTCACCGCGTCGTCTAAAAACACGCTGACGCCCATCTGAGCGGTAACGCGTGAATTTTGACTCGTCAGTGAAGAGTACACGGCGCCATCTTTGCATTGAAAATGCAGTTGAACGGTGTCTATGCAACCATTGTAGTCTGACGTCACGCCGATGACGATGAAGAGGCATTCCCACTGCAACGCGACACGGCCTAATTCCATATGATTGAAGACGCCTAAGCACATGATCTCGGCTTAATCTTGGATTATGCGTCCCAGGTGTCTCATTAGCAGTTTTTTTTGCAGTTTTAAACCGGTTGCGCAAGTGCTGCAACCTTATGAAGCGATCCTGCCGCGGCGTCGTCACCTTTGGTCGACCAGTTCGAGGGCGATCAGCAGTTTTAGGCGTTTGTACAGACGATATATTGTGCTTTTGTGGACATTCAGTATTCTTGCAACATCCCTTTGGGTGTTTCCAGCCATCAGTAACTGTACTGCCCTATAACGCGCATTGTTTGAGAGCCTAGGTATACTTATTGCACCCCAAAAAACAAATTTTAATGTCGAACTATTCTTACCAGATACCTTAAGAAAAACAATAATGTGAAAGACGCATGAAATATAGTCGCGTGTATCCGTTCACGTGCTAATCGGGGTATTTATCGATGCCTCGCTGACACGAAAACGTGTAGTGTCACCGAGTTCAATCAACCATAACATTGCTTGAAAATGTGTATGAAATCCCTTGATTAAAAATTGTTGACAATAAATCATAAAAGGTAAAAAATAATCGTATTTAAATGGGATTGCGTTTCTTTTGCGTGTCAGTATATATTATACAATTATCACAATTAATATGAAAAGATAAAGAAACATCTATCAGTATTTAATTTGGTTCTTGGTTTCCGTTTGTTTTACACTTATACGTAAATTCTTTGAAATTTAAAATTGAAAGAAAAATAAAGATAAAAAAGAGTAATGTTTTTGCAGTTGAATATAGAATTCAAGTAATATCCTTCAATTCTTTGCTTATTAACGCTTACACGGACGTTAAACACACACATTCACCCTTACACAAACACCCTCTCTCTCACACACACAGACACATACATAAACCCTCCCTCACAGATCCTCACTTTTTGTTTTACCTTCCATTTTTTGTTTTTAAGTTAAGATTTCCATTGGATTTGTATTATCCTATAAAAGTTGAAAAAAATGTGCTTCTTTCATTAACAATTTATGAAGCATTGAAGGTAAACTGGTAATATTTGGATATTTACTCGATTCCTTTTTGTGTTGCCCAAGTTATCCATGTTGTCCTTTTGCGCATTTATGTAAAACAGAAGCTCAATTTTTTGGCCTTAATATTTCAATTCAACATTATTCGTAAATTTTCTTCATGTTTTTCTGAAATCACAAAACTGAACCCAAAAATATATGAGATTTTAGAGATTTCCTTCATGTTTGCTTCAGTATTTAATTGTTTCTGAATCTTACATCTTTACAACAAGATAAAAAACACTGTAGAACATTTCAGAATTGATCCTTATGTTACATTTTTGTCATGTATGGATCAGACCTTTGTTGTCTGTTGAGAAAACTTGGCCTTATTCCTATAAAGGATTAAACATTTCAACCACTAAAAATGAAGAATTTAAACTTTTTACAGACATTGTTAAAAAGATTATTTTTATCAAACCAAGTTGATATGGTAAAAATTATAAAAAAAAAAACCTTGATTGTTCCACTATTTAATTTATGAAGAGCATAAAGCAGCATTACAGAGTCATTGTGATTTTTGTCATGTAAAGGTATGAAAAACCTCAGTCAGCAAACGACACAATAATATATAGTATTTGCTGACTAGGTCATAAACTTACGAAATTATGACTCTTAACGTGACTGCTGATACTCTTGTTTGATCAACTTGCTTGTCAATAATTTACCCCGTTTTAGAAATTGTTCATACGTAGAGCATGCTCTTGCGTATCGAATCAACTGAGATATGTAGACTCCGTATGCAGGTGATGAAGGTTATTGCTGCATATGTAAGGAAAGTTGACGATAGAAAAGTTAAAGGCATCACGTTGATCATAGAGTTTGGTTGTTAGATTACCATTAACGTCTTTTTTAAGTAGAATTTCTGTCAGTATGTGTCAGACTCTGTGGTATCTTTTATCTCAAGCTCACCAGGATATATCGTATCGACATAGGAATTGAAATAACCATTGTTAACTGACAATACGGCGTCAATATATCTAAATGTCGAGTTGAGTTTGGTCACAGCAACGCGGGTATATTAAGGAAGCACATTAGTCAGTTTTCGGGGAGAAAATTAAGTTTGATAATTTACCGAAACGCTTATAAACGTAAATCAATTATCTATTGCATAAAGATATAAGAGTGTCTAACGCAGCGACGTGCACCACCACCACGGCATCACGTGACTTCTATTAATAGCGAAATTTTCCTTAATAAAAAAGCTAACAGAACAACAATACCCCGGAGTTTAATACTTTCTTTGAGTAAATAAATGATGTAGTTGAAAAACATGTATTTTGCCTAAAAAGAGCTGCTAGAATCCAACTGTCCCCTCAGTAAAATATTTATTCGACACATTCGCACGAAACCTTACCCGATGTTTTGAATTTTTTTACATATGAACCGAGATTTTTCGTAAGACCATGCTTAACTCTGGATTCTAAGAGCACTTTCCAAGTATTTAAGGAGGCAAATTTTCCTTCTGTTCAAATCTTATATTTTGAAATATACAGCTTATTGTTGTTCTGTTGCATTATTTTTGTCACAAGTTACAGAAGAAAGCCGACCGGGATACGTATATGGCTGACTGTTTTCGAGAGAGAATATAATCGATGAAAATAAATAGCATACCTGTTTTATTAACTGAACTCCATATGAATTTAATAGAAAATATTCACGATATTTGCTTTTGAACTCCATTTTACATATCTTTGTACATGCCGTCCTAGCAAAATTCTCTTTAAACGACATGATCAATTCCCAAGTTACTTGATGTACACATATGACGTCATCGATGGTAGATTTCAATCAAAATAACAGAATACAGCATAACATAATAAGAACATTTTATTTTTGTTAATGTTTACACGTTAATATTCATTTTCTAGAGTTAAGTTACATCTCTAAATACCAATATTACGAAAACTTGTGTTCTAAAATTGACGTCATCTCGCCTACTATGACGCCATGATGTAGCACTGATTTAGTCAAGGTAGAACATTTTGTATGCTTCCTTATTCCCCCTGCGAAGTGTTTTGTTCTTTTCATTCATAGGATTTATAAGGACACAAACCTTGTTAGATTTTGCTGCAATTTGACGTGCTGGTGTCCTAGGTTTATACAAAGTGGCTGGTGGAGTTTCATGCAAATTGATGATTCTAAAACAGAGTTATGACCCTTTAAATGATGTGCTTGAACACCTTAAAGCAGAGGGTAAAATGAGCATTAGACACATGCAGTTCTCAGATTTGAAATGCTCACAACTCATATACAATACAGTTATTTTTTTTTTTGAACACTAGATAAATATGTCCTACACAAATGTCAAGAAAACAAATTAACCTATTACGTATTTCTATATTCAAAACAATTTTTCAAAAAAAAAACAACACAAAAAATAACTCCGAAAAGCATAACATTTTTGGCCATATTAAAAATAAAAAAAAATAACACTTTTTAATTTTAGTAAAACTAACATTTTTTTTTTTTATTACAATATTTAGGCTACGAAAAATCAGTATAAAAGCTAATTATCACAGACTCCACATAAAAACAACAATGAATTTATTGTTTTCTAATTATGTATTTCTTAAGTTTGGCATTTAATGGCATCATACCGCATGGGGGGCTGTGATAAATGGATTTATATCGTTTTCACTGCATAAATCTGATTAAAAGAGATAAGTACCTTTGTTATTAGCAGATTATCCAACCTGGTTGGTTAGGCCTCTGTCAGAAAGTGGTACTTACGTCTCTAATTGGATTATCCCTGGTCACATTTAGACTTCTTTGATCGGTATTTCTTGTAACAATATGCATTATAAGACAACAAATATAATAAATTCTATGAAATTTTGGATTTTATAATTCTGAATTTACAAGAAAAGGAATCTAAATATACATTTTACCTACGTACCTTCTTCAGAATGCTCTAAAAAGGGGAGACAACTCTGCACTGTAAAGGTACCAAAACAATATAATTAAAAAGCATTTATATATACTTTCAATTGTTCAACACAGAAAATAAATACCATGCCTGTGTCACATACTACATGTCACTCCTGGAGCTGCCTGAAGGTTGACTAAAGAGGTGTAGAGAAGGTTTAACTTGAGTACATAAATTCTGCCTGTCATGTGGAGCACTATTTCTGCACAGTGTTCTCTAAATCACCTGTGCTTGTCAAAAAATGATAATTTGGTCTGATATGCGACCACAGACAATGATGTCAAAGATTCCACAAAAGTAGAAAAAGACGATAGGACCAAACATTCCACGTGAAATGTTGAGCACCTTACAGACCTCCCCTGTCTTGGTCAATCACAGATCAGTGCCAGTAATCAGACAGCAGATGTTCAATTTAAAAAGCTTAAGGAAAAAGATTTAGATAGTATACCTTAATAAGCAACAGATGATGATGAACAGATGAATACATTATATTAAAAACAAACAAACACAAATAATATAAACTTAAGAGTCAGTTGATTGTATACCTTTAACTTGGCTGCTTTCGACTGTAATGTTGTTGACAGCTGTATCTTGTTTTCTGAATCCTAACTTTTGCTGCTTCTTGTACAAAATCGTTCACTTCTGACTGACAACTGGTCTGAATTTTTTTTAAAGTCACCCATCCAGGCTAAAACTGCATGCAATTCCACTATCAGCTTAAAATAAGCCACTGAAAAAAAAAAACTAAAAGCATTTTTAACTTCAGTTCACATTCATGATAAATAAGTAATTTTGTCAAATTAATAAATGATTGTGTCAACTTTACTTACACACACCAATTGGAAGTACTGCTTGCAAGTAGCTAAAGTTATGAGATATTGGGCATTACTTTCCTACTAACAACTGTGTAATCTGAATAATCAAATGTTTAAAACATTCCATGATTTTTTAACTCCTTTTCATATTTAAAATAACAGGATAGGTGAGGAATAGATTCTATGTCACCTACAACATTATATATTAACAAAATTCATGTTGCAAAAATTCTTGATACACATTCATTGCACATATTATGTCATAGCATTTGACAACATGAGCAAGTCCCCCTCCCGCTTTTTAATTGTTAAAATCCATTGAACTTCTCCAAAATAAAATTTTTTCCATTAAATTTGTCAACGATTTGCATAAATAGTTCCAAATTATCCAAAAAAGTGCCAATTAATTGATTAACATGAGTTTTAAGTTTTGATCTGATAAGGACACAGACAACCAATTCTTTGCTATACAGTTCTTTAGGAACATTCATTGTCTGCAAGTCCTTTTATGGCATCGCAAATAACCCCTACCCTGCTTTTTTCACTTTCTCTTCGAGGAAAGGGTAAATGTAGCCCTCTTTACACCTTTCCTACTACGCGCTTTAAAGTAAAATTCGTGTGTACAATCAAAATGCTTTTAACAAAATAATAACTTGTACATGTTCTAAGAACTGTGGCTTTAGTTGATATTGTTTTTAAAAACATTAAGTAGTACGGTTGCAAATGATACAACGATTTTTTAAAAATCCTTTTTTGATAGACAATTTCTAATAACATGGCAAAGATTCATGACAAAGTTCCGCGAAATCAGCATGTTGCACTTCCTTTTTATCAAAATTCTAAGGCAATGTGGACAAACAGCAACGTGTTGACTTAGGACATTTAGCTTGTAACGTTACACTATCTTATATACATGAATTAATTTACTCCGTTTGATCATACTTAAAATTAACAAAGATATGTATCATTCATAGAACATGTACGAGGGTTGTCCAAAAAAAAGTTGTAGACAGGAAAAACTGTTTATTTTCTCTTTGCTTAATTAAATTTCTTTCCTTTTCATAGGAAAAATTCACATTTTTTGATCATGCATTTCAAGTTTCATGACGGTATCACATCTACTAAGAAAATTATGTAAAAATAAAGAATGTAAGTGTACACCGGCGCACGAAAGCAAACATAAATTACATCTCTTATAACTTCATGATCTCTTTGTCTGCTTCGCTCGCGTCTGGTAACATTCAATATTTTTTTTGAAAGATCGCCTTACATTGTAGGCAGCAGAGAATAAACATTGTTTGACGTCGTTCGCGGTCCAAATTGTTCCCAATTGTCTGCGTATAACAAACAGTACACTTCATTACTTGTCGTAACTATTTTCGGTATAGAAGTAAAACTTTCATTGAATATCGTGCCATTTAAAAATAAACTTTTTAAAATTAAAATATGGTGTGTAATGTCAATTCTGTACTCTTTTTTCCCGTCTCTAATGTATTTAAACCATACTCATCACAATTTATTACATCTCCGTGCGCCAGTTACGCGTTTCACGATGTCATTTTCACCAAACTCAATTCCAACGATACTATGAGAATCATGACACCAATCGCCTGTTCTAATGCTATTTATATGAAATTTTGACGTATCAAAAAGATTTTGATTCTGGTTTCAGTGATTCAAACTTTAGTTCAATGTGTGACATAGTATCAAAGAAATAAAAGCAAATGTAACAGTTCTATGCGTAAATTATTCCGAATTTTGTACGTGAGCCGACAGGCATTATCGTCCTTCATATAAATCGTCATAATATTATTAATATGAATGATACATATTTAAAAATTCACAATTTTAAAGAACATTGAATATATTATGTCTATGCAAAATTCGGTTAGTATTTGTTGCATGTTTAAAAAATTATAAACATTGTCTACGACCTTTTGGGACAACCCTCGTATATTTCTTTATTTTTTCCCTAAGGATTTGCTTCAAAATTCTTTAAAATGCTAAAATGAAATATTTTAGCGCTGATTTGAAGCTTTGCATCAGTTTAAATTTTTAAATGTAGGATCATTCTAAAAGGGGCTTTTTCTCAACGGGGTCATTTTTTTTTATAGGACTTACATATAAAATAATGACCCCGGAGGCTCTTTTTCTACAGATTTTTTTTACTACGGGAAGGGGTCATTTTCTGTTGTTGAAAAATAACCCCAAGGTCATTATTCGTTGGGGGTCATTATTCGTCTTTAAACCGGCACCATGCCATTGATATTTATAATAAAAAAGAGCGTATTAAATTCGGATCTGTACCGCAAATACACGAATAAGATTTCTGAAGTTTATATGATAAAAAAATGAACATTTTATAAAAATTTTGATCTACAGCAATTTTTCTGGCCAGTTAAGTCCGCCCATTATTTAATGCATGCAAAAGGGTGGAGACGTTCCTATTAATTTAGTTACAACTCCTCCTATATGTAGCATATGGTTTTAAATGAACCTACTAATCAATGTCTCAATTATATAAATAAGATCAAAATAGGTTGGAAAGGCATATTCCTCTATTGGAAAGCTGAACTTCTGTCAAAACCGACTGAGAAATTTGCAATCAATGGCGATGGGTGCGAGTTTTATGATTTTGACACTAGGTAAGTAACTGTTAATTTTCTCTCTCTCTCTCTCTCTATCTCTCTTTCTCTCTTTCACACACACACACACACACACTCTCACTCACACACCCAAACACACACACATACAAACACCCTCTCACCCTCACACACACACACACACACCCTCTCCCTCCCTCTCACACACAGATTGCAAACAAAAATAATTCAGCTGTTTCTTTTCTGCTTACTATTTTATATATTCCTTTCACTATAGATTCCTAAAGAAACACGTTGAATTAATTATCGCATAATATCGCGAGAAGCACCACACGCGAAATAAACCCACTCGACTTTATTTATATGAGTCTGCGATTTATGTAATCTTTGATGCATTTGTTCATCCGTGAATTAATATTCTCGCAATTTGATGTCGATGAGTCCATTTCAATAATAAGTACTCGCGAAAAATAAGAAATTCACAGTAATCTGAAAAGACTTCAGCCATTATTAACGTTTCTATATAATACATGTAACACTCGGTAAAAGAATCAGTATATAGTGTCTTAGAAATGCATAATTCTACGAAATCCATGGACGTGTATTGTAATGTGCTCAGATTTATAAAATAAAATTGAATTTCAGCTTTGGGAATTAATATTTTGCTCATTAGTGGACATCATCATGAGCATGAATATGATCATGAAATAGCAACAGCGGCCTGTATAGGTTTGGGTCCACAGAGAGCTTACATCGCGGCCATCCCTCGCAATTGTGGAAGTGGACAATCATGTAATGCAATCTGTGAATCAGTCACTGGAATGGATGCCTATAGCGGTGCTTTCAACAAGTGAGTAAGGAATGTGAAAAGAAAGTAGCAAATAATCGAAATAAATACGTACATTTATCAGTTAAAGTTGAGCGGTTTGTAGAAATACCTATGTACATGTAGTGCTGTAAATAGTATTTTGATTTTGAGTTCAATGCTTATATTTACATTTTATAGCCCCTGTATTGTCCGTAATTTTAATTTTTTTAATTAAAATTCCCTCCTTATCCTTCATGTAAGTTGCAATTTATAGAACAGCGTATGGAACAGCTTAATCCAAGTTTCCCGCCAGAGTTTGTTTGCGCACAAGCCAAAATCCGCAAACGAAAATAGTGCACAATAAAACAGATAACAATAATCAAAGTTTTCTTATTTTTCAATCTAAAAATGATAAACTTTATTTTGCAACAAAGAAATACAAATGAATGGTATAAAAGGCATAAAGTTTTCGCTTCGTTTAAACTGTAATGGTGTAGTCCCTGTATTCATACGCCAGACAGACTCCGGTAATTTGGTCTTGTGTGTTATGTGTATTTATCACTTGTAATTTTATAATGCTTTTTATTAGGGTCAAACAAAGTAAATGTAAATATTTAAGCAATGAATTATCATTTTTTGAAAGATGCAGTCTCATAACTGCAATGGTGTGTGCAAACAAATTTTCATAACGCGCTAACGCGCGTTACTCAATTTGTTTGCACACACCATTGCAGTTATGAGACTGCATCTTTCAAAAAATGATAATTCATTGCTTAATAGTTTTAGGTTGAATTATGGAAAAAAATGCTAGATGCAAATTCAAATGTAAATCATGCAATAATAGAGATGAGAAAAATCATATGAGACTTTTCAATTGTTCGTGGTAACATTCATTTGAAAGAAGGTCTTAGTAATTCATTTGCTGAATAAGCATTTTTCTAGCTATAATATAAATTGTAAATGTTTAATAATCTTTTTAACAGAAAACCTCGGTGCATTGATGCCTTGCATATTTACGACAAACGAGGCCAAGAAAATACCCCCAATACATTATGGCTCAACACCTGGAGGTACGGAAGTTTTAGTTGTGCTGCTACTCACTGCGGTCCAAACTTTTGCTGTTGTTCTCAGTAAAATATGAATGGCGTATTGATTGAATAAAATCAAATCTGCACGTGGAAAACTTTTTTCTTTCTACTTAGATTTACTCCAAGGATTGTATAGCATATGAACAGATCTTGTTCATATCTACAGCTTGTTATGATACTATTGAGTAACTATAAAACATACAATAAGATTTCTCATTTATTTTCTTCTAAATTTTGTGCATGAAAAACTAAAGAGACTAAACACGAAACAAAAAAAATCCACTAACGTTATTTAATAATTTAAATTTAAAGACATTATTCTCACTTTTTATTATTAGGCAGCAGATAGATATGTTAGAGTTACAACCAAATTGTATTTTCCAAATTGTCTATAGACAGATACTTCGTCTCTTTACATATTTTTCAGACACTGGGATATAATTACACAAACCAACATAAATGCATATTTTATTTTATTGACAACTTATTACATTCAATCGACGATAGCGTGTCTCTGTGAACATATCATTAGGTCAAATACTGACTTTTCATACTAATTATTTGACTATTATTTACACACTGGGATTCCTGCAGATTTTTTGGTATATTTGACCATTACAAGGATCACAATCCAGGTGTGAGGACAAGTCGATAGGGGATAAGTACTCCTTCATAGTAGCAGATTGGCTTCGTTGTCATGTGAAAGGGATAAATTAATTGAGTATACATGACAAATATTAAGTTTCTATATTTCTTCACTCAAAGAATATGGCAAAGGTTAAAGTTTGCGGACACTAAAGCTATATTTAGCCTATAAGTTACAGTCAAGGTTAGAAGGTCATTGACTATGGTGTCATTTAACAGAGCTTGAAAAGTTGTGTATGCATACCAAATATGAAGTCTCTGTCTTTTTTTTTGTTCCAAGGATATGGTGATGGTTATAGTTTGCAGTAAAAATATTTTTAGCATATAGGTCACAGTCAAAGTCATTGACCTTGGTGTCATTTGAAAAACCCTAATTAGTGAAGTGTCCATACGAAATATGAAGTCCCAACCATTCATGGTTTAAAAGGTACGGTGAAGGTTAAAGTGTGCAGACAAACAGATTAACAGAAAAAGAGATAAACAGCTAGACAGACACGCCTCGTATCTTCCGATCTGTGCGCATGAAAAACATCGCTTAGTCCACTAGTACTTCGCTTGACCTAATGACATTTTTTAGGAGTATCAAGCGCTATTTAATTTTCAACATTTTTTAAATGTGAGGCTGATAAATGTCCCTCCTTTCACAAATATGCCCTAGCCACTTGATATAAAATTTCAGAGTCAGGAGATAATCCATAACCCTTATGATGTGGGGTCGAACCCCACTGAGGCTCGTGTTTTGGCCGAAACTTTTAATGAGCCTGTAAAAAACAAGGTCCAGTAGGTTCTTGCACAATATAATTCTCACACCTCATTGTCCCCGAGTCTTTGGTTAATGTTATAAAAATCATACCTGTCAGCAGGAGATGCTCACACCTCCATGGCACCCGATCCCAACTCTGATTTTTCAGAGGTCAGTGTTTGCTCTGCTCCTATTTTGTATTGTTTGATGGACTTTGATATTGAATAGTGTTCTTTATCTCCATACCCCTTAGCGTACATCTCTATATAAGTAAAAATATTATGTAATGTATTATCGAAAAACAACAATCAATCAATGATAATGTGTAAATTATTTGATATTTCAATATTTATGTAAAAGATGAGTAGTAGATATCACATGTAAATAATTAGTTTTAACGTTATTTAGATCTTAGCTAAATTATAAATCTTATAATGACTAGTCTTCATTTTTTGACGTAGCAGATACGATACAGCTCTCTGAAATTTGTAAATGTACAGCAAGTGTATATTTAGCTATTATTCTTTTTATACTATAGAATATAAACAATTCTATGTCAAATTAGTATGGGATGCCGTAGGATACTCCCACATCATTATTATTTTTCCCTATATAATTATACAAAAAAATAATTATCTCATCCAAAACTTAAAATCTTGCTTTTCACAACATTTTATTATATTCCTGCAGTAATTATAATGTTGTCTGTTAAACTGTACACATCATTTTTATTTTCTCCTCCAATTATAATTATTCACACTTTACAATAATAATCTTGCCAGTCAATGTGGACACGATGTAATTTAAAATAAAAAAAAAATAAATAAAAATGGTCACCCTAAATAATATTTTTTTTTCATTATTATTTTGTACACATTTATTTTTTTTTAATTTTACGTCAAGATCATAATTATTCTTATTTCATCATTTTATAACAATGCATCCCTGTAATAATAATGTAGTGATTGAAAATAAAAAAAAAAACAAACAAACAAACTTAAAAAAAAATTTCCGAAGTCTTCGTTATAAAATCTTTGCAACAATAATGATAATGTAAGGCTTTGTTTTTATTTTCAACAGGAAAGATAACTTCTTTTTTAGTGACAGTAACGAAAACTCTGTCCCCTTCTCTACAATAATTATAAGATTGTGACTGCCTACAATATTTGAAGAGTGAAGATTTTATTATTTCTAGCGTGACGGATACAAGCGTTAAAGTGAGAGAGATTTTCCTACATTATTTGAAGCGTGAAGATTTTATTATTTGGCTAAAGTTAAATGTAAACACAGGACATCTACATCAGCAAGTAAGCAAATAATATAAAAAAAATTTGTACAATCCTTTTACTGAAAATTATCCATATAGTGTAAATAGATTGCAGTAAAAGAAAACAAATAATTTCTTTACAGAATTTATTTCAACTCAGATTTATCCTGTTAAATCGTATAAACTCTTCAATTCATTCACATTGTGAGTTGTTCGATTGCACTTGGTGCATAAAGCAATACGACCTAAAATACAATTAGTACACGGCTACCAGATGTCCTACATATATTGTATTCTTTTCACTTTCCCACTATGACATTCTGCCACAAAGAGGTCGTTTCTGTCGTTGACACAAATACCCCTTGGATGATGAAGATCACAGTTATCAATGTAATGGAGAAACTGTCTATCCTGATCTGAAATGTGAATACAGCTGGTTTTATTGTCTAATATGAGGATTTGACTTAGGTATAGTATCTGTCGTGATACCTGCTGGATTAAATGATCTCCCAGAAGTAGAATGGCCAGTGTATCTAAATCGGAGTTTTCCTGCCTGATTAACCACTACAACTGCATTGGCTCCATTGTCAGCTACACAGATATCAAAATTCTTGTTCTCACTTATGTGTTTCAAGTAAAATGGTGAATACAAAGGTTTACCTTCACTATCAAATTGTATGGTTTGCTTTTCTTTTGAGCCAGAGTAACGGACAACTTTTGAATACTCTCCATTGTCAGTTTTCATTGTAACTAGGAAGTCACCAGACAAGGCACAGCAGATGAAGTAAGGTATCCACGCCTTAAGTCTGATAATTTCCTGTATCTCCGTATTGTTTAGAATGTTAACAGTTTTAGTTTCACGGTCAGTATACACTAGGTCTCCACTCCTTGTCACTGCTATGTCACATGGTACATTCCCTGATTTGGTATTGATTGTCTTGAGTAATTTACCCTGGAGATCAAAAAGTATCATGCTTTTGTCATCGCCACATGTCCAGATTTCTTCATCATCGAGACATGTAATGTTGTATAATAGTTCGTACTTAGTTTCTATTGTAGTTGTGAGCTTTGGCTTATCAAGCAGTTGTTTATGATCAGGACAGGGCATTATCTTCGATGCCTTTAAAATTGTGTCATGTTCCTGTATTGTATTTGATAATGTTGATAGAGATCCAAACATCTGATAGATGTGTTCTGTGTTGATCTGGTGAGAAGTAAAGCTCGGTAATGAAGCGTTGATTTTTGGAGGCAAACTTCTGAATTCAGCATTCTGGGAATGGTACGTAGAGATAAAGGAAGTATCATCAGATTTTAGTATTTTTCTGAGATCAAGGATAGCCTGCTTTAAGTCGGATGTAACTTTAAGAACTTCTTTTTCCTGTTTAATTAAAGCAGCCATATGTTTAGTCTTCATTTCATCTATCTCGGTTAAATGTTTGTTGACAATAATATTAATTTCTCTCTGCCAATCTTCACCTTTCTTGATGATATCTATAGCAAGTTTCTCATAATGTTTTTCTACGTCTAATTTCTCTGAATTTAAATCTATTGAACATTTTTCATTTGCAGGATAGATGTTTTTTCTAGTTCTTCCAAATCTTTCACTAAATCTTTCGACTTTGTATTTAGGTTTTGCGTGTATGGTACGACATTGTGTCTTTTGGATGAATCAGAAAGATGCCCACCAACACAATCCTTACATAGGTTAATGTTACAAACTTCACAATGGCTCTGAAGTGCGGCTATTTTACACAGGTCGCAAAGGAGAACATCTTGGGCACTATATAAGGAATCCATCATTGAAATGTTTGTAAATGACGGGGATTCTGGAAAAAAAAATTCTAGAATTATAAACTAATATATATTGCTTGTTCCACTAATACATGTTCGAACAATTTTTAATAAAATTCTTAATTATATTCATTTCCCGATCACGACAAGGAGCATGCGGCACTTGTGACTGGTCAGTAGCTAGGGGATCCTTGCTCTATGACTTCTGATCCCACCTCAAATGTGTTAATTTTGTTCCATGTCTTATCGTGGTAGGAGAGGCAGAGATTGACCAATCAAAATCTGACCAATCAAAACCTAACAAATGAAATTCTGACCATGCGGTGCGTTACTCTGCCTTTTCTCCCATCTACATCCTTGGAGGACCTACGTTGTTTCAAAGTTTGTTATTTATTTTATCAAGATTCTGGTGAGTAAATTTAGTTCGTTATGTCTTCTATGAGTAAAACTTCAGTTGTCATTCTTGGACACTCAATTGTGCGTCGTTTTCATGAATTCTTGAAATATGGTGACATTAGGTATTCTGCTAGCCTTGGTCTTGGAGAAACGCATTCCGTTCTGTACAGGGGTGTAGGTGGGAGAAAGGTTCGTGATGTAATATCTAAGGATATGGAGCGCATTTGCTTTAGGTCCAGATGTAGTTGTTCTAATGATTGTGGAGAACGATATTAGTCCTAGTACCGACGCTACCTTGTTAGCTGCAGAAATTGAATCTATGGTATCGGTAATGCATCGCCGCTATAAAGTTGCAAAAATAATTGTTTGTAAATTATTGCCACGATTTGGTGTTCATTTTGGGTACAATGATATTGCAGACAAAGTAAACGCAATATTGAGAGATGCATTGCCAGCACTGGGTTACTGCGTATTTTGGGAACATGGGAATTATTTCGTTTCTCCCCGTGAAGGAGACTGCAGTCGTAAATTTGCTCACGACGGAGTTCATCTGAACAGTCAGGGGAATGTTCATTTATATAGGAGTATAAGGGGAGCTTTAATTTCAGCGAGAAAATAGATATACATCTAAGTCATAAAAGTTTGTCACCATTTTGTTACTTTTATTGTTCGTCAATTTTTCAGATAGATATTCTTTGAAATTATAGAATATTTTGTTATTTTAACAGTACGATAGGCATTTAGGATGTCTAATGATGTAAAACAGATTTATCCTTTTTCTGTGAAGAAAATTCGGTTGGAAAAAGTATCAGCAAATTTGATTGTTTCGTTGTTAGTTTAATTTTTACAGTACTTTAGACAGATACTAAGTACAAGTTTCAGGCAGTTTTTTGGTACTTGCCAAGTTTCAACCGATTTGGGTTTTTTCATTTTAGTTTCGGCTTTTACCATGCAGATGGCGATTTTTTTCCATCGTTTTTCTATTTGATATCTAGGAATGTATTTTAAAGCATTCCAGATTTATCCTTTTTCTGTGAAGTAAATTCGTTGGAAGAATGTCTGCCAATTAGTTTGTTTCGGTATTAGTTGATTACTAAAATATTGTGAATTTTTACAGTACTTTAGGCAAGTCCTAAGTACAAGTTTCAGGCAGTCTTTTGTACTTGCCAAGTTTAAACCCGTTCGGGTTTTTTCATTTTAGTTTCAGCTTTTACCATGCATATGGCGATTTTTTCCATCGGTTTTTATTTGATGTCTATGAATGTATTTCAATGCATTCCAGATCGACTTATCCTTTTTCTGTGAAGGAAAATCGTTGGAAATTGTCTGCCAATTCGTTTGTTTCGGTATAAGTTGATTACTAAAATATTGTGAAATTCTACAGTACTTTAGGCAAGTCCTAGGTACAGGTTTCAGGCAGTCTTTTGTACTTGCCAAGTTTGTACCCATGCGGGTCTTTTCATTTTAGTTTCAACTTTTACCCCGGCGATTTATTTTCCATCGCTTGTTTATTTGATAAGTCTAGAAGTGCATGTTGATGCGTTCCAGATTTATCCTTTTTCTGTATAAAAAGAAAATAATTTGTTGGAAAAATATCTGCCAATTTGTTTGTTTCGGTATTAGTTGATTACTAAAATATTGTGAATTTTTACAGTGCCTCAGGCAAGTCCTAGGTACAAGTTTCAGGCAGTCTTTTGTACTCTCACTAGCTAAAGTAAAAAACATTGTCCTTTTTGTACATATTTAATATTTTAACTACCAGCCTAATCGTGTACAAATTTCCTACTTCCACACAAGTTTTATAAATGTATTTTGTCTTTTGTCATTTGCACAAGTTTGTACAAAGTTAGGCGCAAAGTACATGTTAACAAAAGCTTTGAAATGAATGACCGTTTTCGATTTACTATAGAAAATCACAATTGTCGACTGACCACTGCCACATTTTATGGTTTTGTTCTTTGTATATTTGCGAATTTCAGCGGTAAAATTTGATGAATCTTACGGTTTACAGATCGATTAATGATGTGGGATGAAACATTTTGCTTAATTTAAATGTACATTTTACCGGGGCCCATAAGTGCACTCGTTCTTTACGCAATTTTGGTTTGATACTTTGGAATAAACTTCAAACTAATTCTTTATCAGGAAAATGTAATTAAAATCCAGCACCTGAAGCAATTTTGAGAATTGTTATCCCTTGATGCACCATTTGTGCAAGTTAGGTTTATAAAAGCCTTATTATTTCTTGGTACATGTAATAGGCCTGAACCGATAACTTTTACGAGGTCCATTATCTGAAAATGTATGTCGAATTCAGAATCTGAAGCAAGTCCATTAGTGTGCATCCTAAAATGTATCATTCATGCAAGTTTGCTCATCATATGTCTCAAAGTTACTTGGAAATGAAACCTGTGTAGAAAGCTAACCTTTTTACTAATCCAGAAAATGTAGGTCAGATTCAGCATCCGAAGTCATTCTAGTAGAATGCAACCTTAGATGTACCATCCATGCAAGTTTAGTCATTATAGGGATCAAAGTTAATTGGAAATGAATCCAGTACCAAAAACTTTAACCTGTTCACTTGGCCAGAAAATGTAGGTCAGATTCAGCATCCGAAGCAAGTCTTATAGTATGCATCCTAGGATGTACCATTCATACAAGTTTGGTCATTATATGGATCATAGTAACTTGGAAATAAAACCTGTATAGAAAACTTCAACCTATTCACTCAACCAGAAAATGTTGATCAGATTCTAATTCAGCAAACTGTTCACTCAACCGGAAAATGTAGGTCAGATTCAGCATCCGAAGCAAGTCTTGTAGTATGCATCCTTAGATGAATCATCCATGCAAGTTTGGTCACTATAGTGCTCATAGTTACTTAAGAAAATATGCCCTGCACCGAAAACATTAACCTGTTCACTCATGCACAAGCCTAATAGTGTGCATCCTAAGATGTACCATCCATGCAAGTTTAGTCAACATACACCAAAAACTGCACCTAATATGTTGACCTGCTCCAAAAACATTAACCTGGTCATTCCTTTGCTGAAATTGCAGCATTTGAAACTTTGACTGGTAGAGTTAAGCTCACTTGAAACATCTTCCATGCATGTCTAATCTAAATAGGACATAAAAGTATTTAAAAAGGAATCTACTCCAAAAAAAATAACCTTAACTCGGGACGCTGACGCAGACACCGACGCCAAGGGTATTACATAAGCTCCCCCAAATTCGTTAGGGTGGGCTAAAATCTTTAGCCGTAAAATATGTAGACTATCAGTAAAAATTAATTCATTCGTCTTTTTTACATGAAATAGAAAAAAAATGACTATTGTTTTCCGTTTATTAAAAGCAAATTTCAACAGTCAATATTTAATGAGGCCAACCTTAATTTTCTAGGGTTTATTTTTTTCGGACAAGTCGATAGACTAATCATTGACTTAAGGGACTCCTTTTTCTACATTTTCTCATTTTGATTTTTTAATAAAATTTAATTTTCTGTTGAGTATAAATGATGATAAAGAAAAGACACATGTACTGTACTATGTTATTAGAGAAAATGACGGGATTGTGATTATTCAAAACTTTTAAGATTTAAGATTTAAGAAGATATGTAATCTTCGCCATAATGAATGGAATATATTTTAAAAACGTAGAAAGCTGCTATGCGTAGTGGCCTGTAAAGCGAATTCATTTGACAAGCGAAATTTCTTTTCTTCCTGCAAAATATCTTATAGTTTCTAACATGGAGTTTTATAAATATTTTGAACACGTTTTTTCGATAATTGTATGCTTAATTTTATCTTACATAACAGAAAAAAATAAGCATTGGATAAAGATCCAGTCTTAAACTTATATAAAACCGTGATATTCTTGCAGAAGACAGTTCCCTGAAGTATATTGATATGTTACAGAATATATCACAAGATCGTAAATGTTTGTTTACACGATGTTCAAATCGAGTGTTCAGGGTTTATCTAAAATTGGAAAAAATCGAAATTATACACCGATTAACACCCCCCTTCCCCCTGCATCCCAACCCCGGGGTTTTTAAATTATATCACCCGATTGCACCAGGGCGCAGTGTTTCATTTTTTTTTAAATGGATTCACTGGGTGAAAAAAGTGGATTCCCATCATAGAAAACTTTATGGAAACCACATGGAAACCTCAAGTTTACATCATGTTTCCCAGTGGTTTCCGCAGCGGATGCCAGGTTATTCCGCCAAGTTTCCGTGACACGGAAACTACTACGCTCCGATTCCATAAGGTATCCCGAACCACGGAAACCTCTGTAAACCTGAAGTTTCCCGAACATCGATGTAGTTTCCCGTAATGGGAAACCTGAAGATTCCACTGGTTTCCAGAATCAGGAAACTTGATGGAATCGGAGCGTAGTGGTTTCCGAGGAATGGAAACTTGGTGGAATCTTAAGGTTTCCTTTTACGGGAAACTACATGGAAGCTCGTGAAACCTCACGATTCCTATAGTTTCTGTGATATTTCTGTGCTTAGTACATCTAAAATATCATTAAGATTAATCGCTTTAATGGGGGGGGGGATGGATTACAAAATTCATTTATTTTACAAAGTTGTGAGGTCTATATTCAATCATTTTTACAATGAAACATTGACTACCGGTATATAAATTGAATCTAAATTAATTTTTATAGTAGAATTGGCGTTAAGGTTGGCGGGTGTGGGTTACGTAAATTTTGATAGCAGCAACAGGGTTAAAGAACTGTTTTTCTATCACCATGTGTGTTATCTATTTATATTCGATGTCATATATGGCCCACCAATTGTAGTGACTGATGACTCTAAAAAAATTAGTTCCTCAATAACAACAAGTTTAAAATTAACTCTACTGTCTCTTAATGACAGATGATACAAACAATTTTTTTCTTTGAAAAAGATTTAATTTCATGTCACAAATTAAGAAATGTGGATGGTTCTTAGAATTTTTCTCCTAAGAATTGGAATATGAAAAAGACTTGGAAAATATTAGTAATATTTCAATGAAAAAACAAATATCATTATACATGTATACACGTACAAATCACATCCTGTAAATGTTTACAGGTGAAAAAAATTTCAGAAAATGTTAACATAGTGCTAAAAGTGTAATATAAACTGAAGAAAAATATACTAAGCCAAGTGAATTTTATAAGGAAAAACTAAATTGTTAAAATCAGCCTACAGTATGTGATATAGCTAATTTTTTGTAATTTTGATCTTCCTCTAAAAATTCACCCGGCTTGATATATTTTTCTAAAGCTTATATTACACTTTTAGAGCCATGATAACATATTTTTTGAAATTTGTTTTCACCTTTAAACCTATACTGAATGTGCTTTGTCTATATTTGTTTTCTATTGAAATATTACTAATTCATATTTCAGTTCTTCGGAGAATAAAATCTAAGAACCATCTACTTTTCTAAACTTGTGACATGATATTAAATCTTTTTCAAACTTCAGATAAAATTTGTTTGTATCATCTGTCCTTCTATTCCCAACTCGTCACAGCCATAAACCATAATAATAATTGATATGAAAGTTTGTATTTGTGGTATTCATACATCAAGTTTGAAAGTTATAATTGCCTGTAAATCAATGTAACTGTGAAACTGTCGATAAATAGGCATCTTTAACGTTTTATTTTTAGACTGATAAATTACCCATCATATTTTTTTCCAGCAGTCAGACGTGTCTATTGGTTCCTCAGTTAACATTTTCTTACTTGTGGGAAATAAGTGTCTATCTACTCCATAAGCAATATTATACACCTTCTAACTGATCCTTTAAAGTTTGTGTAAAAGACAAAAACATGTACAAATATGGTGGTTCTTGGTCATAGCTTTTTTACACGCGTTGACATTTTTTTTCAACATGTGCACACTCGTTGCTGCAAAAATTTTTCAGTGGAAATTATTTCTCGAACAGTTATAATTATTTTTCTGTTTCAATATTTTGAGGTAATGACTGAGTGTGCACTATGTAAAACCACGATTATTTGTGTAAATTTTGAGCATTTTTCCAGAAAAACTTGAATTTTTTCCATGCTATGATTTAGAATTTAGTGTGACATCGTAATATCCGGTTTTGTCGGAGGAATTGTTGCACATGTGAAATGTGTCGATGTTCTAGGTTGATAATAATTCGTTA
Organism: Saccostrea glomerata; assembly: GCA_003671525.1. Taxonomy (NCBI): domain Eukaryota; kingdom Metazoa; phylum Mollusca; class Bivalvia; order Ostreida; family Ostreidae; genus Saccostrea; species Saccostrea glomerata. The sequence goes on from PRKT01000194.1 coordinate 756,898, forward strand.
GCAAAGATCTGTCCAAACCTTTAAATGTGATCCTTGGTCACGGTGCACTATAAATGACTCTATGTAACTGAGCAGAGCTAGAATCAAGACAGGATGATTTAACTCTCTACCATATTTTATTAAGTTTCATATAGTCATCAAAAACATCATTTTTAAAAAAAGTTCTAAGAATTTAAATCAAAGTCTTTTCAAAGTTAACAGTTCGGAATTTCCAAAACTTATCCAAAGAGTCCAGTCCAGTTCAGGGGAGGAATTACGGGTCCAGTGACTCTCGTAGTATCTCAGTAGCCGTCTCCCTGGGCTCTCCTGGTACCTCCTTTTGCAGCAGATGGAGAGTTAATTTCCATGCCTACTCCATTGTCTGTACTGAATACTTAGGGGTTGTCTCTTACTAGTTGAATTTATTATTCTCACCCATAAACGGGATGTCCATCTGTTCTCCTCTTGTTTCCTTGGTAAGTGTTTTAACTCCTCAAAGAATTTATTATGCAAGAAAGTCATTTTGCAATAGTCCACAATTTGACCGACTATATTATTATCTAATATTTTACTTTACAATGTACAGTATTAACCTATAAACTGATTCAAGAGAAACACTCAATATTTATAATTACATCTAAAAGTATACAACATAGATATTATTTATAAGAAGGAATCTACAGATTCCTCAGACAAGCGTAGGGAATATCATCCCTTATAAACACTTGCCTGTCAAATTCTTCTTTAATATATAATACACATTTCTTAAGACAAGCTTAGGGATTATTATGCCCTATAAACACTTGCTTGTCTTATTTAATTAAATACTCGGCTGTAAATATCAGAGTAATTAAACAAGGCTGTGAAAATCAATTGTGTTACAATAGTTAAAAAAACTTGGTAATACCAATGGACTGCATGGTCATTATTGATCTTTTACATGTATTTGATTTTCTTCACTTTTCCACTGTAACACTCAGCCACAAAAAGGTTGTCTCTGGAGTCTACACATAAACCCCATGGACGTTGTAAGTAACAGTTATCTATGATACAGAGGAACTGTCCGTCCTGATCCAGAATGTGGATACAGTGATTATATGTGTCTGCTGTCAGGATCTGGCTCTGGCTGTCTGTTGCGATGCCACGTGGACAGAATGATTCTTTTCTATTAAAGGAATTACCAGTGTATCGAAATCGGAGTTTTCCTTCCTTATTAACCACCACTACTGCACTGGCTTCATTGTCTGCTACACAGATATCCAGGTTCCTGTTCTCACTGATGTATTTACTGTAGCGAGATGAATACAAAGGCTTACCCTCACTATCAAACTGAATTGTTTGTTTCTCTGTGGAACCAGAGTAACGGACAACTTTTGATTGTTTATCATCACTGACCATAGTAACCAGGAGTTCACCAGAGGAGGTACTACAGAGATAGTAAGGTACCCACCCCTGTAGTCTTATCACTTCCTGTATCTGGTCATTTTTTATTATGTTAACAGTACATGCAGTGGGCTCAGTATAAACTAGATCTCCACTCCTTGTAACTGCTATATCACGAACTCTGCATTTTGCTTGGAATGACTTCAGTAGTTCTCCCTGAAGATTGTAAAGTTTCATGATTTTGTCTTTTCCGCAAGTCCAGATTTCCTCGTCATTGAGATTGGTAATATTTGACGTAAACTCATTGTCCATGGTAGTGATGAGCTTTGGTTCATCAAGCAGTGGTTTAACTGGAAGACTCGATGCAGCTTCTGGTGTCTTCATTGTGTAGCTATGTTCTTCAGTTGTAATGGATGATGCTGACAGAGAACCAAATATTTTATGGAGCTGTTCTGTGTTGATCTGATGAGGAGAGAAACTTGGTAATGATACCATGACCTTAGGTGGAAAATGTTTGAATTCAGAATTTCTTGATTTGTACATAAAGAGTAGGAAAAAATCGTTTGAATCGAGTATTTTATTAATGTCTGAAATACTCTTTTTTAATTCCGAAGTAATCTGTTTAATTTCCTTTTCCTCTTTATTCAGAACAGCAAGGTGTCTTGATTCCATCTCGTCAATTTCAGATTTCCGTTTGTTGACAATGATGTTAATTTCTCTCTGCCAGTCTTCTCCTTGTTTGGTGACAGCTGATGTCAGTTTCGCATAATGATTTTGCAAGTAAACTATTTTAGAGTTCAAATCAAATCTAATTTTTTCATATGTAGGATAAATTTGTTCTTGGAGTTCTTTTAAATCTTTTTCTAAGTCTTCTGTTTTAGAACTTATTTTTTGCAAAGCCTCAGATAAATCATGTCCTTTATGTTTGCCAGAGGAGATGCAGGTAGAACAAACAGGAATGTCACATTTCTCACAGTAAAGTTCACAATGTTTCTGGGTGTGGTATCGGCATCTTGGGTAGTTAGGAAAAGAAGTTCTCTGTGTGTATGGCACAACGTTGTGTCTTTTGGATGAATCAGAGAGATGATCACCTACACAGGCTTTGCATAGGTTAATCTGACAAAGTTCACAATTACTCTGTAATGCAGCTCTTTGACACAGGTCACAGAGGAGAATGTTTTGGGCACAGTAACGGGGGTCCATAACTGGTGTTTCAGTCATTTGATGAAGCTGGGGGCAGTAATATTATGGAGTTAAGACAAATTCTATAGCATATTTATCACATATGTATCAATTGTAATAAAGACAATAAATATGATGAACTGATGAAAGGTTTAGGCTGATTTCTAATGTAACGCTAATATTAAAAGTGGAGTAGCTCTTAAATTAATTTAGAAAAAGGAAAAACGAGAAAAAAAATACAGACGACCCTCTAGTACCTTATTCAGTTTACCACTTAAAGATATTAATTATCAAAAATAGTTAAATAATTAACATTATATCAATTTTTTGAATTTAAAGAGAAACAGTTTTTAGATTAAACACCAAGGCCAGGAAGCATGAAATTGCTATAGTTTCCTACCTGTTATTTCAGGATGGCCTCTCTAGCTACAACAATCTTCTTCCTGGTGTTGGTTCTTGACTCTGGGCTTTATTCAGGTTATGTGGTTTAAATACCTTGCATGTTACTGAGGGTATTAATATCTCTGTCAAAGTTACCTTTAAAATGTGTTAAGATACACAGTATAATCATTGTAATTTAAAACTTTATCTGTAAATCTAGCTACCGGGTTGTTGTTGTATATAAATAAGTGTGACGCTGTTCTGCAGATGATCGATATTGTCCGTGTTTAAATGTTATATTAGATGAACTCTTAGTAGTCTGGTCCCGATTTTTAAAAGGAAGGCTAGAAATAACATCTTACGGCAAATAATTATTTGGTCCAGCATAGTTTTTAACCTTTTTCGGGTATGCTGAATCGAAAACAAATATGCTGGACTTCATGAAAATGGAGTTATTATTTTAACAAGATACCCAAAAGCGTTGAATCGCTCTTCAGAGAAAGTGTTCAATCTGTCAGACTTAATGTTTCAGACTATATATAGTCATGTAAGTATCCTGTGTATCTATATAAAGCCTTGAAGTTCCAAAAGTAGGTCATCATGACTTCCATTTTGGTTACAATATTTCCAGAGCCTAGAATTTCCGAGGGCCCGAGATGCATAAATTGACATAGATTGGTAATATGTTGTAAGCCATTCAGGACCTGAAATTTCTAAATATAGTCATAAAATTTTTAAAATAGATCACTCTGTCATTTTTGTTTGACATTCTCCAAGGACCTACCATACTTCTAAAAGCCGATCAGTACATGAACTAATTCGATATAGTCATTAAGATTCAAAAGTAGGTCACCATGACCTACTTATTAGTTGACATTATCCAGGACCTACATGTACTTTTAAGTAGATGTTGTTTGACGACCCAAGATACATCAACTGCATGACAAAGTTTGGTGATAATATATTGAGAAGATTTTTAAATGATGCCATTATTTTTTATGAATTCGAATTTATCTTCCCTCGGAAGCCAATGTCACACAAGAGATCAGGCCGGTCAAAATTGTTGATGCAGTTGAATGCCTGTTATCAATATCGATCAGCATAGGAAGTTTGATACATACGTATAAACATATCTTGAATATCTTGTTTCTTTTAAAAATGAGCTGTGAGCTGATCTAACACAAACCGGGACAAAAGAACATAAGACGGACATAACAAACTCTATCTGTTTCGTCCATTACCGTGGCGGGGCACAATAAAGATCCCTCACTGCTCAATGGCCCTGAGTGCCGAGTAAATTAAGGTCAAAATTTGAAGCCCTTCACTGTCTCCATATGAGTGAAAAATTCTCGAGAGCGATCCGGACGTTAAACCGCAATATACAATCAATCAATCATGCAATCAATCTTGCAGAAAATATTGAACGCGCGGACTCTTGAACAATCTTAAAATTTTACCAAAGACCAATTATTGACACAAAAAAATGTGCTCTATCTTACACATAAGAAAAAACGTCAAGAAAAGGTCTATTTTTGTTTTATTTTCATTGGATTTAAAAAATAGCATCATTTCCGTAATGACTTGGATTTTTTTTTTCATTTTTGCATTGTACATATTAGCGCCGGAATTTTAATAATATTTTTCTGCAACAGCTCTAAAGTTGATTACCGTATTAACAACAAAAGAAAGCGTTTTATTGTTTAAACTAAACATGTATGTAGGCTAAATAGCACGATTATCAAATTAGTTGAAAGAAGGAGAACGATGTTTCAGTGAGAGTGATTTTTTTTTTGTATCGCATGCCACATTTTCTTGAATATTTACTTAGAAAAAATCAATTTAACCATCTTTTTAATGTTTGTTAAAATAAGATGCCATTTTTCATATTTCCTTCTAATAACATAAATTGAAGTTGCAGTGTTTTATTAGAAAATTAAAAACACTAAAAAATTACACTTTCTCGGGGGAAATTAATTTTCGACAAATTTTCCGTAGGAAGTACTCGGCATTAATATGAGCTAACAAGGGACCTATATATACTGGTAAATATTCTATAGTCCCTGAATAGTCTAACATTATATTTTAATTTGGATTTAGTTCATAAAAAAGTAATTTTCAATTATATTTGAAAAAACAAATTCCGACTGCCTCAAATCTTAAAAGTATACACTGTAGTTACAGAAAATGACTATTTTATTTTTTAAGAGTATAGAGAGCAAAAAAAGACTGGGTTTGAATAATTTCAGCAGCGAAACAAACCTGGAACCTGCAAACGTCAAATCGACGTTGATTGCTGAGAGGGAGCGGCATTCTCAAAATGTCGTGAACAGCCTCAACAGGAGGGTGACATAAAAACATGTAGTTTCTTCTCAGATCTCAAGAAAAATATGCAAGGTATAAGTTAATCCAAAATCTTTGTTTGATAATGACGTGTGATGATTGTCTGTGTACTTAATATGTTGACGGTGCGACCGTTAGAGCGAGCGCAAACTCTTCTATTGTTTTAAGTTAGATCGGGCTCGTCAAACCGCACGTGACATTTGGTGCGTCTAGACTCTGACGTCACATGACGTCGTATGTAAGTTACAAATACCAAGTAAAAACTGAACAGTGCTGAAAGTTAATGAAACAAGTTACGTTTACAATTTATCTTCAATATATATCCATTTAATCAAGGCGAGTAAACTTTTTGTTGAACATTTGCCGTCATTCTCGCGAGAACGCAACTTTGCTAAGTGATGCATTGTGGGTCAAAATTACTGCAGCAAAAAATACTAAAGAATGAATGTGCAGTAGTCCGAATTTTCTCTTCGCCCAGGCGTTGTCGTTAGAGCTCGCAGTTACGAGCTGGTCAAAGTGAGAGAGAGAGAGAGAGAGAGAGAGAGAGAGAGAGAGAGAGAGAGAGAGAGAGAGAGAGAGAGAGAGAGAGAGAGAGAGAGAGAGAGAAAGAGAGAGAGAGAGAGAGTAAATTGAGTGGTAGAAATGCTCCATTAATATGTATTACATAATATGTTGACGGTGCGACCGTTAGAGCGAGCGCAAACTCTTCTTTAGATCAGGCTCGTCAAACCGCACTTGCCATTTGGTGCGTCTAGACTCTGGCGTCACATAACGTCGTATGTAAGTTGCAATACCAAGAAAAAGCCTGAACAGTGCTGAAAGTTAATAATGAACGTTTCGTTTTCTATTTATATTAAATATTTATCCATTAAGTGAAGGCGAGTAAACTTTCTGTTGAACATTTGCTGTTATTCTCGCGAGAACGTAGCTAAAACAAGTGATGCATTGTGGGTCGAAATTACGGCATCAAAAAATTCTATCGAATGAATGTGCATTAGTCCGAATTTTCTCTTCGCACAGGCGTTGCTTTAAGAGCTCGCAGTGACAAGCAGTGACGAGCGTCGCTTCGCGACGCTCGCTGCGCTCGCTATAATAATGTTACTATATATGTATATGTATATAATATGTTTTACGGTGTGACCGTTGGGGCGAGCGCAGTTCTAAAAACACTCTAAAAATTGATCAGCCACTTCAAATATCAAGCCGCACGAGATGGGCCCGCACGAGATATCTCGACTAACTGAGACGTCACACGACGTCAAGGAGCTCGTCGGAGCTTACGGAGACAGCCGAGCGTCTGTTTGAAACTATAGACCTAGTGCAATTTTGGTTGAAAAACATTGTAGAGTTATTTTTTGTTTCTTTGAAAGATTTCTACAAACTGATCTAGCCTTTTATGTTTTACGTTATTATTTTATTCATTTATTTATTTGCGCAAAGGACATTGGGTAGTGCGGGAATTCTTGGAATGTTGCACAGAGAAATTTGGCTGACGTATGTACAGATTTCAATCCGAATTTCCTCTGTTCTTACACGTTAGTCTATTGAGCTCGCTTCGCGACGCTCGCTGCGCTCGCTATAATGTTATAGCCATATGAATTGTTTTTGACAGGAGATTAATATGTTGACGGTGCGACCGTTTGAGCGAGCACAAACCCTTCTATTGTTTTGATTTAGATCAGGCTCGTCAAACCGCACGTGACATTCGGTGCGTGTCGACTCTGACGTCACATGACCTATGCAAGTTGCAATATACCGAGAAAAAACCTGAACAGTGCTGAAAGTTAATTAAGAAAAAGTTTTATGTTTCATTTAATCTTCAATATATATCCATTAAATCAAGGCGAGTAAACTTTTTGTTGAACATTTGCCGTCATTCTCGCGAGAACGTAGCTAAAACAAGTGATGCATTGTGGGTCCAAATTACGGCATCAAAAAATTCTATCGAATGAATGTGCAGAAGTCCGAATATTCTCTTCGCACAGGCGTTGCTTTAAGAACTCGCTGCGCTCGCTATCAATAGAATATGTATAATGAAATAATGAATGTTGTTTAGAATTCCTTTGGAGAAGATACCAAAGGTCAGAGGTTATGACAAGATTACAGCAACCAAAGGTCAGAGGATATGACAAGATTACAGCAACCAAAGGTCAGAGGTTATGAAAAGATACAGCTGACTAGTATCGTGGATCATTGCAGATTGTAACCTATATGCCATGACAACCCACATCAATAAAGTAAGTGTTCAACATACAAAAATTACTACTGAAGTGATTGTGTTGATTTTAATTTTTAGAATGTAAGTTCAGATAAAAGAGAGGTTAAGCAGATGACCATGTATGTCAACCTGTACGTGTAACTTGGGAAATCCCCTAGTTTAATGCAATTTACATTAACAGTTTTGCATACTGCGTAATTCTGCAAGTTGTAAACAACGAATAGATTCGCACTTACACGTAGGTGAGAACTTGAACCTTTTTAAACTCGAACTACAGAATATATTTTTCATCAATTGTTTGGTATGAATTTGAGAATTAATTATGTATATCTAATGTTTCTTTTTTATTTCAAGTCATAGGTTTATTTGATACAAATTGATTGTAAAGTGTCCTGCTGAAATGACATTTTATGCGTACTGGCACATTTGCAGTTTGTTAAACGGAACACAATGATATTTACGCATACCTGTAAAATCACTGCTAGGTTTACACGTACAAGTAGATGTACACGGTCAAATGTTTAACCTCTCTATTAATGTCTTACATGTGATTGTGTGTTGATGTTAGTTTTTAGAATGTAGGATAAGATATTGATGTCTTATGTTTGATTATGTTGGTTTTAGAACATTGATGCTTTTTCTTTATATAAACATTATTGTCTTGGTTGTAGAACACAGGGTCAGACATTGATGCCTCGTTTTCTTCCTCCTTCTGTACGGAGCTGGATGAACCGATGTTGGTTGCCATGGAGACACTGGAGAGGCCTCAAAGGTCACAGAAAGGTCAGCATAAAGGTTTATTATGGTTACATAAGTTGTCAATATTAAATATTGAAATGAAATTAATTGTTACTACAGTAAAATCTGACTAATCCAGGTGTTGTATATCCTGAAATCATGTTTTAAACTTTTAGTCCATTTCACTAAATTCATTTGTTTGAAATGTTGTCTAATCTGAGATATTGTCTAATTCGGCCAATTCCTTTTGAACCAGTGGTACACGGCTTAACAAGTCTTACTGCATTTAAATGGGCCCCTTGGGATTGGAAATTTAATAACATTTTATTGCTTATTGGGAAATTTTATTGCATAATGTTTTCAAGAGAAAAACACTTAATACAATTAACAGAATGGATCTTTTACTAACTTAACTATTCAGAACTGTAAATTAGAGAAAGATAAATTAATATACTGTAAACATATTACATTTGGCTGTGTATTCTTTTTAGCGGCTTTGGCGGAATGCAGCAACTGCTAAATCATATACAAAGCTAAATGTCTTGCATATATACACAGAAATAAAAATATGAAGAAATGCGCTAAATCAAATTTACGCCTTCTTATTTAAAAATCAAATTCCTCCAAATATGGTACCTGCTAAATATAATATATTTACCGAAATAAAGTTTCTGGAAAGTTTCTTCAAAATTTGTATATTTCATTCAGATTTCCAAAACCTGGCCATGTCTTTTTTTACCAGAACTTTGAACAAATTACCTGGTAACCTTGTAAGTAATTTAATTGCTGTTGAAAATGAGGCCTATATTTTTCCCTACATAAGGGAAGTGGAAAAATCCCAGTTTGAAGTTCTTTATTACACTTATTCATGAAAAATTATCATTCATTACTAAATATTTACAAAATTCCCAAATACTTTTCTTTAAGACTCTGTGCAAATAAGAAGACTATATTTTTCCATGAACTACAATGGGTTTGCTAGGGCTGGGACGAAATATCGAGATATCGATATATTGTGATACATGTGAGAACGATACGCATATCGATACATATGAAGAAATATTGAAATATCGGCCCCAAAATCTTACTTCTATTTTTTATTTGTTTATTTAACATTTGGGGTTTAATATATAAAGTAAATAAGATAAATATAAATATAGATAATTTACACCATTTGAGTAAAATATTTTTGTTTTACAACATACAAACAACTATTTTGAATAAATTATTCTTATTTGCAAAGAAATAATTAATTTATTTCAATGCAAAAACAGATTTTATAAGCAATTTAACATATCTTGATACATATTGTATTGTGGCTCAAATATTGTGATACGTATCGATAGAGAAAAAGTTGTATCGTCCCAGCCCTACAATGGGTGAGCACAGATATCTCCATTGTTATGTTCTAACACCCCTCTTGATGTCAAACGTATAATACAAACTGTTTCGCTTTAAAAAAGACAGTTGAATGGCGTAATTTGTGGTTACTCATCAGAAAATAATCTAAATATTAATAAGAAATGAATTTAATTTTTGAAGATTCATGAGGTATATGAACTACGATGATTCACACCGGCATATTTATCATGAAGCGCTAACGTGCTTCATGAAATATTCCGGCGTGAAACATCGTAGTTCATAACCTCATAAGTCTGCATTGCAAAAATTAAATTCATTTTTAGCTCTACTGGTCAGAGACCAGAAGAGCTTATGCGATAGTAATGCGTCCGTCTGTCCGTCCGTCTGTCTGTCTGTCTGTCTGTAAACAATTTTTCAAAATGCTACTCCTCGTACAGTTTTGGTCCGATTTCAATATAACTTGGCACACAAGTAGACTACACTAAGATACACAATTCTGTGCATCGGTTTTTTATTTCGATGAACAGTGTTGCAATAGTTACTAAAAATAGAAATTTCTGTGAATTTTTTTTCAAATTGCTTCTCCTCCTACAGTTTTGGTCTGATTTCAGTATAACTTGGCACACAAGTGACTACACTAAGATACATAATTCTGTGCATCGGTTTTTATTTCGATGAATGGTGTTGCTATGGTTATTAAAAATAGAAATTTCTGTGAAATTCTTTCAAAATGCTACACCTCCTACAGTTTTGTTCTGATATCAGTATAACTTGGCACACAAGTAGACTACACTACGATACATAATTCTGAGCATCGGTTATTTATTTCGATGAATGGTGTTGCTATGGTTACTAAAATAGAATTTTCTTAGAAATTCTTTCAAAATTTTACTTCTCCTACAGTTTTGGTCCGATTTCAATATAACTTGGCACACAAGTAGACTACACTAAGATACATAATTCTGTGCATCAGTTTTTGATTTTGATGAACGGTGTTGCCATGGTTACTAAAAATAGAAATGTCTGTGAAATTCTTTCAAATTGCTTCTCCTCCTATAGTTTTGATCCAATTTCCATATAACTTGGCACACAAAAAGACTATACTAAGATACATAATTCTGTGCATCGATTTTTATTTTGATGAGTGACAAGGATCATTTTTCTATTTATTGCTGTTTTGAAGTCTCAAGTCCCAACTGCTACTTTTCTCTTCCTTTGTTTTAAGTATAAACCAGTAGAGCTACAGTCTCGACAGAGACTTCTGGTTTAATTGGTTAATTCTGTGTTTGCCTGACTCACATTTCAGAAAATAAGATCAGAGCTGTATACTGATTGGATAATTCTGTGTCGTCCTCCCATTTCAGCCAATAAGATCAGAGCTGGCCTGACATCAACACCAGAATGTGTGACCCCGTTACCAAGACGACAGTCCCAGCTGATGAAATCCCTGTTCATCCTCCAGAGTCCCTTAAATGACAGCTTTTTCTCCCCCTTCCCCTCCCAGAACAAATCCTCCAATACAAAGAAAGAGGAGGAAAACCTGACCCCTGCCACTGCTAATAGCTCTGTAAGACTCAGTAGAGGGGGAAAGCCCAACAGAAAGAAACCAAGGAATGTATTAAATGAAATTGTCAATGACAAAGTTAATGAAGGTGGAGGGGGTGTAGAGGAAGAGAAGAATCTGAATGTAATTGACCTGAAGGTGATAGGTCAAAGGTCAAGGGCAGAAGAAAATTCTGTTGATATGAGCTCTGAAACACAGGAAAGGGTTGCTGAAAATCAGGAGATTATGGAAAATGCTAATACTGGTGAGTTTAATGATTATTCGAAATTTTTGACAATATGTGTGAGCCAAGAGTTGACGGTAGTTTGAAGCAAGATAATTGCTAAGGCCTAAAAATAAAAATCAATTATTTTTTTTAATTATCAAGTCATACATGTAAGAACACTAACAAGGAAAGACAGTTGGTGTCTCAGGTGTTTGATAAATTAACATGATGAAAGAAATATATAATATTATGTAGACATTAAAAACTAAATATTTGATGTTTAATGAGTGAAATAAATACAGATTATGTTGACATTACCAACATTAAGTACATGTATGTACTTCTGTATATGTTCAACATCTACATTTCTTTTATACACATGGAGGTTTAACAGAAGACAAGCTGTTATTAAGTAACTGGGGACTTCCTGAGCCTGTATTAAAACAGTACACAGATAAGGGGATCACCTCAATGTTTTCCTGGCAAGCAGAATGTCTGTGTTAACCTGGGGTTCTAGGTGAGTGAGATTGTAATCAATTACAGATATTACTCAATAAAGAGTAACCTGTATATTGTGTTTTAATGAACTAACAAATATTTATCTGAGGAGTTCAACATCTTTGTTAATAACCACTCACATTTTTTTCTGTAATCTAGAAAGTTAGATGTAGAAAAAAAGAATGTTTATGATGATTTATAGGGGCAACGTTATTTTTTTTAAGAATGTCTTTAAGATACTAGTATATAAAATTTCAGTTTTTGTCACTAAATTTAATTAATTAATTAAAATGAAATATATAAAGATAACAAACAAAATCTAAGCTAAAAAATCCATTCAGGAGAATCTTAGCAAACATGGACCCCGAAAACATCAGTGGTGGGATCAGGTACCGTGGAGGAGTGGGCATGATGCTCCTTGAGCTCCTTGTCATGATCAAATTCTATTATTACTCAGCAGAGTTATCTTTCCTGATTGTATTGTCATTGTTTTGTGTTATTCTAGGTGGAGATAACCCAATATACTCGGCCCGCCACTGTTATTCTGCAGTTATCTCTCTTTGTTATTTTTGTGTAATTCTAGGGGGAGGTAACTTGGTATACTCAGCCCCCACTGTTATTCTGCAGAGTTATCTATCTTTGTTATTTATTTCTGTGTAATTCAAGGGGGAGGTACCCTGGTATACTCGGCCTATACTGTTATTATTCAGAGTTATCTAGCTTTGTTATTTCTGTGTAATTCTAGGGGGAGGTAACCTTGTATACTCGGCCCATACTGTTATTATGCAGAGTTATCTAGCTTTGTTATTTCTGTGTAATTCTAGGGGGAGGTAACCTTGTATACTCGGCCCATACTGTTATTATACAGAGTTATCTAGCTTTGTTATTTCTGTGTAATTCTAGGGGGAGGTAACCTGGTATACTCGGCCCCCACTGTTATTCTGCAGAGTTATCTAGCTTTGTTATTTCTGTGTAAATCTAGGGGGAGGTAACCTTGTATACTCAGCCCCCACTGTTATTCTGCAGAGTTATCTATCTTTTTTATTTCTGTGTAATTCTAGGGGGAGGTATCCTGGTATTCTTGGCCCCTTTTTGTTCTGCAGTGTTACCTATCTTTCTTTATTTCTGTGTAATTCTAGGGGGAGGTAATCTGGTATACTCGGCCCCCACTAGTGCTGGTAAAACAATGGTTGCTGAACTCCTGGTCCTGAAGCGAGTCCTAGAGACAAAGAAAAAAGCCATCTTTATCCTACCTTTTGTGTCTGTTTACAGGTAAGTTGTTCCTGACATTCATATTGACAGGTAACTAGGTCAGCTGCTAATTTTTTTTTACAAGAAAGTTATACTGTAGATTCCTTATTTTTTGCCAGTACTTATTATCCCAAAATGGCTATTAGAAGTCAAATCATGAAAAAAATTAATTTCTGAGAAGACGGTTGATCAAGACATTTTACTTGGAATTAATCAACCAAAAAATTAAATTGTGTACTTTTGTTTTGCTTATGGTGCTTCTCACGAAATTTATGCTGTAAAAAATCCATTGCATAATATGTTTTACGGTGTGACCATTGGGGAGAGTGCAGTCCTATACACAGCTTTGAATCGCTGAACGTCAAACTGCACTAGACACATTGTAGACTTTGACGTCACATGACGTCAGAATTTACGGAGACAGCCAAGTATCTGGTTAAAAAAGACGACAAGTCTTGTTCAGTATTAAATAAAATACGTTGTAGAGTAGATGAAAATATTTTTTGTTACTTTTAAGCTTTGTGCAAATTAAGAAAAGTAAACGTATCTTGGGAAAGAATATTTATTCTTGGTCTTTTGTATGTTTTAAAATGAATACGGATGGAACATTCAGAGTGAGGGAAATTTGGGAATGTTGCACAGGAAAATTTGGCTGATGTTATTTGGATTTCATTCCAAATTTCCTCTGTTCTTACACGTTAGTCTATAGAGCTCGCTTCGCTGCGCTCGCTTTAAAAACAAATTTACAGTAATTGCTCTATGTATATGTAGGTCTATATCCTTAGAATTCTCCACTAAATCTTTTCATTTTTTGTTTACAGCAACTGTTCCTGGATGTAGGGGTGGTGGTGAGTGGGTTCGTGGGGAGTTACTCCCCTCCTGGGGGGTTCAGTCAGGTGGACATAGCTGTGTGTACCACAGAGAAAGGAAACGGACTGATCAACAGACTGATGGAGGAAAACAACCTAAACAAGCTAGGTCTGTAATACAACATCTACAAGCTAGGTCTGTAATACAACATCAACAAGCTAGGTCTGTAATACAGCATAAACAAGCTAGGTCTGTAATACAGCATCAACAAGCTAGGTCTGTAATACAACATCAACAAGCTAGGTCTGTAATACAGCATCAACAAGCGAGGTCTGTAATACAGCATCAACAAGCTAGGTCTGTAATACAGCTTCAACAAGCTAGGTCTGTGATACAGCATCAGCAAGATATATAAGGGTGTTTAAGATTTGGAAAGTCCAACTTATTTTAAGAGAGCTGGGTGGTTTTGGCAATTTTCAGACTAATATTGTTCTCCTTTAGAAGAAGAGCTCCATAGAAATATATACAAAAATGATCAAATTTTTAGACTTTTGTCATTGGCAGATGATAGTTGACATCTTGAAAGATATCATATCTGATAGATAATTAGTTCACTTCCTTGCCTTTTTGAGTAGGCTCCGAATCTAGAATCAAGATTATTTCATTTAAATAACCTTTTCTCACCTGCCCTCCAGGTATTATAGCGGTGGACGAGTTACACCTTGTAGGAGACCAACACAGGGGTTACCTGCTAGAACTGATGCTCACCAAGATCCGATTCCTCAGTCAGAAAAAGCCAACAAAAACAGCAGACACTGAGGATTATGGGTAATGAACCAGGACTTTGCCAATTGTTTTCTACATGTACATGGCAAAGATAAAGTACACCATTATATTTACATCCACTGAATATTTTTTTTATTTCTTAAGAAAACCCGTTGTTTTCATCGCTGCATGAACTAAATTAGGCATATCACCTATACAGATTTTTTGATCAATAATTAATATTTTGGCCCTACTTAAAATGATAATTTAAACAGTTGTAAATATAAACAATAAAATGTCTTTCTTTGTTTGTTATTACTGGAATGAACGATCGCAGCTATTGCAGAAAAAATTTACATAACCCGCTTACGCAGGTTATGTATTTTTTTCTGCAACAGCTGCTTCCGTTCATTCCAGTAATAACAAACAAAGAAAGACATTTTATCGTTTATATAAACTTGTTATTTGACACCGTTTTTAAGTTTCAATTAAAACTTTAAAAAACTTTAAAAAGCAGGCTTTATATTTTAGTGCAATCAAAGATGGGGTTATTTATGAATACCGCTAAAAAATCATTTGTTTATACAATATATAATACAAAAATGTGTAGCGCTTCTTCATGATAATGCCAACTACTCCATACCCAGTGCGTGATTTAGCTAAATTTTGAATACGCCAATTATTGTACAAGTATAGTATGTTTCAAAAGAATTTCTTATAACATTTCCATTTCTCTTTTAAGTTCAACAGAGGGAGTCCAAATTGTAGGTATGAGTGCCACCCTACCTAACCTTGACCTTCCGTAACACTGGCTGAACGCCACGCTCTACCGCACAGACTACCGCCCCGTACCTCTCACGGAGTGTGTCAAAGTGGGGACAGACATCTTTGATTCCAGTCTACAGAAAATCAGAGAGGTGGATCTGAGAGTGGTGTGTAAGGGGGATACAGATCATGTGATTCCGCTGTGCTTAGAAACATTGGGTGGGGGACACTCAGTGCTTATTTTCTGTCCGACAAAGAACTGATGTGAGAAGTTGGCAGAGACGATTGCCAGGGAGTTTTACGGCATTCTGAAGAAAGGTGAGGATATAGGAAAAAGCATGTTTTCTGCTTTATGTTATTCGTGTGGGGAGGTATGTGTCTCTATGTTGGGTCAGAGGTACAATCTATAAGTTATCAAGGCTCATTGTTTGATAAATTCTTGTTTACTTTGTAAATTCTGCTTAACTCTGATGAATTCATTTTTACTTTCTGATGAATTCAGCTTTACTCTATGATATATTTTTCTATACATTGTCAGGTCCTGAGACAGACTGTTCCTCCCCTTTACTCTATGATGAATTCTATACATTGTCATGTCCTGAGACAGACTGTTCCACCCCTTTACCCTTGAACAGACTCTCCCTGATGGAGGTCGTGGAACAACTAAGGAGGACTCCTGTGGGATTAGATTCTACCCTTGGAAGACCGTGCCATATGGGGTGGATTATCATCATGCAGGTATTGTGATTGTCAGCTGATACATCTTTTTTTTTCAGATTGTATCCATCAAGAAACAAAAGAATGTGACAAACATTTTGCCAATTTTGGTTGTTGTATCTATCAAACTCAACAGTAAAGACTACAGTAATTACAGTGTATCAGTAACAGGCTAATTGCTAAAATTATCAGCAACAATCATAATGATATCAGTAAATATCAGTATTAATCAACTAGGATAGCACAACATCAGTAATAATTCAACATTTTTCAGTTATATTCATGATTCATAGCACATTTTTTTTCATTTGAGTAGTGTAATATTCATATTACAGATCCATCATTTACAGGTACTTGTGAGTTGATCTTGCATGTTTGACCTTTGATCTTGCATGTTTGACCTTTGATCTTGCATGTTTGACCTTTGATGAGAGAGACATTTTAGAGGGGGCCTTCAGACAGGGGTCAGTTAAGGTCCTGGTAGCTACCTCCACCCTGTCCTCCGGGGTCAATCTTCCTGCCCGCCGTGTTATCATCAGAAACCCAATCTTCCATGGGAAAACCATAGACTTCCTGACTTACAAGCAGATGATTGGTCAAGCTGGGAGAAAGGGGGTGGATACCTAGGGTCAGTGTATTTTTATATTAATCACTCGTATGATGACTTTGGCTGATTTTTTTTTCATTGTAGTAAAAGTTAATCATCTTTTAAAAATTAAGACATCTCCAAAAGAACTTGGCCAGTGTTAACCAGAATGAAAAAAGTCTGATGCTCTATAATTCTTCTCAATGAAATGTATTTATTAGTTTTTTTTTTACTCATTTTTTTTATCCCATTGATAGAACGATAATCATCATTCAAATTTCATTTCTACTTTATAGTGATAAACAAATATAATACAAGTTATATAGGTGTTATATATTATACAAAATACATAATTATATCAACTGATAACACAAAGTTTAAAATGCATAAACCACAGTAGAAAAAAATTAAATATGCACAAATTTGAACATCCTAGCTACTCACTTTAAACTTCATGTTAACATTTAATCCATTGTCTATGCAACCAACTCATACATGTCATATAATATGTCTTAGAGTTTGAAATTGACATAAGGTTATACACGCCATTGTATCATGTTCAACTGATATCATACATCATCTCCACCAGTATTTTACACTGGACTTATAGGCAATTATATACAACACCTAACTTTATTGTAAGAATGATTATAATTAAAGAAACAACACAGTTTATTCCATACACATGTAACAATGTAATTCCAATGAAAATGTTTGTATACAATTTTTTACACATTGTTTCTTTTGTAATTACTTCAATTGGTCATGATTAAAACAAATATGTTATTAATTAATTCACTGCATGTTTATGGTGATCTTTTATATGTACATGTATTTGATTTTCTTCACTTTACCACAGCCCCACTCAGCTACAAAGAGGTTGTCTCTGGTGTCTACACATAAGCCCCATGGTCTCTGTATATCACAGTTATCAATATAATGGAGGAACTGTCCGTCCTGATCTAGGATGTGGATACAGTTGTTACTTAAGTCTGCTGTCAGGATCTGACTCTGGCTGTCTGTTGTGATACCGACTGGCATAAATGATCTCTTGTTAACAGAGGGATGACCAGT
This sequence comes from Saccostrea glomerata, assembly GCA_003671525.1. NCBI lineage: Eukaryota > Metazoa > Mollusca > Bivalvia > Ostreida > Ostreidae > Saccostrea > Saccostrea glomerata. The sequence continues at coordinate 774,716 of PRKT01000194.1, forward strand.
GTATCTAAATCGGAGTTTTCCTGTCTGATTAACCACCACTACTGCATTTGCTCCATAGTCAGCCACACAGATATCCAGGTTCCTGTTCTCACTGATGTAATTAATGAAGTGAGATGAATACAGAGGTTTACCTTCACTATCAAACTGAATGGTTTGTTTCTCTGTTGAGCCAGAGTAACAGACAACTTTTGATTGTTTATCATCATCACTGACCATGGTAACCAGGAGGTCACCAGAGGAGGTACTACAGACATAGTAAGGTTTCCACCCCAGTAGTCTGATCACTTTCTGTATCTTTTTATTCTTCACTATGTTGACAGTTCTTGTTTCAGGGTCAGTATAAACTAGATCTCCACTCCTTGTCACTGCTATATCACGTGGTATGTTCCTAGACTTGGTATGGATCGATTTCAGTAGTTTGCCCTGGAGGTTATAGAGTTTTATAATTTTGTCATGTCCACATGTCCAGATTTCTTCATCACTGAGACAGGTAACTCTGTATACTTCCTCATCCCCAGTATCTATGGTGGTGATGAGCTCTGATTCATCTAGCAGTGGTTTGACTGGAGGACGGATACATCTTCTGGTGTCTTCATTGTGTATCCATGTTCCTCTGTTGTAATGGATAATGCTGAAAGAGAACCAAACATTTGATGGAGCTGTTCTGTGTTTATCTGATGAGGAGAGAAAATTGGTATTGAAACATTAACTTTAGGAGGTAAACTTCTGAATTCAGCATTCCTGGATTTGTACACAGAAGTTACGGAGGCATCATTGGAGTCCAGTATTTTCTTCAAATCAAATATGCACTGTCTTACATCAGAAGTAATCTGTTTAATTTCCTTTTCCTGTTTATTTAGAACAGCCAGGTGTTTCGTTTTCATCTCATCAATTTCAGATTTCTGTTTGTTGACAATGATGTTAATTTCTCGGTGCCAGTCTTCTCCTTGTTTGGTGACAGCTGTTGTCAGTATCTCGTAATGATTTTCCAAGTTGACTTTTTCAGAGTTTAAATCTGATGCAATTTCTTCATAGGTAGGATATATTCTTTTTCCTAGTTCTTTAAGATCATTGTTGAAAATTTCTTGAATGAAGCTGGGATTCTGTAAGATATCTGTTAATTTATGCCCATGGTGTTTATCAGAGGAGAGACAGGTAGAACAGACAGGAATGTCACATTTCTCACAATAAAGTTCACAATGTTTCTGGGTGTGGTTTGGACATTTTGGGTAGTTAATGTTAGGAGTAGAAGTTCTGTGTTTGTATGGTACAACTTTGTGTCTTTTGGATGAATCAGAGAGATGCTCCCCAACACAGGCCTTACACAGGTTAATCAGACAAATTTCACAATGGCTCTGTAATGCCGCTCTTTGACACACATCACAGAGGAGGAGTACTTGAGCTCTGTCCAGGGGGTCCATAATAGGGGTCTGTCACATGATGAAGATGGTGCTGTAATATAGTGTATTAATTATTAATATTATTAAAAAGACAATGAAGGACAGAATTTTAAAGCCATATATGGCGTGTGTACAATGAAAATTATTTGACTAAAATTATAAGAACTTATTATTTGTATCATCACTTAATATAAAAATAGAGCTTTTCCGTAAATTACAAAATCTAAATCAATTGCGTTATAAAGATATCACAATTTAATTTGGATTCTCGGAATTTTCTTCGACTCGGAAGAAAATACAAGATTTAAATAACATATTACAGAGAAGATAAAATCGTATAATTAGATGAAACAAGCTTAAGGTGTTCTCCGTGTTCAGAATTGTATGAAAAGTTTTAATTTAAATGCATTAACTTCATTTCTTTACTTAATTTTGTATTTTTCAAAAATATTTTGGGTGTTGCTAAAATGCGGAACGGAAAACGGAACGGAACGGAAAACGGAATGTATTATTTTGGATTAAATCACTTGAAATACACAAATTTTATCATAAACGATCTATCTTGTACATTGTACACAATCAATCCCCCGCTATTAAATAAAGTTGATTTTGTCATGCTCAGTCTCTTATTTACAAAAGTCGCTAACATAGCAGTCACATAGAATCGAAATTAAAAAGGGGGGGGGATAAACGAACTGGAAAAGTATTTAACAAGAAAAAAACACAAAAAAGACAATTGTTTAATTCGGGAGGGGATATATAACACAAAAAGAAAACAATTGTTTGATTCGGGAGGGGGGATAAGTTTCAACTCCGAACATTTTCCAGTACTATTTTTTAGCTCACCTGAGCTGAAAGCTCAAGTGAGCTCTTCTGATCACATTTTGTCTGGTGTCCGTCTGTCTGTCCGTCTGTCTGTAAACTTTTCACATTTTCATCTTCTTCTCAAGAACCACTGGGCCTATTTCAACCAAACTTGGCACAAAGTATCCGTGGGTGAAGGGGATTCAAGTTTGTTCAAACGAAGGGCATCGCCCTCTTGAAAGGGGAGATAATTATGAATTAGTGAAAAAGTAATGGCATTTTTAAAAAATCTTCTCAAGAACCACTGGGCCAGGAAAGAGGAAACTAATATGTAATAATCCTCAGGTAGTGTAGATTGAAGTTTGTTCAAATCATGACCCCCGGGGGTAGGGCGGGGCCACAATGGCCGACCAAAGTATTACATTGAAATATATAGGAAAATTCTTTAAAAAAAATCTCAAGAATAACAAAGCCATGATTGGTCATATTTATATGGAAGCATCCTAAGGTAGTGTAAATTCAAGTTTGATCAAATCATCACCCCGGGGGTAGGGCGGGGCCACAATGGCCGACCAATAACAAAGCCATGATTTATCATATTTATATGGAAGCATCTTTAGGTAGTGTAGATTCAAGTTTGTTCAAATTATTACCCCCGAGAGTAGGGCGGGGCCACAATGGCCTACCAAAGTTTTACATTGAAATATATGGGAAAATTCTTTAAAAATCTTCTTCTAAAGAATAACATAGCCATGATTGATCATATTTATATGGAAGCATCCTCAGGTAGTGTAGATTCAAGTTTGTGCAAATCATACCATCTCTCCTTTAAGGAATGGTTGAGACTACTTTTGGGTTTAAACTTTTCAATAATAAACTAATTTCTGCTTTCATGCTAGCCACAGTGCTCAGGTGAGCGATGTGGCCCATGGGCCTCTTGTTTACACTAACTTACTACATTTATTATATTCACAAAAAGGGTGAAAATGTGAACTTGAACGAACATTTCCGTAGTAAAAAGGTTATGACTGGGGGGCGATCCACAGAAAGAGAAGAAAAATGTTTTTAAAAAATTATTGAGATTACGTTAAGGGCAAACCCTTACGGCAAGCTCGAATAAACATCTCTGGTACTTAAAATTTTATTCAAAATAGAATCTTTTTCTGGATAGACAAAGTTGTGGTAGATATAATGCAGATTGCAGAATTTTGCATTCATTAAAGTTAAATTTTGTTTGTTTGCAGCACATATGTGTGCATGTTTGGGGTGGGGTGGGGGCGTATATGAATGACCCCGTAAAAAAGGAGTATGATTTACCGTTCATTGGAAAGATCTGAGAAGTTGTAATAGGTTGCCCCCCCCCCTTTGGTGTCCAAAATGTACATAAGGTTTAATAAATCAATTTTTAATGTGGTTCTTGGCCCCTACACAGACCCAAAACTGCCACCCCCTTTCATGACTTGCGAATTCGACACTGTGTGCATAATCTGAATAACATAACTAGATATTTTTGTCTTTTCAGACATTGACATTGAAACAGGGGGTGGGTGTCAGAAAATTTTTTTTTCAACATACAACAAATTTGACAAGCAAAAAAAAAAAAGAGGGGAATATGTCCTTTGCCCAAACACGAAAATCCTATTTCGTGTGTGTGTGTGTGGGGGGGGGGATTTCTTTCAGTAGCATTTTTTCCACGTAGAGTGTGTATAACTCATGAATGTATAAACATGATAAACGTCTACAATAAAATTTTATTAGAAATGACTTTTACAACAAGAATATTGCTCTTTTAACTGATTTATATTAAATCTATTTGTTTGACAGAAAAATTTTCCGTTTTTCGTTACGTTCCGCTTTCCGTTCCATTTTCCGTTCCGCGTTTTAGCAACACCCAAATATTTTTTTTGACCAGTTATGCCATATATGACTTTTAATAAACTCAAATTTAACATGGATTAGTGAGTGTTGAAAGGAAGGGATTAATGATACATGATTATACAGACAGTCCTTCATTGCTTCAGTGGATCAGCACTTCAAGACATTTATAAATTGTATGACATTTTTATAAGGAGAAAAAATAAATATTTCTGAGATCTTGAAAAAGAAACAATATTTATGATTGAATATCATATCAAGTCGGAGAAGCATGAAATAATTGTAGTGTCTCACCTGTTATTACAATATGGCTGTCTTAGCTACATATAGAGACTAACAATCAACTTCCTGGTCTTGGTTCTAGATTTTGACCCACTTTCAGGTCACATGATTTAAATACCTGTACTTGCGCATTATTGAGGGTATTGATATCACATGTACATGTACCAGTAAGCATGTTCAGCTTGACAAAGTAACTTTATAAAAATGCAAAATGATAATTTTAGTTTACAGTTATAATTATGGCCTAATCAGGAATCTACATACAAACTTTTGAGAAAAAATCCCTTGGAGAGAAAAAAATTAATATGGAATTCACCTGAGGAGTGTTTACTTGTTAAAAAAAAACAAATGTTCTGAAGATCTCTCCTGTAAAAACATTTACTTTTAAATTATCTGGTATATGTACTCATACTCGTATTAGATATAGATTTTAATGGAACTGTTGACTTTGAACATCAATAGGAATATTCCTTTAATGCAAGAATTTAAATTGTTGACTGATGTATTCTACATATACACATAAATATACTACAGTTTTAATAACAAACATCCTAAACTCTTTAAAACAAAATCTAGGCTTGAAATTTCAATAAAATGTCTCTGAACCAATCAATTTTTGAAGTTCACGGCTAAAGACATTTAAAAAAAAATTAATCTTTATAATGTAATGTTGGTGTGAATTTAATTAAAGGAACTCTCTATATACAGCTGTACTCCTTGTAAAATGTTTGTTAAGGAGAAATATTATTCTATGTTAATTAAATAATTACACTGCACAATTATTCTTATGTTAATTAATTAATAACATTACACAATTATAGGTGAGAGTATCCTGATCTGTAAGCCGAGTGAGAGAAGTAAAGCGGTGACCTTAGTTCAGTCTGAACTGCCACCTGTCAGGAGTTGTCTGATCAAAAACCAAGGGGAACAACTCAGTTCTAGCATGAAGAGAGCCATACTAGAGGTTTGTTATGTAACCTGGTTCCATTTATGATACTGTAAATAAAAAATGCAGCAAAGAAATGCTTTGCTTAGGTAGTTAAATCTCTTGTGACTTCTTAACATATTTAATGTTCATTGTTATTATACCCCCGCAAACGAAGTTTAGGGGGGGTATATTGGAATCACCATATCCATCTGTCTGTAGACAAGATTTTGTCCGGACCGTTTCTCAGAAACTATTAGATGGATTTGTCTGAAAATTTGTACACTTATTATTGACTATGTGAAGGTTTGCACCTGGTATTTTCATCATGATTGGATGATTTTTCTGCATTTTATAGGCATTTTTTTCTTTTTTATTTTGTTGTTTTGATTGGCTCATAACTAGAATACTACAGGTGACTCTCGATGGCTCGAACTCCGATCTCTCGAAGTGAACCTCCGGTCCCGTTTTTTCTTTCTATATAACTAAGCAAATTTACTCCTGATCTCTCGAACTTCTATCTCTCGAAGTTCTCTCTCTCTCGAACCAAAACATGGGTCCCATTACACATATTTCATTGAATTTTACTCTCTATCTCTCGAAGTTTTGATTGCATGTGTATACAATCCAATCAAGCGTAAAATTGATGCAGCCTGAGCTTACCTTGAAAACGGTGAACGCCTAGGGCTTGGCTTTGAGGTGTTCACTACTTATTTTGATTTGAAAACGAGACGATAATTTTTAGAAAATAATTTAAAGTTAAATCGATTAGTTCCCAGAGGTTATGAACTTTTGTTAGTGTCAACATAATCCCAGTATAGCAAATATTGCACAAGAAATTCCTTTCTGAAGTACTAAATACTGGCGATTAAGAAAAATCTTGTGAACATTGGTGAACAGAGGAAGGGCCCGATCAAGCCGTGGAATAGTCAAACCGACAATTGCTATTCGGATTTCATGTAATCATTAAATAAGAACAAATAAGTATTGAAACTTCAGGAATTCGTTTTATTTAGTCGAAGTACAATCTTTGTTGTTGATATCAAGTAAATATTACCTGTAAAATACGATAGAAAACGTGCAATGACGTTATTTACATATACTTCCGGTATCTGTAAAAGTAGAACTTCGATGATCGGAACTGAAAATACCGGATTTTATTTTGTTATCTCTCGAACCCTTCGATCTCTCAAACTTTTCTTGCGGTCCCTTGAACTTTGAGAGATCAAGTCACCTGTATTAGACTTACAACCATCAGACTTGGCCAATTTATGCATCTTGGGTAGAAGGTGTGTCATGACCTATTTTAAGGTCACTGTGACCTTTAATTAAATTGAAATTGAAAAAAATAACTGTCTTTTACTATTGAATTAAACAATCCCAAAAAATGTAAGAATGTTACAGTATCCCTATTTAAAACATGTTAAATTAAGAAAATATTTTTTTTTATTATATACTTTACAGCAATCCATAACAAATGTTATTTTATAAGAGAAAATCTACCTCTCCCAAGGGTATAATTATGAAGCACTGGTCAAGGAGAATTTTGATAACAGAAAATTGCATGTCAAATTAGAGAGAAATTAATTAGTTTAGTGTAAGGAGCTAACTTGAAGAACATTTCTAATCAAGAACTTGTTATCTGTCTCTTGGGAACAGGGCTAAGGAATCAACCTTAATAGTTTTAGTGACTAGCCTAACTAATTTAATGAATTTGAGAAAAAGCAACTTCAATCTAATTTGATATTGTATAATAAACTAATTTGAAATTATATTAAAAAAAACTTAATTGATATTGTATAATATAATTAAAACTAATTATATTGTGTGTGTGTATATGGGGTTGAGTTGGGGGGATTGGAATCAGCATGCTCATTCTCCACATTAATTTAAGATTTATACTTTTAGTATGATATAAAATTCAAATAAATCAAGTATTTAAAGAAATAAATTTTGGTAGATAGTCCCTACCAATCTTAAGAATCATGCATGAACCTTATTCAAAATGATGCATCAAGATTACACAATTTTTTTTTCAGTACAAATCTTTGTAACAAATTTATACAAAATATTTGTTTTCAAATTTAATTTCAAAATGACACATGCAATAAAGCATTTTGTTTGCACTACAAAGTAGAAGGTTAAGATCCATTCATCCCTCGATAGCAATTAGTGGGCATACATCCAGTCAAAGATTAATTAATGAGTTCTATGTAGGGAAGCTGAAGCTGTCTCAATCATTTCTTTTGGAGCATATCTCTGATCAAGGAGCTCTTATCTGTGTCCTTTGGGAATTAGACAGAAGAACTGCTGGTCAGTTTAAATAGCATTTGTCATTTGATGGCCAGTCTCCTATTTCTAAAATCAATTTGGTATAGATCAAGTTTTTAAGACATATTAATTAAACTCGTCTGATTTTTTTTTTTGAAAATATCAAGTGACAAATTTCAGATCATCATGTCCCACATGAAAGACATGTGCATATGTGTATGTTTGTGAAGGAGGGGCATTTGTCAAGCTATAATGCAACCAGTTGATGATTATTTGTTATAATTAAAGCTTGCACCACAGGAAATGTTTAAACAATATTATTATAAGGAATGGAAAAATTAGGCAAATCCCTTTAAAGCTTGACATAATTTTCTTGCACTCTAAACTGTTTGTAATAATTGAATGAACAATATTTGATGGGAGTATTATGCTGAGACTTACTGCACTTTATTATTTTTAAAATGAATTTGATATAAATTTATATAGATTAATTTGATTCTGTATAATGTTTTTTCAACAATCAATTTGCAGAGTATCATGACAAATAGTTGCAATTTATTTTTTCAATGAAATAAAAAAAACTTTTACAATGTATTAATATTGATCTTTTATTTGGTTGCACCTCAGTTTCATTGATTAAAAGAAAATATATAATGAGCACTCAAATTGTTTCTAAGAAAAAAGTGAACACCTCTTTATAGATCCATGAATATTTGTGAATTAGCACCTACTCTGAAAAACCCAGCGGGGGTATTTGTCCCTATTGGACAGTTCTAGTTGCATTTAAACTTAAAATTACATATGTATGATAATAAGCTCATAAAATTTTTAAAATATTTTCAAACTTAAGGTCTTCAGTGGAATAAATTCTTAAAGTTTATAGCTGCAGCAATCACCTAGGGACCCTTGCCCAATGAATTTCCATTTTACACCCTGTATCTATATATGACACTGTATTACATACTGTGTAACTATATAATAATACATCAAATTTTGGCGGTCTCTGCGACAGATGTGGCAGCCTTTGCCGCCTGTACATAAATTTTTCAGTGTTATACAGATCGTGTCAGTGGTGTGGCGGTGTCTGTGACAGATGTGGCGTCCTATGCCTCCTGTAATATGTTAGCGGCGTCCCTGGAGACCAGCTTTGGCCAGACACAGGACATGATTGATGCCTGTATACAGTACCTTCAGGACAACGAGTTTGTGTCTCTTCAGAAATTACAAACAGAAGGTAAGCATGGCAAAGTCATTCTTCTCAACAGATACCAAACATCTCGCTCCTTAGATGGTTACATGTAGTGCTTTCAAATGATTTTTTAATTGAATGATATTTAGGATAAAATTGTCTAAGAGTAGTATAAAAAAATTTCTTTTTCTGTGTCATTTACTACTCATCAAAGTAAATGGTTTATCTTGCTCCAAAAGATGGGTAAATATATTGCACTCCTTGGGTACATGAAATCGCTTTGACAAATTGTTTATTATAGATGGTATGACAACAGAGGACCGGTTTGTTCCCACGCAGCTCGGTGCAGCTGTACTTGCCTCCAGTCTGTCTCCAGATGAGGGTCTGGCTGTTTTTGCTGAACTACAGAAAGCTAGACAGTGTTTTGTTCTGGAGAATGAACTACACATATTCTATCTAGTGAGTAATGTGTTAGACAGTGTTTTTTGTTCTGAGGTATGAGCTACATATTGTCTATCTAGTGATAGTCCGAAAAATCGGACGTTTTCCTAGCCTTTTTATGATTTTGATATTTTACATGCCAGGAAAACGTCAGAACCGGCGCCATTACGAAAACTGGAAATTTCGCCGTCTTCAACTGGAGTTAATTTTGAATACTTGTGAACGGAATTGAATGCAGAAATCAGAATTTATCAAAAGCACAATGCCTCGAGTACTCACCAATATCGATGAAAAGAAAATATCACTCCATATTTTGTAACAGGACATGCAAGATTTTAAAATGCACGAAATGATGACAAATCTTGACAATGTGATAAAACCTTTTTTCAACAGATTATTTATTTCATAAACGAACCACAAAAACAATATTGGTAAGTTTAAGTTTTGTACTATTGATAACTTTTGACTTTGAAATTTAATTCAGTTGGCAAGTATCTAAAATCAACTCGAGAATGCCGCCTCCGGTTGGAGGCGGGGAATTCCCAGTTTACGTAATGGCGCCGGTTCTGACGTTTTCCTGGCATGTAAAATATCAAAAGCGTAAAAAAGCCAGAAAAACGTCAGATTTTTCGGACTAATCTAGTGAGTGTTATGATGGGTAGGATTTTGGGTTTTGTCATTGGAAAAATTGTTTTTGAATGGAAAAGAGTTTTTTAACCAAGTTACTTACGGTTCATTCTTGTTAGTCATCTTTTAGCAGGGCATCAATATAAACTAATTGTTCTGAAAATCACCTCTTATTTAACTTTATTGAAGGTGACCCCCATCTACTCCCTAGACTTGGTCGCTAACATGGACTGGTACAAGTTCTACTGCTGTGGGACAAACTCTCCCCCGACAAGAAGAGAGTGGCTCAGCTGGTTGGGGTCAGTGAGGGATTCCTCACCAGGGCCATCCAGGGGAGGATACCAACTAAAACAGAGAACCAGCTAAGGAGCCTGGCCATACACAAGAGGTACGTTAATATGAGGCAGACTCGTTGTTTATTTCTTTATTTAATGTTCTGTTAAATCAGTGTGTATTAGACAGACTTCCTAATTGTTGAATTTAATGTACAATTTAACTCAATTACAAGGAACAATATTTACATTTCCAATAAATTTTCCTTATGATTCTTTACAAAATAAAATGCAGTATATTTTCTCATGAACTACATTAGGTATGTATCACGAATAAGCATGAATATCTCTATTGTTACGTCTAATACCGCTCTTGGCGTCAAAAAGTCAAAAAATATAGTGCACACTGTTTTGTTTTAAAAATGACAGTTGAACGGCGTAAATTTATGGCAAGTCATCAGAAAAATAATGTAAATATAAGAAATGAATTAAATTTTTTGAAGATTCATGAGGTGTATGAACTACAACGCTTCACGCCGGCATATTTATCATGAAGCGCTAACGCACTTCATGAAATATACCGGCGTGAAGCGTCGTAATTCATAACCTCATGAATCTTCAGAAATTGAATTCATTTCTTAAATGATGTCAGAAAATCTCTGTTTCTTTTCTTTGTCCCATCTCTAATGTTATATCATTTCTGATGTGGGGCTTATTTAAAAGAATTTAAGTTGAAAACTTCATGTCACAAGGATTTCCTTAGATGATGGATTATTGCATATTGCAATAACATGCAAAAAGAAAACTAAATACTGGTAGAGATACCAAATGTATTCTGTGTGCATTTAAGTGTATGTAGAAAATGTGTGATTTTATATGTAATATACTAGGTTCTACACGTGCGTGATTCTGAGTGACCTTGTACAGGAAGTCCCCCTGGGGGAGGTGTGTCACCGCTACAGTTGTAACAAAGCTCAGTTCCAGTCCCTACAGCAGACCGCTGCCACTTTTGCAGGTAGGGAACCTTGCACTGTTATATTATATGGCTTTCTTTTTCACAGAAGCATGAAGTATTGAATCAGGTGGGAAAATTGTTACTTTTGAGAAATGCTTCTGCCTTAGGAATGGTGACGGTGTTTTGTGGCAGGCTTGGTTGGTATAACTTGGAGTTGATCCTTGGTCAGTTCCAGCATCGTTTGACCTTTGGAGTCCAGAAAGAGCTGTGTGACCTAGTGAGACTGACCTTGCTGAATGGACAGTGGGCTAGAGTCTTGTACGATGGTGGCTTCCACACTGTTGCAGCTTTAGCTAACGCCAGTGTCACTGATGTAGAACTAATCTTCAAGAAATCTTCACCCTTTCAAAGGTAGACACTGAAATAATTATCAATAATCATATACCGTAAATATATTGATTATACTTCAAATAAGCTGAATTAATAGAAAGGATTAAGAAAAAATCAAAGTTTTCAAGTTTTCTGAGTCTAAGCTTGAGGTTATTTTCTGATTTTATCCATTGTCTATTACGGTTGATGTCATTTACTGTTTACATTAATTTGCATCTTCTTTAATAGAATTACTTAACCATTTTCAACCAGACTTTGCACAAAGTACAAATGAAAGCAATAAGCAATGTCCCATTCTAATAACAGAAATCTTTTGGATGGATAAAGAATTGCTGAAATAAATTCTTTAAAAGAATAAAAACAGGGCAATAGTTATTGATAAACATGTACATTCAAATATTTCTGATTGCTTAAAATTCAGATTCAGATTAGTTCAAATCATTTTTAGATGGGCTGTTAATAAATATTGATATAATTATAATTTAGACTCCTGGGGAAAATATTTAAGTGATTTTAATTTTCACCTCCTAATATAGAAAATAATTAATTAATTTAAACTTGGATTTTAATTTTCAGCTCCAAGCAACAGGACAATGAGACAGAGTGGGAGGCGACAAAGAGACAGGAGAGTCGCTGTATCAGGTTAACGGGGCCTAAAGGTGCAACAGAGCGTGAAGTCGCAGAGGCCATCATAGAGGAGGCCAAGTCAGTCATCCATCAGGAGCTAGGCGGACTGGGAATCCAATGGAAAAATCCAGAATCCAGGGACATCCAGAATGGAGGGTCAAATCTGGATCAGAGCAAAATGGAATGTCAAGACGACAAGAGGGCTCTGGGTTTAAACAAAAGTCATGGTGGTGTGACCACATGGTAAAACCCAAGGGAAGGAGGTCGGTGGGGAAAAGAAAATCAGTGGGAAAGAAAAGTCCTGGACTCTCCAAGTCTGTGATTTCTAATGGAGATAATACCAGAGTAATGGAGAGGTCAGTTGTAGTCAGTCCACCTGGCATCAAAATCCCAGGAAACACACAGGGACACAAGAACAAAACAATCACATCTGAAGGTAGGGGAAGCACAAATGATAATTTGAAAGGGGTAAAAGAAAATTTTGTCAAACCTTTGGCAAGACTTACAACCAAAGCAGAAGTGCACCATGTTCCACCAACTCCAGTGGGAGAAAACAGTTCTGTTCATCAAATACACCATTTTGAGTCTTGTGAAGGAACAAATAAAGAGATACTGCTGGATAGAGTTGAGAAACAACAAAACTCAAAACAAATGGAAACATCTTGTGCCACAACATCTGATATTTCTTCAGGTACAATGGAAGACATATCAGGAAATTTTCACCCACTAGCTTTCCCTAAGAGTACAACTGCCTCTAGTTTAACAAGGCCGTAACTACCATTGAGACAAGTGAGGCAAATGCCTCACTAAATTTTAAGTGTTTTCTGAAAAGTAAAAAAAAATATTTTCATTTAAGTAGAGAATTATGTGTGTCTTCTTGCTAAATGAATATTTTCAACTTTTGTTTCAATTTCTGTAAATCGTTCATATCACCAGGTGCCTCAATTTTATTTAGAACGCATTTAAAATATAATTCAAATTGTTTGTTGCGTGGACTCTGCGGTCCACGCAGTAAATATATAAGCGAAGTTAAACCGGATGCCCTGGGCAAACGACAGGCTACGCATGCGCGAGAATGCTAGGGAGTTCGCACTTTAGGTAACTTGCCCGTAGAATAATTCGCCCCATTTGAATGAAAATTTTGCCATTCATGGGCAAATCGTGCTTTTAAATCTGCATATCGCATTTACATATTCATTGCCAGATCCGTTTTTTCTCTTTTACATAAACTTTTATACACAAACTAAACATTGATTCTATGGTACAAGGACTTTAAAAAGTTACGGTATATAGATACATGTACATGTAACTTAACAAATTGAATGAAAAACGTCACTCAACGAATAGAGATAGATTTTAAAATATAGAGCAAGTTTTCACCGGCAATTAGTTTTGTGCATCAAGGCTCGCAAAATAATTTAATATTTCAGCAATCTAAATATCGTTTGGTAAAGGTCTGTAGCAACGGCTTTTAATGTGTGTGTGTGTGGGGGGGGGGGGGGGGGGGGGGGGGGGTTGACCAAAAAAAATTCTGCGTACTACAGCTGTGCTCCTCGTGAACCATCAGATCTCCATTTTTCCCATGATGAATTTCCTCTGTATTAATCCAGAACAGTATGAATTACACGTATCAAAATAACCCGATTTTTTAAACTGACAAAAACTATATAAAGGTCGCTAATCGCAGATAAAATTTCACAATTTTGCTTTGAGACTACAATCAGTTTTAAGTAGGCAGATCATTGTAGAAAAAGTGAAAAAACCTACATGAATATTCCCTACACCTAGAAATTTTCTTAATTGAATATCAGTTAGAAAAAACATGCATATGGTCCACGTATTGCAGTCCTTTTTTAAAGGACAGCAACTTGTTTTGTAAATTGTTGATTGTAAAGCATCCCTTGTAAGAATTTCTCATTCATATTAAGACACCACTACTTGCCGTCGGAGGGCTGCAAGTTTTAAATCTGTACTGGGCTTTCAAGGGTCACTGAAGATGATTGAACAGTGAGAAGTCTTTTTTGTGTCATTACTTACTGTAAATAAACTCGGTTTCTACGGTCTCATCCGAAGGACCTGTCTCTTCATCCTACTATGGGATTCGAACCTGCGATGTCAGGATCAACTCCTCAGTCTGCGACTCAAGAGTACACGCTCCAACCACTGTGCCATGTGGACGACAATTCAAAACGTAAAAACTTTCTAAGATTAAATCTTTTATTTTCTAGTACCGAGGTTTCAGGATCCCCCTCCCCCTGGAAACCCTCATTACTGGCCATCAGGTATATTACCCTTGTCCCTTCTGGGACTAGGAATGCTCAGCACCCTTGCCTCACTAAAAATTTGAACCTAGTTACGGCCTTGGTTTAAGTGCACCTATTTCTGCATGTTTAGATACTTTTTCTTCAGCTGCTTCTTCTACTAACACCATCAAAATCCCAGCATTGTCATCTGATTTAACCAAGAAATCAGACAATGTAAATCATGGAAAAGACAACAGAGGAAATTCTGATGGGAAAGTTTCTTCATTAGGCTTTCATGAACCAGACTGTCTGAGAAATCCTGATGATACTGCAAAGACAAATAACAAACAAGCTCCAGCTGTGAATCAAGGATCTGATATAAAAACTCCTCTTGCATGTACAGAAAAATCAAATAAATCACTCATCTATGGAAAATTTGAAAATTCATTCTAGTTCTAAAAAAGTGGAGGGAATGAGTTTGAACAAAAATCCTAAAGAAAACAAAGAGAAAGTTATAGAGGATATGTTTTGTTCAGGGGACTTTACAGATAGTTTTGTTTTTGAAACTCAGATGGATGTAGGTCAAGTAGATTTCCAAGCATTGGCTTCTGTGGCTTCAACGGAACCAGTGCCCAGTACAAATGATAAAAAATCTAGGTCAGATTCAGCAAAAGCAGATATTGGTTCCATTAATGAAATAGAAAGACTGTCTTCTAAAGAGAAAAGATTAAATAAATGTATGCAAGGAAAAGATATGTCCGAGGAGAGAATTTGTGCTCAGCCATCCAGCCATTCTACTGAGGAATTGAACAATAAGGTTAGTGACATAAAAGACAAAGAAGTTAACTGTGTGATACCTGTGTCAAGTGAAACTGCAGATGGTAGAAAAAGAGAGAAAAATGGCAATAGTGAAGAAAGAAATGGAGATGATACTGATATTAATGATTAGTATGATAAAGATTTGAATCTAAGCAGTAGTCTGTTGCTGTCACACGACATGTCATGTGACCTGTTACCAGCCAGTAATTTTGAGAGGTGTATTATGTCAGATGATGAATCAGATGTCAGTAAAAATGAGTCTTACAGGGACCTCAGAATTCCTTATCTTAGTGGACAAGAAGCCTGTTTCCAGGACAGTGATAAAAAAGAAAAAGGCTCAACTCAGGCAGGCTATAGCCAGCTGTCGCAGGACTTAATGTTGGCACTGGAACTCAGTGATACATTTAATGAGGACAGTGATGGGACACAAAATAAGATGTGTACAGAACTAGGCATTTTGTCAAAGAGTGGGGAAACAAATGTTAAGAATTTAAGAAATTATGAAGTGAATATATCTGCACAAGAATCAAGAGGGAAAGAGACAAGTGATAAACTAAACGAAATGAGTGACTCGTTGACTTTTTCCATGGTTAATGAAGTATTAGAAATAAGTGATATGGGGCAGTGCAATAAAAAATCAAATGTAAAATTGAGTGATTCTAAATATACTAAGTTAAAAACCAGAGGGACATCACAAGTTAAAGACAAAAAGCTGAGTCCAGGGACACTGGCATTTCTGGATGATCTTCACACCAGTATAGACACTGACAGTGATACATCACCAAAAAAGGTCTTTTCTCAGAAACTTACACATAAAAGCACAAGAATGTTAACAGCCAAGGAAAAACTGATGGAAGAAAATGTAAAAGAAAAAGTTTAGAGAAGACTGAAGGTGGTAAAGTTCAAAAGCTAAAAGAAGATAAAACTAAAACTAATGAGTGTCTGTCCCCCACCCCTCCAAGGCCAGGTCTTCTAAACTCCCCAGGGACAATCAGAAAGACCACTCCTAATAGCCAGAGGTCTAAGGGTCAAAATGCCAGCACTGGAAGGGCCAAAAATTGTATTGACACTTCTGACGCTTCAAAGAAAAATGAAAATATAGTGGTGGAAAATTGTGAAGGTGATGAATTGCCTTATGAAGAGAGGGGGCCAATAGTGGACCCTAATGAGACAGGCCTCCCTCCCTTTCAGGGGTCCTTCACTATTATAGATGTTTGTGCTGATGGAAGGTTGTTTGAGACGTTCCTAGCGGAGTGGAGGACACAGTCTGTGTTCTCGTTATCTGTGGCCTGTAGGACCAAGCCGTCCTCCTCAGTCTCCTCTTTATCTGTGGCCTGAAGGACTAAGCCTTCCTCCTCAGTCTCCTCTTTATCTGTGGCCTGAAGGACTAAGCCTTCCTCCTCAGTCTCCTCTTTATATGTGGCCTGTAGGACCAAGCCTTCCTCCTCAGTCTCCTCTTTATCAGTGGCCTGTAGGATCAAGCCTTCCTCCTCAGTCCCCTCTTCTGCTAGAGGAGGACAAATAGGAGCCAAGTTTTCTAAAGGAGGGACAACATATAAAAGTAACAGAGGTATGGGATTCAGTTTTGGCAGTTTTCTCTCAAAGTGATTTAAGATTTTTGTTTAAATCTTGTTGCTTACAGATCTGGTTTTTTTTGTCTGTTTTGCTTCAAACTGGATCTTTCTTTATGCTGTATGAAACATTAACTTAACTGTATTATTAATGTATCTTAATATAATGAGTTTCAAATCATTTCATTAAAAAATGTAAAAGTTATAGCTATATTAAGTATATAAGTCATTTCACGTGTTGCACGCGCACGCACGTGCATGCGTATGCGCGCAAAATGACCTTCGTTCCGCACACCTACACTACACACCCATTAACCCTAAAAATGTTTTAGGTCAGTTGGGTGAACAGTTTCTGAGAACACTTCCGGACAAAAAAGTACCGGAGAACAAATAAGAAAAAAAAAGAATAATAATAATAATAATAATAATAAAAACTCTGTTTGGGGAACATAATAATAAGAAACAGAGTAAAAACAATATGTTCCCCAACTTCGTTTGGGGAACATAATTACCCTGGTAACAAGTTTATAATATTTTGATAGTAACAGTGTTGATTGACCACGCTGAAAAAAATTTAGTGGCAAAATATTTCATATTCTAGAAGAAATTTATACACAAAACATTGCATGAAGTTGATCAGAGAACCTTGCTCCCCAAACTTTTCTGCATGCATGGTTTTCTCGTAGACTAGCTCTATAATGGACATGTTGGTTTTCAATATTTTGAAACTTTGATGCAAGCTATAAAACCATTTCCAGACTATAATTTTTTAGGTGAGTCTATATTTATTTCACATCTCACTCTTACATTTGAAATGATTTTGAAATTATAATTATTTTTCTTTTTGCTATAACTCAGTCAAGTGCACAATGAGTGATCAAAATTATTATAGTACGGTAAACACATTCACCTGAAAGTTACATGCACATGTAGTACCAGGATTTTCCCCAAACTGGAAGATGATTAATGGCTCTCATTACCAACTTATGAGGGGTACTTGATTCCTGGGGGGGGGGGGGTCCAATGTCATATATCTTGTTTACTTTATTTTATAAATCTAATAGTTATTAACTCTGAAGGTCCTTTGGGTAGGAGCTAGTGGCCCTCTCCTGATTTATATCTGCTTTCGAGTTGACTAGAGAATGGGTTGTTGTTTGTATCTGAGCTCACATCAACCTTCCTTTAGCTTTGTAATGTAGAGGTGAGAGATTCAAGTTTAACAAACTATAAGATCATTTTGAAAGTTTCATACTATGTATATTTTGTAGGTCATGTGCCCCATCTTTAAATTAATTTAAAAGTTATTCTTCCATGTTTTTAAAATCTTAACAACTACCGTATGTTTCTAAAAAATATTTAATTTTTGTTCACAAAATACCAATAACAATTCAATATCTAAAAGTTAAAGCTTGGGAAATTTCAAAATTTAAAAGTAAAGTAAACATTACCTGGTGTCAGATAGTAAAATGGCTGCCGACTAGTTAATGACTTTTGCTATGTATGAAGGTTACATGATCCACATACCTGAGCGATCTACCTGTCAGGTATTTTACTTCCTAGTCAATACCGTATAAGTGGAAATTTTAGCGAGACGCAAATTTAGCGATTTGTCCTGAAAAACTGGTAATATATTTTTAGCGAGATGTTATTTTAGCGATTTTAAGATGCATGTTTAAGAAGTTGTAAGAAATAAAATGCAATTAATTTTTAGCGATATTCAATTTTAGCGATCTTGGAACCCTCGCTAATAATGCCAAAATTAAATCCTCGCTAAAAATTCTACTTATACGGTATGTAGTTGGGATTTAATTTTTAGCTCTTCTGAGCCAAAGGCTTGAAGAGCTAATGCTATGGCCTTTGTGCAGTGTATGTCTTGCAGTGTGCGATGTGCATAAACTTTTTAGAATGTGGGCTATTAATCAGGAATGCCTCGGCCAATCATTGTCAAATTTATCACAGGGCATCATTGGCCCAAGGGCTACCTTTGATACTAAAACTAAGGTTGGGACCCTAAACAAGGGGAGATAATCAGGAAAATAATACCAAAAGTACAGGTTGCTAAGAAATCTTTTTCTCCAGAACCACCCTGCAGATTTTCACCAAACTAAATACATACAAGGGTCGAAGATTAAAAATTGTTCAAGGCATCACCCTTGGGCAAAGGGTGTGGTCTCAAGGTCACTTCAAAATTGACCAAAATTTACACTTGATAAAAACATTTATATTTTGCTTACTATAAAGACTAGGATCATCAAATCTTGTAAGATGATGCATTTTATGACTTCACATCATGTTAACTCAAAAGTAGGTCATGGTGACCTACTTTTTAGCTCACCTGAGCCAAAGGTTGAAGGAAGCTTTTCTGATCACATTTTGTCTGTCATCCGTCCATCTAGCTGTTCTTCTCAAGAACCACTGGGCCAATTTTAACCAAACTTGGTACACAGCATCCTTGGGTGGAGGGAGTTTAAATTGTAAAAATGAAAAGCCAAGTCCCCTCCCAAGAGGAGGCAATCAAGAGAAGACAAAAATAGGGTGGGGTCTTGAAAAAATCTCTTCTAAAGAACCACTGGGTTAGAAAAGCTGATACTTATGTGGAAGCATCCTGGGATAGTGTCGATTCTGAATTATTCAAATCATGACCCACGGGGTATGGGCGGGCCTACAATAGGGAATCAAGGTCTTACAAAAGAAATATATGGAAAAAAACTGTAAAAATCTTTTTCTCAAGAACCAGTGGGCCAGAAAAGCTGAAACTTATGTGTATAGGTGAAATTTGTGTGAAAGCATCCTAGGATAGTGTAGATTCTAAATTGTTCAAATCATGACACCCGGGGGTTGGGTGGGACCACAATATGTAATCAAAGTTTTACAAAGAAATATATATAAGAAAAATTTTTAAAATTGTTCTTCTCAAGAACCACTGGTCCAGAAAAGCTGAAATTTATGTCAAATTATCCTAGGGTAGTGTAGATTCTAAATTGTTCAATGCATGATCCCCAGGGATAGGACAGGGCCATAATTTGGAATGATGATAGATTATTGCAAGGGGAAAATCCCAGGTCAAGAACAGAATGATCAAAGCTACTCAGGTGAGTGATGTGGCCCATGGGCCTCTTGTTAACGTCAACAGTTTAAACCTTAAAGAAATATTATCTACACTATTTTTAAAAAAATACTTATAACGCATTCCAAAATCAAAACAGAAAATCTTTTTTTCTGTTTTAAGCATATTGCCCTTAGGTATTGACAAAACTCAACAAATAACACAGTTTACAAAATATTTATTGGTGCGAATATTAAAAGTTTAAAGAACACAAACCATCGTTTACATAGCTAGATTTTACGGAGTAAATTTCCTCTTAAAACCTATCACTGAAACAGTTTTCACTACCACATTACAATTTGAAAAAGGCAAAAATCTACAGAGTAAATTTCCTCTCAAAAATGACACTACACAGTTAACATACAGTAGTCAATTCAAAAGCGACTGTCCATGATATAAAAAGATTTTACGGAGTAAATTTCCTCCCGAAAATTATCACTGATACAGTATTCACTACAAACTATTACAAATTGAAAATAGCAAAAATCTAGAGAGTAAATTTCCTCTCTAAATTCACATTGGTGCATTCTACATTTGTATGTCAATGCCAAATCAACCACCGTTTACATAGCTAGATTTTACGGAGTAAATTTCCTCCCATAGAATTATACTGATACAGTGTTCACTACTTTAATTACAGTTTGTTACTAACAAAAATCCAGAGTGTAAATTTCTTCTCTAATTTCACGTCGGTGGATTGTACATTCAGTATTTCAATGCCAAATCAACCATCGTTTACATTGCTAGATTTTACGGAGTAAATTTCCTCCCAAAGAATTTCCCTGATACAGTTTTCTCTACTAACATTACAAATTAGTACTAACAAAAATCAACAGAGTAAATTTCCTCCCTAAATTCACGTCGGTGCATTGTACATTCAGTATTTCAAAGCCAAAGAAACCATCGTTTACATAGCTACATTTTACGGAGTAAATTTCCTCCCAAAGAATATCACTGATACATTGTTCACCACTATATTTCAAAATAGAAAAAAAAAACTCTACAGAGTAAATTTCCTCTCGAAATGCACGTTGGTGCATTGTTCATTCAGTATTTCAAAGCCAAATCAACCATCTTTTCACAGCTAGATTTTACAGAGTAAATTTCCTCCCAAAGACTATCACTGATATAATGTACACAACTACATTTCATCTAGAGAGGAAACTTCCTCTCAATATGACATATACGGTAAACATACAGTAGTCAATTCAGAAGCGACTATCCTTTATATGACAAGACTTTACGGAGTAAATTTCCCCCCAATGATTTCACTGATAGAGTGTTCACTACTTACATTACAGTTTGTTATTAACAAAAATCTAGAGAGTAAATTTCCTCTCTAAATTCACGTCGGTGTATTGTACATTCAGTATTTCAATGCCAAATCAACTATCGTTAACATAGCTGGATTTTACGGAGTAAATTTCCTCCCAAAGAATATCACTGATACATTGTTCACTTCTACATTTCAACATAGAAAAAAAGTCTACGGAGTAAATTTCCTCTCAAAATGCGCGTCGGAGCATTGTACATTCAGTATTTCAAAGCCAAATCAACCATCGTTTACACAGCTAGATTTTACGGAGTAAATTTCCTCCCAAAAATATCACTGATATGGTGTACACAACTACATTACAATTTGAAAAAAGCAAAAATCTGGAGAGGAAATTTCCTCTCAAAATGACATTCATACAGTAAAAATACAGTAGTCAATTCTGAAGCGACTATCCTTTAGATAACAAGGCTTACGGAGTAAATTTCCTCCCAAAGAATTTCACTGATAGAGTGTTCACTACTTACATTACAGTTTGTTATTAACAAAAATCTAGAGAATTCACGTCGGTGCATTGTACATTCAGTATTTCAATGCCAAATCAACCATCTTTTACGCAGCTAGATTTTACAGAGTAAATTTCCTCCAAAAGACTATCACAGATATAGTGTTCACTACCACATTACAATTTGAAAAAGGCAAAAATCTACAGGGTAAATTTCCTCTCAAAAATGACACTGATACAGTTAACATACAGTAGTCAATTCAAAAGCGACTATCCATGATATAACAATATTTACGGAGTAAATTTCCTCCAAAAGATATCACTGATACAGTTTTCACCACAACAATTACAATTTGAAAAAAGCAAAAATCTAGAGAGTAAATTTCCTCTCTAAATTCACATTGGTGCATTGTACATTCAGTATTTCAAAGCCAAAGCAACCATCTTTAACATACTAGATTTTACATTCATTATTCGCAGATAGAAAATAAACATCCAAAAAAAAAATTGATCACTTTTTACAGGAAAAAAAACATACATTTTACATCTTATTTAATAAATGACTTTCGAGGGACATTTTTATCTCAATATAGTAATGATGAAAAACACTATTCTTTAATCTATAAATAAACAACGAAGAATCTATACAAACACATACAGTTTTTTTTTACTGATTTCAAGGCGTATTCAACGAGGGGAGGGGGTTCAATGCGCATACAGTAGCATTGTGACGTCACAAACAATATGTCAAGGTACGTTGAAAACTGTATTGTCAAGTCTATATCCGCGAAGAAAAAAGGTGCAGGAGGCAAGTCCCTCTCTTGATTATTGTCGAACAGTTTGATTTCAAACACATCTATCACATTTACTTTCTTTGACCGAAGCTCCACTTCTATGCTTTCCTTAAGGCTGATGCCATTGAACACTTGCTGAATGCATTTCAAACATGTCCAAAGGAAATTTGGCCGCCATATTTTTAACAAATCCATTGTTGACCTATTGATAAAATTTTTAAACTCGTAAATCATCTCATATAATTATTTTTAAACTTTCAATTTTTCAAATCCCATGGGCATTTATTTCTTCAGGCACGCCAGAATACATGTTGCGCACCACAGTCGAGCAGTGTTGCTTGTACAATTTTTGTAAAATTGAAAAATAGTTTTTCATCGTATGGAAAATTCATTCATCTAAAGAACACGTATATATACCCCCAGTCTACACACACATTTAGACAAACTAAGACAAGATAATTTTTTTTTGAGGATGATGTAAATTTTCTCATATAAATTCAGATCATATACGTTTGCATGAAACACGATTTTGAATGCAGATTAGTTCAGACAGGACATTTGCTACTAAAACACTAATTACTAACGCCAAAAGAGGAGTTTAGAGAGTTAAATGATAATATGTACATGCAGGTAGTTTTACTGCAAATAATTGATCGCTAAAGTGTTTAGTATTTCACACAATAAAGGAAACAACCACCTTGACCAAGGATCGAAATCCTCATGGAACTAGTACTGTAGTTAAGGATAGAATTCATATGCCAGACACTACCTCAATTACATTTATCGTAACATATATACATAAATAATTATAAATTTACCTTTATTATTCAATGTTTGGTCTTGGTTTCCTTATTTCTCCATTCATCAGAAAACAGTCACTTTTTTATATCCAGTCGTCACTTAAACCACTCCTGAAATAATTTTGTTCACCTATTGAAGGGCGGTCTAACTTGTTTTTCTTTCTCTAACTTGCTTCATGTTCCCTGCAACTTTGAAGTGGAGAAGCCACTGGGCACAATGCATATATCCGATACCGCCAATTTCAAAACTGCCTTACACACAAATCCTCATGTGGGGATAATACACATGTAACCGGAAACGGAAAAATAAACTGTTTTCACAAAGAACCTGAAAACAAATTCATTGTTTTCAAGATTAATGAATGATTTAGCGTCAATAGGTTGTTGTGAGAGAAAATTGAGATGGTCTGTTTCTTATCATTTCATCATTTTCTTTTCCGGTGCGTGAATCCCTGCTGTTACATTTGTAATCAAACCCTTGTATTGGATAGAGCTGCGGCCATGTCATATTATATTCTGACCTAAATCAAGCTGTAAGTTCCATATTTTTTCACCATCAAAATCTAAGCCCTAAAAAATCATTAGTCGCCTTAGCTATTTACATTTTGTTGATATGTGTACTCTGCTGCAATTGCATAGACATTATCTTTCATGCAGCAGTTACCAATATTTAGGTTTCAAAATGTGATTGAAAATCATTGACTGTTATTCGTTTTAGTTGACCTATCGACACTAACATCATGGGGTCAAAAAAGAGAAAAATAGACTTTAGAAAAAGCTAACACAAAAACAAAACTTCTAAAACTTGTTTTAAGCTTTTAATTTTATAAACTCAAATAATATAATCATTTAAAAATTAAATTTAAAAAAATATATACTAGTATATCGCTTTCCTTTTTATATGCCTATATTTTCTATAATCCTAACTGTATTTTATTATTTACGACTTGTATTCGATAATGGTGTTTTGGGTGTTATAACATCTGATCTTAATTACTATAAAACCGTTATTTCAAAATTTTGTAAGCATCTTAATATATTATCTTTCAAACATGAAAGCGCAAACTTACATCTGAGAAATCGTTAATTATGTAAATCCATTGAAGTTTATTGCATTTTACTAAGTTACAAGTTTAACATATACTCTACTACTACATGTATCGCATATGTATATTTATTTGATGTGACAGTATATTAATTAATACATTAATAAAAATATTTATTTTTCAAGATGTAACAAAAATATGAACAGTAAACATGTACATTAAAAGAAATCTTGTGCGATTGACGCGCCCAATGCAGTCAATAAAAGTGTAATTGATGCAAATCACCCGTATTCCCCAAACGCTAGCAAGACAGTTTACGGCATTAGATTTTGATTTCAGGAGGGTGGATCCTAGGTTTTCAGCTTTTTTTGGTTAAAGAAAAATACTTGATACATTCTTTCATTTATTTCTATCAGTGAAATTTTTACATTAAAATGAAAATATTAACATAGCCAATCAGGATGTGTCTAGGTATCACAACGGTAAATGTTTACACCAAACAAATCGTAAAAAAAAGAATATGGTAATTGTTTACTTGAAAAAAAATATTTAACAGGAGATGTTAAACATTACCTGTCACACTAGCTAAAACATCCTCACACACAAAACGGTACCTACGCGGCATTTTCTGACTTTTTCCATTTGCAAACAGGGCTTCTTCAAATTCACGCGTTTTTTAATGTCTTTATAAACATTCCTAGTGCATCACAGGTTGTAGCCCCCCATGCCCGAAAAAAGCTCATTAAAAAAACCTTTATTAATGTTCAAAAAGTACATAAAATTTACTAGGTACAGGTACAAAAGTTGTAAAAAAGGATTGGAAGAGAATAGAAAAACGTTTCAAAAGAAAGGAAAATCAATTTGATATTTGACTAAGTTTATTTTGATCGGTCAATTACCTGTGTGATACCTCTACCCATTCAGTACTCCTCCTCACTCTTGTTTAACCAGGAAATGATACCAACTTCCGGGAATTTCGTACCCTTTTCCCAATAATTCATCTCGCAGAACTTCCAAATTTACCAAGTTATATCGTACCTGAAGTTAATTCATACAAAGGGAAATAGAATTATATGGAAATACGTAAAACAAAAATTGAAAGATAGCTTATTTCTACTAACGATTTAGTTTCCCACAGCATTGTAAAATTAATAATTTTTATAACTGTTTTTTTTTCTTTAATTTACTTTTTTTTTTACAGTAATTGATTAATATGACCCCCCCCCCCCAAAAAAAAAGAATGGGTGCAAAGGATTCTAAATAATTAGTTTTGTACCTTTGTTTTAAACCCAATTAACTGTAGACATTAATTGCCGTGCAAAAATCTCTCGGGGAAGTTTAACAGATTAACGTTAATTCAGCTTTTATTGAGTTCGCTCTCCAAATATGTTTTCTTGGCATGTTTCCTTTCTTTGAAAGGATATCTATCTATACTTCTAAAAACAACTTTTAAAAATAAATAATAAAAAAAATTGATAGGGAAAAAGCAATACTGATAAAATTTTGTTGCTGACTTAAAAATTCAAATTTATATGTACATCATTTTTAGAATTAAAAAAAATGCATTCTTTTATTTAAGCAAAATTTTTCTTGATATCTAGGCAATAAAGTTTTTTTTCACTTAATTGAGTGACTGAAAGTAATTGCGACTTCGGCAGGATGGGCAATGTGATACCTCATTAGACCTAAAGAATACATGCTGAGCACATATTGCTCCTAATCGAGAATTAATGGATGGAGGATCTGATAACCATATGTACTCAACTGTGTGGGATTGTTTTGCATAACATGGAATAAAGAAAGTAATTTTGTAGACACTATATTTTGAACTAAGACAGAATGTCCATTTTTTGGCAACTTCATGTACCTAATAATAGCACTTCTCTAGAACCCTTTCGACAAGACATGCAAGATCTGTTGTCGAAAAGTTTTGCTAAGAACAGTTTTTTCTTTCAAATTTTTCAAAAATAATTTAGTCAATCTGTACATTTTTTAATTATTAAATATTTCAAAGAGAGTAATTCTTAAACACTCGGGAATTCAACTTAAAAAAAAAATCGATATTAGCCTGTGAAAAAGAAAAGATAATCTCTGCTTTATCCAAGTTCCCCTGTGATTACATAGTGTAGGGATTACATGGTGAAGTGATTACATAATACATTTTTATTTCTTTAAATTTGTGAACATACAAATTGTACAGTGTTAGTGTTAAAAGTTTTAAAAAGGCATGTTTAAATTAAAAAAGAAGAAATACATGAAATAGACAGATTGTGTAACTGTAATTACGCTACATAAAATAATATATATCTTATTAAATCTTTACAATCATTCTTTACAATTTTTGCAGTCTGACATCCAATTAACTGTAAATAATAAATAACAATAGGATCGAAAGACACTGGCAAAAAGATAGCAAATCATTTACAATTTTAGAGTTCTATTGTCAAAAATAAGTGTTTTTATAAGCTTATTTACTCTTTTTTAATCTCATTGTGTAAGTGTAGATATATCATCAAAAAGGAATAATTGTCCGTGATTTTTTTCACATCTTCATGATCTTTGGAACCGCATATCTCATATGTATTTACAAAAAATAATAAATACTACGAGACGAGTAGATAAGTTAATGCACTCACAGCAGAGTATACTGTTAAATATCAACAAATTGTAAGTAATAGTGTGGCAACTAGTGCGTTTCACAGGCTTAGATTTTGGAGGTGAGAAAATGTTGAAATTCCAGTTTAATTTAGGCCAGTTTATTATGACATGGCCGCAGCTCTATCCAATACAAAGGGTTGATTACAAGTGTTAACAGCGGGGATTCACAGCGGAAATGAAAATGGTTAAGTGATGAGAAGCCATTAGACTATCACAATTTTCTCTCACAACAATCTAATTCATTTATCTTGAAAACGATGGATTTGTTTTTAAGTTCTGTGTTAAAATGGCTTATTTTTCCATTTCCCGTTTCATATCCTACATAAATAAGATTTGTGTGTATGGCAGTTTTGAAATTGGCGGCATCGGATATTTGCATTCTGCCCAGTGGTTCATCTACTTCAAAGTCACAGAAAACACGAAACAAGTTAGAGAAAGAAATCCAAGTTACACTGCCCCACATTTGTGAACACAATTATTTCAGGAGTGGTTTAAGTGACGACTGGGTATAAAAGTGACTGTTTTCTGATGAATGGAGAAATAAGGAAACCAAGACCAAACATTGAACAATAAAGGTAAATTTGCAATTATATAATTATGTGTATGTTACGATAAAGTGTAATTAAGGTAGTGTCTTCAGATGAATTCTACCCTTAACTACAGTTCATGAGGATTTCCATCCTTGGTCAAGGTGGTTGCTTTTTTTATTGTGTGAAATGCTAAACACTTTAGCTATCATTTTATTTGGAGTAAAACTACCCGCATGCATGTACATGTTATCATTAACCTCTCTGAACCTTTTAAAAATAACGGCGGTAGTAATACGTGTTTTAATTGCATATGTCCTGTCTGAACTCATCTGAATGCAAAATCGTCTTTCATGCAATAGTACATGTATATGATCTGGATTTATATGATAAAGGCACATCATTCTCAAATAAAATCTATCTTGTCTTAGTTTGTCTAAACGTGTGTGTAGACTGAGGGTATATGTACGCGTTCTTTAGATGAATGAAATTTTCATACGGAAAACCAACGGAAAAACTATTTTTCGATTTTACAAAAATTTTTCAAGCAACACTACTCTTTTGTGGTGCACATTATGTAATCCGGCATGCCTGAAGAAATAAATGCCCATGAGTTTCGAAAAATTGATAGTTTGAAAACAATTATATGAGATGATTTACGAGTTTGAAAATTTTATCAATAGGTCAACTATGGATTTGTTCAAAATATGGCGGCCATATTTCCTTTGGACATGTTGGGAATGCATTCAGCAAGTGTTCAATGTCATCAGCCATAAGGAAGGCATAGAAGTATCGCTTCGGTCAAAGAAAGTAAATGTGATAGATGTGTTTGAAATCAAACTGTTCGACAATAATCAAGAGAGGGACTTGCCTCCTTCACTTTTTTTTTCTTCGCGGATATAGACTGGACAATACAGTTTGCAACGTACTTTGAGATATTATTTGTGACATCACCATGCTACTGCATGCGCACTGAACCCCCTTCCCTCGTTGAATACGCCTTGAAATCAGTCAAAAAAACTGTATGTGTTTGTATAGATTATTTGTTGTTTATTTATAGATTAAATAATAATGTATTTCATCATTATAATACAGCAAAACTCGTTTAGTACGAACACGGATATAGCGAATTTACGGATATAGCGAAATCATTTTGGATCCCCAGCTATATGAATTTAAAGAATTTCTTATACGGTTATAACGAATTACGGATATAGCGAAGTGATTTCTTAGGTCCCAGTGACTTCGTTATAACCGAGTTTTACTGTATTGAGATAAAAATGTCCCTTGAAAGTCTTTTTTGAATAAGATGTAAAATGTATGTTTTTTTTCCTGTAAAAATTTTTTAGAGGAAATTAACCCTCTGATATTCTGCATAAAATGTTTATTTTCTATCGGCGAATAATGAATGTAAAATCTAGTATGTTAATGATGGTTGCTTTGGCTTTGAAATACTGAACGTACAATGCACCAATGTGAGTTTAGAGAGGAAATTTACTCTGTAAATTTTTGCTATTTTCAAATTGTAATTGTTGTGGTGAATACTGTATCAGTGATATTCTTTGGGAAGAAAATTACTCCGTAAAATATTGTTATATCAAGGATAGTCGCTTTTGAATTGACTACTGTATGCTAACTGTATCAGTGTCATTTTTGAGAGGAAATTTACCCTGTATATTTTTGCCTTTTTTCAAATTGTAATGTGGTAGTGAACATTATATCAGTGATAGTCTTTGGGAGGAAATTTACTCCGTAAAATCTAGCTGCATAAACGATGGTTGATTTGGCTTTTAAATACTGAATGTACAATGCACAGATGAGAATTTACAGAGGAAATTTACTCTCTGGATTTTTGTTAATAACAAACTGTATTATAAGTAGTGAACACTCGATCAGTGAAATTCTTGGGGAGGAAATTTACTCCGTAAAGTCTTGTTATATAAAGGATAGTAGCATCTGAATTGACTACTGTATGTTTACTGTATGAATGTCATTTTGAGAGGATATTTTCTCTCTAGATTATTGCCATTTCAAATTTTAATGTAGTTGTGTACACTATCCCTTACCAAACTGATATGTTTGCTGCAGGCCTGCAGCAAGTCTGCTGCAAGCTTGCAGCAAACAAAATTGTTCGCAGGAAGAAAATTTTCTTGTTCGCAGATGATTGCCGCTAGCTGCGATCTTGCGGCAAACATTGCAGCAATTGCTGCAAGCTTGCAGCAAATTCGCAGGAACCCAACATGTTTGCAGGAACATTGCAAGAAACATACACGCCAATTTAATGTTCGCAGCAAGTTCGCAGGAAACTTTTCACTATTCAAATGTTTGCAGGAAGTTCGCAAGAACAGTAAACAAGTCAAATCAGCCAATGAAACGCAGATTGTACTGGGTCAACACAAAACTGGCCATTTTGAAATGTTGGAATTGAAGTTGTACATGTTTCAGTATTTTGGTAGGAATATACATCGATTTGAATGATTAAAAGTGCCAAACTCTGGATGTAGGTGTTCATTCTATCAATGATATCTAATTGGTAAGAAATGAT
This sequence comes from Saccostrea glomerata, assembly GCA_003671525.1. NCBI lineage: Eukaryota > Metazoa > Mollusca > Bivalvia > Ostreida > Ostreidae > Saccostrea > Saccostrea glomerata. Next base: position 804,661 of record PRKT01000194.1, read on the forward strand.
TTTGATTTATTTTGATATTTGAAAGAATATTTCTTAAAAGCACGTTTGAGTAACTGGTGTAAATGCTAGGTCAAATCTAAATCTGTTTCTTATGAATTTCAGTCCTCTTTTTGATATCACATATGTATACTTCTTAAAAGTATTAATGGACCCAAATCAGTTAAATGTTATCAAATTAATTAGTAAATGTGTAATCACAAAAATATTCATTAAAAATTATATGTAAAGTTCTTAAAGTTCTGTTCATATAAAAAGCTATCATGCACTTTCATTTTAAAAAGGTATGAAAACTTTGTCTAGGAACGTAAAGAGGGCCTATCATAACTTCATAAAACTGCATCTTTTCAGAAACATGTGGTGGATTTTCTCTAGACTTAACAGATTTAGGTCAGGACAAAGGCTTTCTGTGAACTTGCTGCTTGTACAAAGGAATGTGCCAAAACCATAAGGAAATTGTTTGCTGCAAGTTAGCAGCAATGTTTGCTGCAAGCTTGCTGCAATGTTTGCGGCAGGCTTGCAGCAATGTTTGCCGCAAGCTTGCAGCAATGTTTGCGGCAGGCTTGCAGCAATGTTTGCCGCAAGCTTGCAGCAAGGTTCCCTTATTTGGAAAATCCAATGTTTGCTGCAGACTTGCAGCAAACCTCATTTGCATGGTAAAATGTTTGCAGCAAGCTTGCTGCAGACTTGCCGCTAACTTGCTGCAAACACCAAGGCTTTGTATAGACAGTCATGCTTTCTTTGGCTACATTGCCGCAAGCTTGCAGCAATGTCTGCTGCAAGCTTGCAGCAATGTTTGCTGCAGACTTGCAGCAAATATTTGCAGGAAGGCAATATTTTCGGTAAGGGATATCAGTTATATTCTTTGGGAGGAAATTTACTCCGTAAAATCTAGCTGTGTAAACGATGGTTTCTTTGACTTTGAAATACTGAATGTACAACCTACCGACGTGAATTTAGAGAGGAAATATACTCTGTAGATTTTTGCTATAAACAAACTATAATGATAGTAGTGAACACTGTATCAGTGATATTCTTTGGGAGGAAATTTACTCCGTAACATCTAGCTATGTTCACGATAGTTGATTTGGCATTGAAATACTGAATGTACAATACACCGACGTGAATTTAGAGAGGAAATTTACTCTCTAGATTTTCGTTAATAACAAACTGTAATGTAAGTAGTGAACACTGTATCAGTGAAATTCTTTGGGAGGAAATTTACTCCGTAAAGTCTTGTTTTATAAATGATTGTCGCTTTTGAATTGACTACTGTACGTTTACTGTATGAATGTCTTTTTGAGAGGAAATTTCCTCTCTAGATTTTTGCTATTTTCAAATTGTAATGTAGTTGTGTACACCATATCAGTGATAGTCTTTGGGAGGAAATTTACACCGTAAAATCTAGCTGTGTAAACGATGGTTGATTTGAAATACTGAATGTACAACGCAGCGAACGTGCATTTTGAGAGGAAATTTACTCCGTAGACTTTTTTTTCTATTTTGAAATGTAGTGGTTAACAATGTATCAGTGATATTCTTTGGGAGGAAATTTACTCCGTAAAGTGTAGCTATGTAAACGATGGTTTCTTTGGCTTTGAAATACTGAATGTACAATGCACCGACGTGAATTTAGAGAGGAAATTTACTCTCTAGATTTTTGTTAGAACTAATTTGCAATGTTAGTTGTGAACACTGTATCAGTGATATTCTTTGGGAGGAAATTTACTCCGTAACATCTAGCTGTGTAAACGATGGTTGATTTGGCATTGAAATACTGAATGTACAATACACCGACGTGAATTTAGAGAGGAAATTTACTCTCTAGATTTTTGTTTATAACAAACTTAATGATAGTAGTGAACACTATCAGTGAAAAGCTTTGGGAGGAAATTTACTCCGTAAAATCTAGCAATGTAAACGATGGTTGATTTGGCATTGAAATACTGAATGTACAATGCACCAATGTGCATTTAGAGAGGAAATTTACTCTCTAGATTTTTGCTATTTTCAAATTGTAATTGTTGTAGTGAATACTTTATCAGTGATATTCTTTGGGAGGAAATTTACTCCGTAAAATTTTGTTTAATCATGGATAGTTGCTTTTGAATTGACTACTGAATGTTAACTGTGTCAGAGTCATTTTTGAGAGGAAATTTACCCTGTAGATGTTTGTCTTTTTCAAATTGTAATGTGGTAGTGAAAACTGTTTCAGTGATAGTTTTTGGGAGGAAATTTACTCCATAAAACTAGCTATGTAAACGATGACTTGCGTTCTTTTAACTTTTAGTATTTGCACCAATAAATATCTTGTAAACTGTGTTATTTGTTGAGTTTTGTCAATACCTAAGGGCAAAATGCTTAAAACAGAAAAAAAGATTTTCTGTTTTGATTTTGGAATGCGTTTTATTTTCTATACAATACTGACTATAACATTTGTGTGATTTTATTTCAAGGAACCATCATATACAGCTATACAGCTGTACTCCTTGTAACATGTTTGTTAAGGGGAAATATTATTCTTATGTTAATTAAATAACTTATTAATTTCACTACACAATTATAGGAGAGAGTATCTTGATCTGTAAGCCGAGTGAGAGAAGTAAAGCTGTGACCCTAGTACAGTCTGAACTGCCACCTGTCAGGAGTTGTCTGATCAAAAACCAAGGGGAACAACTCAGTTCTAGCATGAAAAGAGCCATACTAGAGGTTTGTTATGTAACCTGATTCCATTTGTTATTGCAAATAAAAACAGAAGCAAAGAAACGGTGAGCTTAGATTAGTTAAATTTCTTTTGACATGTAATGATATTTTTATGTTGATTGTTATTGGATTTTAATATGCTCATAAATTTTCTAAAAATATTTTCAAAGTTAAATAAAGTTCTGCAGCAGGATAAATTCTTTCCATGGTCGGCTAGGGACATAATATGTGGTTGTTCAGGGTGTGAAATAGAAATTCTTATTAAAAATTTCATGTATGGCAGTGTCAGTGAGAGATGTGGCAGTTTATGCCTACATTTATTGTTTATTATACATGATTTTATGTGTTTTATCTGTAGTTGTCAGTCATGTCATTATTTGTGTTATACAGATAGTTGTCAGTGATGTCATTATTTGTGTGTTATACAGGTAGTTGTCAGTCATGTCATTATTTGTGTGTTATACAGATAGTTGTCAGTGATGTCATTATTTGTGTGTTATACAGGTAGTTGTCAGTGGTGTCATTATTTGTGTTATACAGATAGTTGTCAGTGATGTAATTATTTGTGTGTTATACAGATAGTTGTCAGTGGTGTCATTATTTGTGTGTTATACACTAGATAGTTGTCATTGATGTCATTATTTGTGTGTTATACAGGTAGTTGTCAGTGGTGTCATTATTTGTGTTATACAGATAGTTGTCAGTGATGTCATTATTTGTGTGTTATACAGATAGTTGTCAATGGTGTCATTATTTGTGTTATACAGATAGTTGTCAGTGGTGTCATTATTTGTGTGTTATACAGATAGTTGTCAGTGATGTCATTATTTGTGTGTTATACAGATAGTTGTCAGTGATGTCATTATTTGTGTTATACAGATAGTTGTCAGTGATGTCATTATTTGTGTTATACAGATAGTTGTCAGTGATGTCATTATTTCGTTTTATTCAGATAGTTGTCAGTGATGTCATTATTTTCTGTGTTATACAGATAGTTATCAGTGATGTCATTATTTGTGTGTTATACAGATAGCTGTCAGTGATGTCATTATTTATGTTATACAGATAGCTGTCAGTGATGTCATTATTTTCTGTGTTATACAGATATTTTCAGTAGTATCATTATTTGTGTTATACAGATAGTTGTCGGTGTTGTGGTGTGGCTGGGCAGTGTCTGTCACAGATGTGGCCTTCCTATGCCTCCTGTACTTATTATATATCTATATTTTACATTATTTTATACTTAATACAGATAGTTGTCAGTGGTGTGGCGGTGTCTGTGACAGATGTGGCGGCCTATGCCTCCTGTACTATGTTAGCGGCGTCCCTGGAGACCAGCTCTGACCAGACACAGGACATGATTGATGCCTGTATACAGTTCCTTCAGGACAACGAGTTTGTGTCTCTTCAGAAATCACAAACAGAAGGTAAGCATAGCAAAGTCATTCTCCACAAAAGAAATCAAACATTTTTGCTCCTCAGATGGTTAAACATAATGCTTTCAAATGTTTTTTTTAAATGACTGATATCTAGGGTATTAGCTAGTCTAAGAGTAAGATAAAAAAAAATTCTTTGTCATTTACTACTCATCAAGGTACAATATTCATCTTGCTCCGAAAGATGGGTAAATATTGCACTCCTTGTGTAGATGTAATCACCTCACTTTGTTTGTTAAAGATGGTATGACAACAGAAGAACGGTTTGTTCCCACTCAGCTCGGTGCAGCTGTACTAGCTTCCAGTCTTTCTCCAGATGAGGGTCTGACTGTGTTTGCTGAACTACAGAAAGCTCGTCAGTGTTTTGTTCTGGAGAATGAACTACACATTGTCTATCTAGTGAGTGTTATGATGGTTAGGTTTTGGGGTTTTATCTTTGGAAAAATAGTTTTTGAATGGATCAGAGTTTTTTTCCAAATTACTTATGGTTAATTCTTGTTAGTCATCTTTTAGCAGACCATCAGTATAAAGGAATTGTCTTGAAAAATCACCTCTTATTTAAATCATATTCCAATGTTGTAGGTGACCCCCATCTACTCTCTAGACTTGGGTGCTAACATGGACTGGTACAAGTTCTACTGCCTTTGGGACAAACTATCCCCGGACAAGAAGAGAGTGGCTCAGCTGGTGGGGGTCAGTGAGGGATTCCTCACAAGGGCCATCCAGGGGAGGATACCAACAAAAACAGAGAACCAGTTAAGAAGTCTGGCCATACACAAGAGGTTGGTTTGTTTGCAACAGACTTCTTAATTATTTTTCGAATTATGTACAGTTAAACACAATTACCCTACCTCTGTTGATTTTTCCGTGAAATCCTGGCTTATGATTGGTGAAAGTCTGTCACGTGAAGGTGGTGGATTACTTATACCCGGTCAGTTGTAAATCCATACCTGGTCAGTAAATCTATACCCAGTCGACGTATTACGAATGTATCATAATAGGCACAGTATGAGTATAAGCATGTTGAAGCATTTAGCAGAGTAAACCATTTATAAACTACTGATAAAACGTAAATGTTTCATCGGTGGGGTAAATTCGTTGCATACCGGTAGTCTTTTAGTGACAGGGTATGGGATAATACCTAGTTAGTAAATTTCATACCTGACTCGGCTCTGCTTCGCCAGGTATGAAATTTACTAACCAGGTATCATCCCATACCCTGTCACTAAAAGACCAATTAACTAATATTACAAGGTACACTAATGTCAGAATATCTCTGTTTAAAAGAAGAATTATCTTTCTCGCATCTCTAATGTTGTTTTGTTTTCTGATATGGATATAAACTAAAAGTAAATTTAAAACTTTATGTCTCTGAAGGAAATCCTTAGATGAAGGTTTAGTAAATGTAGCAATAACGTTGAAAGGAAACTAAAAACTGGCAGAGATTCCAAAATTTATGTATAATTATGTAGAAATTAAGCATGATTTTATCTGAGTGTGCTCTAGGTTCTACACGTGCCTGATACTGAGTGACCTTGTACAGGAAGTCCCCCTGGGGGAGGTGTGTCACCGCTACAGCTGTAACAAAGGTCAGCTCCAGTCTCTACAGCAGATAGCGGCCACTTTTGCAGGTAGGGAATCTTACAAGTTATTATATGGTTTTCTTTTTCACCTGAGAATGAAAATGAATCAGATATGAAACTTGTAATTGATTTATTTCTTTATTTGAATATTGTTTCTGCTCTAGGAATGGTGACAGTGTTTTGTGGCAGGCTGGGTTGGTATAACTTGGAGTTGATCCTTGGTCAGTTCCAGCATCGTTTGACCTTCGGAGTCCAGAGAGAGCTGTGTGACCTTGTCAGATTGACCTTGCTGAACGGACAGCGGGCCCGAGTCTTGTACAATGGAGGCTTCCACACTGTGGCAGCTCTAGCTAACGCCAGTGTCACTGATGTAGAACTAATCTTCAAGAAGTCTTCACCCTTTCAAAGGTAGACACTGAAATTATTATCAATATTCAAGTAAATATATTGAGCATACTTCCAATAAGATGTATGAATTGAAAGGATTTAGAAAACTGTTTGCGAGTTCATTGCATTCGCAAAAATATTTTTCTTGAAAATAAATTACCAATAGGAAAATGTAAACAAAGCAGTGGTCATTCGCAAAATTTAAAATGTAAAAAATAATCAACAGCATTTTGACCCCGACGTAAAAATTTCTAGATTTACGGTATGATTTACAGCTCCTGGGGAAAGGATTAAGTGATTCAACTTTGATTTTTATTTCCAGCTTGTATAGGAAAATTTTTCAATAATTTAAACTTTGATTTTTATTTGCAGCTCTAAGAGACAGGACAATGAGACTGACTGGGAGGCGACAAATAGACAGGAGAGTCGCTGTATCTGGTTAACGGGACGTAAAGGTGCAACTGAGCGTGAAGCTGCAGAGGCCATCATAGAGGAGGCCAAGTCAGTCATCCAACAGGAGCTGGGCGGACTGGGAATCCAGTGGAAAAATCCAGAATCCAGGGACATCCAGAATATAGGGTCAAACCTGGATCAGAGCAAAATGGAATGTCAAGATAACAAGAAGGCTCAGGGTTTAAACCAAAGTCATGGTGGTATGACCTTTGTAAAGCCCAAGGGAAGGAGGTCAGTGGGGAAGAGAAAGTCAGGGGGAAAGAAAAGTCCTGGACTCTCCATGTCTGGGATTTCTAATGGAGATGATTCCAGAGTAATGGAGAGGTCTGTTGTAGTCAGCCCACCTGGCATCAGAATACAAAGGAACACACAGGGACACAAAAACAAAACAATTACATCTGATAGTAGGGAAAGCACGAATGATAATTTGAAAGGGGGAAAAGAAAATTTTGTCAAACCCCTGGCAAGACTTACAACAAAAGCAGAAGTGCACCATGTTCCACCAAATCCAGTGGGAAAAAACTGTTCTGTTCCTCAAATACACCATTCTGAGTCTTGTGAAGGAACAAATAAAGAGATGCTACTGGATAGAGTTGAGAAACAACAAAACTCCAAACAAATGGAAACATCTTCTGCCAAGACATCTGAAATTTCTTCAGGTACAGTGGAGGACATATCAGGAAATGTTCACCTACTAGCTTTCCCTAAGAGTACAACTGCCTCTAGTTCAAATGCATCCATTTCTTCATGTTTAGATACTAATTCTTCAGTTGCTTCTTCTACTAACGCCATCAAAATCCCAGCTTTGTCATCTGATTTAATCAAGATATCAGACAATATAAACCAAGAAAAAGATGACAGTGGAAATTCTGATGGGAAAGTCTCTTCATTAGGGGTTCATGAACCTGACTGTCTGAGGAATCATGATGATACAGCAAAGACAAATAACAAACAAACTCCAGCCATCAATCAAGGATCTATTATAAAAAGTCCTGTTGTACAGACAAATCAAATAAGTCAATCGTCTATAAAGAATTTGAAAATTCATTCTAGTTCTAAAGAAGTGGAGGGAATGAGTTTGAACAAAAGTCCTAAAGAAATAAAAGAGAAAGCTTTTGATGATATGTTTTGTTCAGGGGATTTTACAGATAGTTTTGTTTTTGAATCTCAGATGGATGTAGGTCAAGTAGATTTCCCAGCATTGACTTCTGTGGCTTCAAAGGAACCAGTGCCCAGTACAAATGATAAAAAATCTGGGTCAGATTCAGTAAAAACAGATGTTGGTTCCATTGATGAAGTAGAAAGACCGTCTTCTGAAAAGAAAAGTTTGAATAAATGTTTGCAAGGAAATGATTTGTCTGAGGTGAGAATTTGTGCTCAACCATTCAGCCGTTTTACAGAGGAAGCAATAAAAGACAAAGAAGTAAACCGTATGGTACCTGTGTCATGTGAAAGTGCAGATGGTAGTAAAACAGAGAAAAATGGCAAGTGTGAAAATAGAATTAAAGATAATGCTATGAGTGAATTTAATGACAAGTGTGATAAAGATTTGAATCTTAGCAGCAGTCTGCTGTTGTCACATGACATGTCATGTGACCTGTTACCAGCCAGTAGCTTTGAGAGGTGTATGATGTCAGATGACGAATCAGATGTCAGTAAAAATGAGTCATACAGGGACCTCAGAATCCCTTATCTTAGTGGACAGGAGGCATGTTTCCAGGGCAGTGATAAAAAAGAAAAAGGTCCCACTCAGACAGGCTATAGCCAGTTGTCACAGGACTTGATGCTGGCACTGGAACTCAGTGATACATTCAATGAGGACAGTGATGGAACACAAACTAAAATGTCCTCAGAACCAAGGATTCTGTCAAAACGAAGTGAAACAAATAATTACTTAAAAAATTGTGAAGTGAAAACACCTCAACAAAAAACAGGAGGAAAAGAGACATGTGATAAGGCAGACGAAATGAGTGACTCGTTAGCTTTTTCCATGGTTAATGAAGTGTTAGAAATAAGTGATATGGGACAGTGCAATAACAAATCAAATGTAAAATTGAGTGATTCTAAATATACTAAGTTAAAAACCAGAGGGACATCACAAGTTAAAGACAAGAAGCTGAGTCCAGGGACACTTGCATTCCTTGATGATCTTCACACCAGTATAGACACCGACAGTGATACATTAGTAGGGAAATCACCTTCTCCAAAAAAGGTCTCTTCTCAGAAAACTAAACTTAAAAACACAAACAAGAATGTAAACAGCCAAGAAAAAACTGATGGTAGAAAATGTAAAAGAAAAAGCTTAGAGAAGGCTGAAGGAGGTAAAGTTAAAAAGCTAAAAGAAGATAAAACTAGAACTAATGAGTGTCTGTCTCCCACCCCTCCAAGGCCAGGTCTTCTAAACTCCCCAATGACAATCAGAAAGACCACTCCTAATAGCCAGAGGTCTAAGGGTCAAAATGCCAGCACTGGAAGGGCCAAAAAATGTATTGACACTTCTGACGCTTCAAAGAAAAATGAAAATATAGTGATGGAAAATTGTGAAGGTGATGAAGTGCCTTATGAAGAGAGAGGGCCGATAGTGGACCCTAATGAGACAGGCCTCCCTCCCTCTCAGGGGTGCTTCACTATTATAGATGTGTGTGCTGATCGTAGGTTATTTGAGACGTTCCTTGGTGAGTGGAGGACACAGTCTGTTTTCTCTTTATCTGTGGCCTGTAGGACCAAGCCGTCCTCCTCTGTCTCCTCTTCTGCTGCAGGAGGACAAATAGGAGCCAAGTTTTCTACAGGAGGGACAGCAGACAAAAGTAACAGAGGTATGGAATTCATTGCAGGTAATTTTCTCTCAGAATGATATAAGGGTTGTTTTGGTGAAATGATGTTGCTTACAGTTCTGGGTTTTTTTGTCTGTTTTGCTTCAAATGGGATCTTTATGCTGTATGAAACCTTAACTTAACTATATTATTAAATTTCACACATCCATACATGTACAATGTACCTCTACACTATAATATACATACATGTACAGTGTTCATGTTACAGACAAGGAGCCTGGAATGGTTTCCCTTGGATTACCTGTCACAGGAACTAACCTGTTAATTACAGGTGTGTCAATCAGCTGGGAAGATAGAGATGCTTATTTCATTTCCTTGACCCTAGGGAATGCAGAGGGTATGCGAGTCTTTTGTTTCTTTTTTATATAATTAATATGAAGGGGTAAAAAAAATTATTATAAAGATACCAAGTTAAAATTTAATTTCCTAGAGGAAAAAAAGGTGTACATTTTTTATAATTTTAGAGCAAAATTGTTTTGGGGCAAAATAAACCATTAATTGAATTGGAATTTAGGTGAAAATAATAATCAAAAGTATCAATCAACTGCAGATACATAAACATATACAGATTATAAATAATGTATAGTTTTACATACCTTTTTCTCTAGATGAGTTTGACCTTGACCTCTCACCCCCTGACCTTGATAAATCTCTCTCAGTGTCAGCTTGTCTGGCAGCCATTAAACAGTCACTAGAAGATCGAGACAAATACACAGTGATATCTATGGATGCCAAGTCCTGCTATGGGGCCTTAGAGAGGGGCTGTGGTATAAGTTGCCGGGGAAAGTTTCAGGACCCGAAGGTAGCCAGCTGGATAATGGACCCAGGGGCCAAGGAGAAGAATCTTCATCGCATGGTGGATTTGATTTTCAATTACAAGATTTCTTCTGCCTTTTATTATCTCTGTCAGTTCTTGATTGATCTAACTGAATGACATTTACTCAAAACCATCTCCTTCTAGTATAGTGTCTAGCAAAAAATTTTTATTCATATATGACACTTATGTCATTTTCCTCTTTCTTTAAAGATGAATAATCTCAAATGACAATGTATGTGCTTTACAGTAGTTATAGTACATTTTTATAATGTTTGGTGTATCATTGAATATTCACAAACACACCGATTAATGGCTTCCGTAGCAACTGCTCCCACCTAGACAAACGTTGGTGCATTGAACAGCAAAACAAATTATGGATAGATCAAGCCAAGCACTTTTAAGTCTCTTTATAATGTTATAATTACAATTTTTCCAAAACATACTGCTAATGGGCCTCGCCCGCAACCGTTCATATCAACATTTGTTTTTATAAGAAAAAGTATGCAAAAATAAAGCTATAAAGTGTTAAAGATCGAAAAACGTAAAACTCAATGTTTATCATTCCAGCTGCTTCCCAATCTAAACTGCATAACGAGGATTATAAAAATTATATTGGATCTGGGGAATAAACATCGTCAGCAGCATTAAGGACGTTTTGAAATTTGAACATCAAAAAATGATAAAAATACAAAAAATTTAGTTATGTAAAAAAGAAAATGAAACAGTTTTAGCTGATTATAAAGCTCTTTATTGCATTCTAAGTAGATAATTACATGTGCATAAAAAAGAATATTGTGTGGAAAAAATTATATTAGTTAAAACGCAAAAGTTTTAAAGTAAGGAGATGAGTTTAAAATGAAGGAACTCGTAACACATTTAAGAAGAAAGAATGCTTTCTTTTTTTTTGTATTTCTTTATTGTTAAGACGTTAGTATTTGCTGCAACATTGTTTCAACATTTAACCTAAACAGAAAAAATTAATGCTCGGAAAAAAGTCAAATTTATAAGCAGAATAAATTTAGTAAGCGAATATTTAAACCATTGATTTTTCTATCAACGCAAACATGTACCTTCAAACCATCTGGGATGTGATCAGATCCCACGGAGGAGTGAGCATCCCCTGGCTACCTGTCACACCCGCTATGTGCTCCTTGTAAACATCGGGAAAAATGGAAATATATATGTTCATCTCTGTGTAAATAATAGCCTAACAACTGTATGAAAAATGTTAGTCAGCATTTTACTTAATGATTACATTTTATTTCCTGACTAGATCATTGTTTCCAGCATAACATTTACGAAATAATGTCTTTAAACGAAACTCTGGATAACATCTCTACAACAACATGCTCGTTGATAACGTTCCTTATTTTAGATATTGATTATATGGCCTTCGACTCTAGATATATTGAAGACGTATTGTGAAATGAAATAAATAATTCCATTCTTGTGTCGACACAACATCTCCCAGTTCTATTGAAATGAATTATACGACAGAGTAAGAAACATCTGGTTCGTATTTGGATCTCTTACTTAAAAAACTCGTTGTTAACTGATAGCACAGCTTTCATAAACTTAATGACTTTAAATTTTAAATCGTCAATATTTCAGTTGATTAGAATATGTTCTACCTATAAACAATTTCTAAAGCAAGGTACTCTTTGCCTTTTGAAAGATGCTTTGTATAAATTAAATTATTTTTGAGTGGGAAAACTCGATGCAATGGGGAACCGGAGTCGGTTATCTTATCTTGTATCGGTAGGGGGCGCCACAGGAAAATGCGGTCCATTACAAAAATGATAAAACCTGTGAAGATGGATAATCAGCATCCATTCTCGAATACGATATCGGAAAGCACACACGTTTCAGTTACTATCTTTTACTTACTATGGCATCTAATTGTGGAGATATGACTATACCTGAACTTAAGAACGAGTTAGAAAAGTTTGGAGCAAAGAAATCAGGAAGGAAGTGGGAACTTGTGGAGAGGTAAATAAACATACGATGTTTTCATGCAAATCCAAGTAAACATTATTAATAACACGGTAAATAATTATCAATGGTGTGTAAAAGATTAACATTAAGTCAAATTGACAGTAAATAACAGAATTACCTAGTTTAAGAGACTAATTCTTAAATAATCCGCAACTTTAGCGCGTTAGATTTTTAACTTGAATTTCCTCGGTAATTCTAACATCGATGTCATGATGCTTGGTGCTTGCAGTAAAATAAGAATACTTCTCTACATTTTTATTATGAAGCAGTATTATTATTCCCTGATTGTTGCCACTCTGTTTCACTCAAAATATACATGAAAAAGAATTAAATAGGCTTATTTTATTACAGACTTGAAGCCTACAGAAGAAATGCATATTGTGCTAAGACCGATGTTTATGGACCTGAATTTATGATGATTCCGCCAGATCCACAACTCTACAAGGACCTTCATGGTGACAAGACCTTTCCAGGATGCACTGAGGCAGAAATTTCCACTTTCTTGTCCAAGTTCAATAAGACAACTGATAAGAAAGGAAGGGATACATGTATGTACAACGATGGGTTTATCCAGTATGTGAGGGTGACATTTCATGATTCAAATTGGTTCGTTAGAAGCAGTGTTAAAGCTTCAATGATGAAGTCTGTGAAATATGTTGTTGACATTATGATAGGAAAAGACAGAAGTGTTATAGAGTCTCAATGTGAATGTGGTGTGAAAATAAAGACATCAATCAGCCAAACTTGTCCATGAAATTTATTAGGACCCTACACTCTAAACAAAACTTTGCGACATTTTTTTCCTTGGAAATATAAGCATTCATAACTGTATATTGAAATATAGTAAAGAGTGTTTCGGCAGTTTTTTTGAATGTTTTTGCAAGTCCAATGATCCTCTCAATATGCACACGTTTGCTGGATATTTTTCTGTCCTCAATCACAGTAGCACAGGACATTCTGTTTTTCTTTTTGAAAAATGTTGGTGTATTTATTTGAATGTTCCTGTGTACAAACATATCCTGCACATTAAAACCTTTGTCCGCCGTTATTGAATCTCCAGAATTGCACATTTCCAACAGTCTACTTCTTTCAACTATTTGACGGTCACTTGTTGATCCCCCATAAGCTGTAGAAATATAAGATGTTAATCCACCTGGTGTCGCCCCTACAAGAACTTTTACGGTGTTACGGTTTTTATAGGTAGAATACGTTGATTGCTGTGGCTTTGGTAGCTTTGGTCTTTTAATAGGACACTCTGTGCCATCTATTATGACTCGAGTATTTGGAATTTTTGTTTTAAAATCTGATGAACAGTAATATTTTACAAGATACTTTGTAGGCCAAATGTCAATTTCCTGCCATTGCTTACTCATGATTAAAATCCATGTAAAAAATATATTAGATACCGTCTTTTCGGAAACTCCAAATAATCTTGAAAGTTCAAAATTGGTCGTATGGCGCCGTAACTTGCAGAGGACTAAGAAAAATTGGTCAGGAACACTAATGTTTGAAACCTTATGATAAATATAATTCAAACAGTGAGCGGCGGGTCCTAAGGTTCTTAAAACAAAGTAAAATTTAGTGAGAGGTTTCCAATCCAGTATAGAAATTTACTCCGGCATCATCATTTGTAAAGTTTTCAATACTCATTGGGGGATACCGAGGAGTTTGTGTCTGTACATCAAAAAATTTAACGTCAGATTTCTGAACAGTGACTTGAATTTCTTCAGCCAAAATTTGGGTAGAGCTAGATACAGTTTCCTCAGATACTTGCAGATCATCAGCTGATGTATAGATGACTTCATCTACGGAAGACGAAGCAGAAAATTCTTCTGCTAGTTTTCGTTTGATGCCTCTGGACTTGGCTCTGTCGGCTCGTTCAAGTGAATGTGGACTTGGCTCCACCCAAGGAAAAATGCTTGGCACCGCAGTTTTCTTCAGTCTTTTACTTAAAGGAGTAGTTCCTAAGAATTAAATCATTTATATCAATACTTCTTCATACTTCTAGATTATTTATTAAAGAATTAAAGAATCTAATTTAAGAACTAAATTTTAAAGCAAATAAAACAAATATAAATTTACTAAAATATTTTTATTATTATTATGAAATTGATGTTACAAAAAACATGCCATGTTTTTATTAATTCAACTAAACAGGTCAAATTTGTTTTTAAGCAGGGTGCTAATTAGACATAAATGTCAAAACACAGTATCTTGTACTAGTAGATATGCATAAATTATCAGGCAACAGCATGTATTCTTTTAGACATGCCTTGTGTTTATATTGTTAAGAGATAATGCGTTTGTAAAAATTGACCAGTAATTGAATTTGTCAGTGGGGAGTCTGCATGTGGCAGTGTCTGTAACGTTATCAGATTACTTCGTATGAGAAGTAAACAAGGGATTTGATATTTTTGTGCATATCATCTAAGTAAATAAGGCATAAATATTGCTCAAAATAAAATCTATTAGCATTATTTTGCACATGCTTATCAAAAAGATTTCAAGATAAATAAATAAATATTGTTACCATGCTGGGTTTCAGTCAAATAGTCGTCTGATTTAAAATGTGCTCTGCAAACAACAGCATGAGTTGACGGAGTCCAGCTTTGAAAACGAGTTTCACCACGTTTTATTGCGTGTATCCACGCTTTTCTTCTTACCGGGTCTGATGGAAATATATGACCACCCCGATTACTACAATTCGGCACACAACAACAAGTTTCAGGCATGTTTTACGGGCACGTGTTTGACAGCAGATTGTTTACGTTTTTCTTCGATCGGTAACTACAGATAAGGCGCGAGGGTGTTCCGATACAGGACCGTGTTTGCCTGTGGCGCCTTCTAAAGAAAAGATAACCGGAGCAGGTTCCTAATTGTAGCTAAGCGAGAGAAAAAGCTTATCGTGAGGTATGTTGCGGCATTTTCGCTGAAGCTCGATCCTTATGGCAGACATTGTTATTGCGATATCAAATCAACAACCTAAAATAATCAAAATTACCCAAATATTTTTTTAATTATATTATTTTTGCAAATAAAAGTGTAAGTTGATGAGGTAGTTTTTCTATTCTTACTGTCAAATTGCATGGCTTTCTGCGTGCTAAAAACATTATGGATAAAATTAAAAGGATAGACCGATGATTCATAATTTCTAAAATAATATTTCTAATTTCAAAGATGTAAAAAGGGTGGAGACGTTGAAGTCGATTTAGTTTAAACTTAATTATCACTTCCATAATTCATAAATTTTGAAAGGTTATACATGTACATATCAGTGTATCCATTGCATAAATAAGAGAAAAATAGGTTGGGGAGGTACACTCATTTTTGGTAAGCTCATCTGCTTGCAAGGCGAACTGAAAAATTGAGACGCAATGGCAATGTAAGTTGTTTGATTTTTACATTGGGTGAGTAAAGCCTCTATATTTATTCTTTTACTGCTAACTATTCAGTGTTTTCTTATAAATCTCAAATGGCATTGTTATGTTTCCTTGTAACACTGCGAAAATTAAAGCAACGTGAAATGCCTAAAAATGCATAAAACTATGAAATTCATGAATGTTTATTGTAATGTGATCTTTATGAATTAAACAATATTGAATTTTAGCTTTTGAGACACATATCGTGCTAATTAGTGGATATTATCATCATCAGTACGACCAAGATAACGATCATGAAATAGCGACAGCGGCTTGTGTCGCTTTGGGGCCACAGAGGTCTTACATCGCGGCCATTCCTCGCAAGTGTGTCGGTGGACAGTCATGCAACACAGTCTGTCAATCAGTCAGCGATATGAATAAGGACGGGGATGCCTTTAACAAGTAAGTAAAAATGAGGGAAAAAAATGAAATATTTTTATTTTTCATTTGAAGTTCGAGGGTTTGTAGGAACAGGTACACTGTACGTGTAGGTAGAGTAGTGAAGGTATTTTGCAGTTGAATTAATCAAGTAAGGTTTTTGGTTGTATTATCCTAGTACAATGAAATCTTAATAAGCATCGTGTTTTAAACAAATTAACAACAGTTTTTTATTATAAATTTTTAATATGTGGGTCTTGTTTGTGAGGCATAAATTATACCATGTTGCATTTATTTTAGGTATATTTTAGTTTTTAATGTTCACTAATATTTTGCACAGAAAACCACAATGCATTGATGCCTTGCATATTTACTCCAAACGAGGCCTTAAGAATACTCCCAATACCAAATGGGTCAACACCTGGAGATACGGAAGTTTTAGTTGTGCTGCTACTCACTGCGGTCCAAATTTTTGCTGTTGTTCTCAGTAGTATCGATTGAATAAAATTTAATGTGCAAGTGCCTAACAGTTTCTTTCATTCTTTCTACTCATATTTACTCCAAGGGTTATTAACCATAAAGAAAAAAAAAAAACCTGTACATATTTACAACTTGTAATGATGCTATTTTTTTTTTAAAGTAACTATTCAACATACATAGATCTATGGTTTCTCATTTACATTCTTCCAAAGTTTGAAGTTTGTATATGAAAAACTAAAGAGCAAAAGGTGTTTTCCAAAATGTCAATAGGTACTTCATCTTTTTACATACTTTTTCATACCCTCTAATAAAATTACACAAACAACATAAATGCATACTTCTGTAACATCTTAAATTTTGACAATTTATTACACGCAATCGCTGAAAGCGTGTCGCTGTGAACATATCATTATGTCAAATACTGAATACTTTTTCATTCTAATTACTGGCCATTATATGCACACTGTGCAGAGAAATGTCAGCAAAATTATTGAGTCCTTAAAAGTTCCATAGCCTCCCCATAAAAATGAAGATAACCTCTCTGTCTATTTTTGATTGTATATGTTTATGTGCATTGTATTTTTACTTTTAATTTTTAATTAGACCTGTCTTTAAGTTGTGTGATTTAAATACCCATGTTTTGAAGGATATAAAATATCCGTGAATAGTTTGCTTTATTATATCTGTTACAAGGGCACTTAAATAACGAAATAGTATGTGACAAAGTAAGTTGACAGAAGTTGAAAAAAAATTGTTAAATTTAATTTACTAATTTATTTACTTACATTTCATATTTTTCTTTGTCTTTTAGCTAATATTTGTGGACTATTATCTAAAACATACTATTTGTTTTCTATAATTCGGTTATACATTTGCATCAACATTGTAGAACCTTATTAAAAAAGTCAACATTGATATAAGACTTGACTCCTTATATATTATTCGCGTAATCATGTCTTATTTTTATCATTAATTTCTCCCACAGTCTTGTATAACTAAATGTCGAAATAGCTTTAGTTTACTTTAAATAACTTTAGAAAAAAGACTTCAATACATAAATTTACTGTGAATATCTAGAATTTCTTTCTTAAAGTAAAATATTTATTTCGATAAAAATAATTTTAAAAAAAATGGAGTTAATAGAATATATGATGTGAAATTTTAGTAATGGTTTAAAACTGTGGCCTGAAAAAGTCTAATTATAACAACCTGAGGTCAATGTAAAAAGAACTTACAAAAGTAAAAAAAAAATGAAACGACATGTTCGTAAACAAATTTTTAGCCAATTAGAAGATAGATCAAGTTTAGACTTTTAAAAACTTTTGCATTTAGACCAAAATATTAAATTGTTTCGATATTTCGATGAACTAAAACATTAAATCTCAATGAACAAAATTAGTCTGACCTTTTGAAATTTAAGTAAGTCCAAGTAAAGTATAAAAAAGCTAAACAGAAAGAAAATTGCAAAGTCCTATAAAGATGCATAATACATGTATTTGTATCTTGAAAGGCTTCTTTCCATAGGTACAAAAAATATACACTTACATGAAAAAGTACAGCTATATTGAACTTTATTTTTCAACTGAAAAAGGCTAAATCCCTCTAAGGTATAGAAAATTTATAAATATGATGGGAATTGTTTCGGGGAAAAAAGTTACAGAAAAGTATAAATTGGTAATAACTTTTCTTTTGGTATGAGTACACAATGTTTATCCTTACTTTACCACTGTCATACAAATACTCAGTGATAAACAGGTTGTCTCTGGTGTCTACACATAAAGCCCCTGGGAACCTTAAATCACAGTTATCGATGTAACGGAGGAACTGTCCGTCCTGATCTAGGATGTGGATACAATGGTTATTACAGTCTGCTGTGAGGATCTGATTCTGGCTGTTTGTTGGGATGCCGACTGGATTAAATGATCCTTTGGTAGTCGAGGTATGACCAGTGTATCTGAATCGGAATTTTCCCGCCTGATTAACAACCACTACTGCACTGGCAATATGGTCAGCCACACAGATATCCAGGTTCCTATTTTCGCTTATGTATTTACTGTATGAACCAGAAGAATACAGAGATTTACCTGCACTATCAAACTTAATGGTTTGTTTCTCGGACAACTTTTGATTGTTTATCATCGTCACTGTTAATGGTAACAAGTAGGTCACCAGAGGAGGTACTACAGACATACATAGGTTTCCATCCCTTAAGTCAGAATACTTCCTGTATCTTTTTATTCTTCACTATATTCACAGTTCCTTTATCAGAATCGGTATAAATTAGGTTTTCACTTTTCACCGTTATGTCTTGTGGTATGTTCCCAGACTTGGTTTGGATTGACTTCAGTAGTTTACCCTGGAGGTTATAAAGTTTCATAATATTATTATGTCCACGTGTCCAAATTTCCTCATCACTAAGACAGGTTATACTGTAATGTAGTCCAGTGTCAATGGTGGTGATAAGCTCTGGTTCATCAAGCAGTGGTTTGACTTGAGGACAGGATATAGCGTCTGGTGTCTTCATTGTGTAGCCATGTTCTTCTGTTGTAATGGATAATGCTGACAGAGAACCAAACATTTGATGGAATTTTTCTCTGTTGATCTGATGATGAGAAAAAATTGGCAATGAAACATTGACTTTAAGAGGTAAACTTCTGAATTCAGCATTCCTGGATTTGTACCAAGAGGTTAGGGCTACATCATTGGAGTCCAGTATTTTCTTCAGATCAACTATGTACTGTTCTAAATCAGAAGTAATCTGTTTGAGTTTATGTTCCTGTTTATTAAGAACAGCCAGGGTCTTGGTTTTCATCTCAATAATTTCAGATTTCTGTTTGTCGACAAAGATGTTAATTTCTCTGTGCAAGTCTTCTCCTTGTTTAGTGACAGCTGTTGTCAGTTTCTCATAATGTTTTTCGAAATTTACTTTTTCATAGTGTAAGTCTGATGAATTTTTCTCATATGTAGGATAATTTTTTTCTTCAAGATCTTTCAAGTCCTTTTCCAATTCTTTTGTTTTAAAACTTAAAATTTGTAGAGCATCCGAAATATAGTGGCCGTTATGTATTCCAGAGGAGATGCAGGTAGAACAAACAGGAATGTCACATCTCTCACAGTAAAGTTCACAATGTGTCTGGGTGTGGGTTGGACATTTGAGGCAGTAAGGAACAGAGGTTTTGTGTATGTACGGAACAACATTGTGTCTTTTAGATTGATCAGAGAGATGCAACCCGACACATGCATTGCACAGGTTAATCTGACAATATTTCCATTTCTAATTTTTTTCTCTGTGATAACTCTTTGAAAGGTAGGGGTAGTTTATTTCTTGATAATTCTGCTGGAATGTAAATTAGGCAGGTCGATAGGTCGGGAGTTAAGGAGGCCTAATACGCATGCAATTCTCGTGCGCATCTGTCTCTGTCTGACGCTAAGGAGGCCAAATATGCATGTAAATCTCGTGCGGCTGCCTTTGTGTTTGACGTAGGTTGGCGAGGACTATTGAAATTGGCATGGAAGTCATCATGTGATTTAAATCTATTTATCTACATTTTTAAAGTCTAAATCTACAATTTTATTTCACAATGAAATGGAAATATAAGGAATCACTGTTTAGTTAGGAGGGTATGTCAGGGACATCAACAATAGTGGGAAACATGGGATAATTTAAGCACAACGGGCTTCGCCCGTTATGCAAATTATCCCATGTTTCCCACTATTGTTGATGCCCTGACATACCCTCCTAACTAGACAGTGATTCCTTAAACGTTTACAGTGACTCTGTAATGCAGCTGTTTGACACAGGTCACAGAGGAGGATGTCTTGGCCACTGTAACGCGGGTCCATTATAGGTGTCCGTCACATGATGATGGAGAAGCTGCAATTTCATTTTCAACAATTATCATGGCGGAAATTATAATTTGCTAAATTCAATTTAAAGGAAAGGAAACATGATTCAGACAACCTTTTGTCGTGTCCCTCCATCAGCAAATTATTAAAAAAATCAGAAATATTATTCTTGATATAAGAATAAGCATAGTAAAATTTTACAACATTTCATAATTTAACTTTGAAATTTAAAAGTTATATTGCCTCACCTTTAATTTCAAGAAAACCTTTCTATCTGGCGAAAAGATGATAGGAATATATTTCTTGGTATTAGTTCTAGCTTTCGATATACTCTGAGGTCACATGAATTAAATCAACTTAATACCTGCACGATATCCAAGGTATCCTTAAGAGTGAGAATGAAACCTTTCAAATATGCTCAACGATAGTAATTTAGATGTATCATCATCTAATCCACTACAAAATTGTTCATTTGAAAAGAAGATGGGCGTATCTTGCGTGTGATCCGTAGGAATCATTTATACTAAAAATTTTGTTAAAATATCTATGATTTACTTGCGTGACCATAGCTGGTCAGATTTTACGAACAATAATTATATTTTTTATTAAGTTTAAAATACCATGATTATAACATGTGTGACGGTTTTTAGCTCTACTGGTAAGAGACCAAAAGAGCTTATGTGCTGATAATGTGACCGTTGTCCGTCTATCGGTCTGTAAACATTTTTTTAAAATGCTACTCCTCCTACAGTTTTGGTCTGATTTCGATATAACTTGGCACACAAGTAAATAACATTAAGATACAAAATTCAGTGTATCGGTTTTTGATTTCGATGTATGATGTTTTCGTCGATACTTAAAATAGAAATTTGTGAAAAATACTTTAGAAGTTCAACTCCAAATAGAGATTTAGTCCGATTACACCATCATGTTGCAAGTAGGCTTCATTGAGATACATATTTGGCTTCAATTTTTTATTTGGAGAATGATCCTGCAGTGGAAACTGAATTTGAAAAATATGTAAAATTTTAGTAAAAGCTACACCTACTGTTCTAGTCATATTGTAATCTTGCTACAAATTAAGAGACCTAATCAGGCTAGATAATTATTATACTATTTATTGCTTTTGAAGATTTTCAGGTCCCTTTTTTATAATTACAAACCAGTACAGCTTCAGTATCGACAGAGACTTCCGGTTCTTAGGAGGTACAATAACATAGTATAGCTTCACAAAAAATACACTCATCAGAAAAAAGCCATAAATGATTAGTGTACATGTACATCAATGTTTAAGAAGAATAGAAGATTGGATTGGATTTCACTCTGAATTTATCTAATTCAAAATTTTAAGAAATCAGTTCATAAAATGAAACTGACCTTAGAATTGCTGTTTTTTTTTTAATGAAAAAAAATTAACGTCCCATGTGGCGTTGGAATAAAAAAATTGTCTTCTATTGCATGGAACAGGCATACCATTTTACCGAGATATCACTGCTATAAATACAGTTGATATCAAATGGAACAAAAAGGCATCACATTTACACTGTTGAAAAAAGCTAATTTCTATGGTCTCTGGATGTTTTCTCTAATTTTTAGAAATAATTGCCCGTTTCTTTGAATTAAAATGTACAGAAATAAAGTTTCAAAATCAAGGAGAGAAGATCCGGAGATTAGAAAAACATGTTTAAAAATAAACCACCCATATTATATATACCACTACCACCATTGCTTCAAAACAAATGTATAATACTGTACGTGTACATAATTTGGCGTATTCACAATTTCGGGCAATCATTGGGTATGGAGTTGTTGGCGTAATTATAAATTAGGGCTACACATGTCCATTCAGAGTATTGTATACGTAATTCTTAGCGGTATTCATTTTAATTAGCGTATTTCGTCTGCGCCAAAGCCGTTAAAATATTTAGCCAGTTTTCCAAAGTACACATACAGTATGTGATGCTGTGTATTACATATATTTAATTATTATTGCAAACAATTTATGTTGCAGTATGTCTGAAAGCTATCGAGATAGATAATACTGATGAATAAAGTTCAAATTCAATCCTACATGTGTTATAAAAATCGTGATATCATATTATCGTACCATTCTCACTTCAGTCATTTCATTTAATCTCATAAAGCCCGAATATTGTAAAAAACGTGTGAGAATTTATTACGACGCTATTCCTACAGCATTGTTAAACGGTTGAGGAAGAGTATAAACTGTGAACCTCGTGTGAAGTGCGTGACTGAAATAGTTGTAAATGACATTGACTGTAATTTTAGACATATTTTAATGAATTTTGACACCTTATGATACCTCTTACAAAGATCAATTTGATACGGTTATGCAGATAGTTACATAGATGTCAAAGTTTTGTTAACTTAATTCTTGTATTCTTGTTCATAACGAGGAAAATGAAGTATAGTTTCCTTTAACATGTAAAAGCTGAAGGCAAACTTTAATAAAAATATCACAAGCTGTTAGAGAATACCTTATAAACATACGTGAAAACAATACAGCTAAAGTATTTACCTTGTATTCTTTGATCGTTTAAGACGTACTACGGAGTCCTATTTTTTAATGTTTTTTTTCAACGGCTTAAAGGTTATATTTGATACCTAAAGAATATATGTAACTTTAGTTATGGTTTTGTCATTCTTTTTTTCTCGTCTTCAAAATCTGTCATCCGATAGCTGAAATAAGCTTTATAATATGTAAAGAATTATTGTAAAAAATATCTTCTTTCTCGTGTTATTATAATAAAGTCATTTGTTCATTAAAATGTAAACAGTTAAATTAGGATTTATTTATTTCAATATGTTAGAAATAGAATTACTTAGAAATATTTCACGCACGAAAATATATGAACTTTTCATATTTGTGAGTATAAAGATTTTTTTAAAAAATCGTTTTCTTTTCTTTTATTTTTCCATTGTTCCACCGGAAACAAACGTTTGGAAGCGTGTTCTTCTTTACGCTTGAAAAATGAAACTGCAGGTGATTTTCTAATAAAGTGATGTTTACGAATTGCCATTCATCCGTAATTGTTGATCAAGTTAAGGTAAACTGTTGAAAGTACATGTATTTTTCATGTAGTTAAGGTATTCGATGTATTGAACGGAATTCGAACAATTTTAAAAAATCTTAAACTCGTTAAAAATCCATTGTTAGATGATGATATAAGTGAAATGAACCAAATTCAACAAATGTTCTATAATATACAATAAAAGCTTTGCACTGGAGTAATAAGGAACAAGTTTCAAAATTGTCTTGTCAAAAACGGCAACGTGTAATAAGTCATTTTTTACAGAGGGATACTGGTAGTTTAATTTCAAAGGTGTTCATATCATTTTTCCGGACGGACAGGCTGGGGTTACAATATGGTATAAAGTTCAACATAGAATAATAAAGGAAAATATTCAAGGTAAAATATGACACCGGGTTTTATACTTTCAGGAATCTTTCAGTTTCCGATTACACTTCTGAACTCAAAATATAAAACTGAGTTATTCCACCTGACAGTTTGTCCGTCAGATTAAATAGTACAATAGATATTGAGTTTTTGTCTACCTTGATGAATTACAGATCTAGTTTGTGGTTCCATCTCCTATATGAGATTTCTAATGGATTACGGACAGAATTTCACAACCTTTTTTACTTTTGAAAAAAGAACCCATATAACTTAGCAATAAAAAAGGACCGAACCTGTAATCCTTTAAATGTTTGTTTGATCAGTCATTATATACATATGGTTCGACCGGTCACGGTAGCCTAGTGGTAGAGCGTTCGCTTCGTGATCGGGAGGCCCGGGTTATTCTCGATCGCGGCGCCGCGTCATACCTAAGACGTAAACAAAGGTAGTGACTGTTCCTTCGCCAAGCGCTCGGCACTAGAAGTGAAAGTCACGGGTCTTTTGGATATGACCTTAAAAATGTAGGTCCCGTGTCACGGTAGGCGTTGGCACGATAAAGAACCCTCACTGCTCAATGGCCCTGAGTGCCGAGTATAGGTCTAAATTTGAAGCCCTTCACCGGCATCGATGACGTCTCCATATGAGTGAAGAATTCTCAAGAGGGACGTTAAACAATATACAATCAATCAATCATATGGTTCGAATTTTTTTTTAATTGACTTTCCATCAATGCTTATTTGTCTAATCAACACAAATTTAATTCAATTTAAACTCTATTAATACAAAATCAAATTGAAAATGGACAATTTTCTTTTTTATTTTTGCATTATAAGGTGGCAAAAGAGCAAGTCATATATTTGTTAGAAATTCAATCTCACAAATTATACCATTAAGCACTATTTTGAATGATTAATCCAACAGTTTTTTGAGGTACATGCCCCTGGTGTGGATCCCCTATTACAATTATACCAAGGGCAGTCAGGCTGATCCTACTCAAGGTCAAAATTTACCAACGCAATGATTTTAAGGACATACGCAAGGTACCTTACCTACTGATAATTTTTCAAGGTATTCTTAATTTAAACTCATATTACCATTACATGTTCTTAGACTGCGTTACCAGGGGTTTTCACCATATACATTATGAACATTTTTATATTATTAAAAAAATATATACGAAAATTACGAAACATAATTTAAAGATTTTTTCCCATCAAAATTTGATTTAGAAGAGGTCTACAAAATAATAAATAAACGTTAAAAGTATCAAACTCAGGTCACTCATTTAGTGGAACTCTTCAACTCCAGGAAAGAGCCCAATAAAATTCAACTACGTTGGGTATGACCTTAAATATAAAGACAATACATATAGATTCTGTGTAATTGTGTCTGCCCAGCAGTTTTTCCATGCAATACGCGGGTATGTTAAGGCAGCACATGGACCAGAATTCGGCGTGAATTAACATTTTTTAATAATTATGTAACACTAATAAATCGGAAACGTCAAGGATACAACTTTTGTTATAATTATGCATTCTATAGACTTCAATGGGACTCATACTACATGAAGCACTGCACCACGACGTCATCACGTGACGTCTATAATAAGAAATATGCCTTAATGAAAAAGTGAAAAGTTCAACACTATCCCGGGGATAACTAATTTCAATTTGTAATATTAGTTATGTAAAAACATCTATGTACCATGAAAAGTGCTGCTAGAATCCTACTGTCCTATCAAAGAAATAATTATTCAACACTTTCGGTGAAACCTTCCCAAAATTTTTACATTTTGTTCATAACTTCGAAAAAAATGCATTAATTCCCGTAAACCATACGATCCTAGCAGCACTTTCCAAAAACAATAGAATAAGAACTTTAGATAGAAACAAAAATTAAGTTTCAAAGTGTGCTGCGTAGTGTTAAACTTTTGCATCTTATTTGTGACGAACAACAGAGGAAAGGCTGATAGGCAAGTAAACACCCTCCCTGCTTTAATTTTACGAAGAAATTGTAGAAGTATATTACCATACCTTATTCATAAGCTTTATTCCCAAATGAATCACACAAGATATTCATTCTAAATGCTTTTAAACTCCGATTTCTTGTGTTTGTTTACATGAATTCTCGTTACGGTTCACATTCACTCTGCTACTGCATGATCAACAGTTATGACGTCACGGGTTTGGTATTTAACCCCTGTGATAACTACAGAGACCCAGAAACGACAAAATCCCGTTTATATTATGCCTCTGCATATATTGGTTAATTTTTACGACCTCAAATCAATCTAAGATATCGATTATAAGAATTTGTTATCTCTAAACTTCACGTCATATAGCTCACTATTACGTCATATCACTTAGGCAATTAGAATATTTGTTTGTAACCTTAACCTACCTGCGTAGAGACTATATTCTTCCTTAACATTAGGTAACCAACAATTGTACCTATTATTAATCTTATGTTAATGAAATAACATAATTCAACATTAATTGATTCATGTAAAATTGGTATCTAGTTTTCATCAAAATACTTTAAAAGTCCTTAAGATCCCCTGTCTATAATTTCTTGGTTTGAAGAAAAATTAACGTTAATAATTTATCCCTGTTGCATTTATTTTAGGTGTATGAAAATTGTTAATATTCAATAATAATTTGCACAGAAAATCTTAATGCATTTATGCATTGCATATTTTTTCCAAACGAGGCCTCAAGAATACTCCCAATACCAAATGGGTCAACACCTGGAGATACGTACGTTTCAGTTGTTCTGCCACACATTGCGGTCAAAACGTTTGCTGTTGTTCCCAGTAAAATATGAATGCCGTATTGATTAAATAAAATCAAATTTTCATGTCTATAACAGTTTTTTCTTTATTTCCTGCTACTCAGATTTACGCCAAGGATTATATAACATAAAAGGATAAAAGATAATGTTTATATCAACAAATGGAAATGATGCTTTTGATTGTATGTTGTTTAACGTCCCTCTCGAGAATTTTTCACTCATATGGACACGCCACCACTTGCCAGTGGAAGGCTACAAATTTTGTCCTATGCTCGGCACTTAGGGCCTTTCAGCGGTGATCGATCTTTTTCGTGCCAGCACCTACTGCAATACGGGGCCTCGATTTATATGGTCTCATCCAAAGGACCGGTCTCCACGTCCCGCAGTGGGATTCGAACCCGCGACGTAAGGATTAACTCCTTACTTCGCGACTCTAGAGCAGACGCTCTAACCACTGCGCCACGCGAGCGACTAATGATGCTTTTGAGTAACTATAAAACATACTCTATCGTTTCTCATTTACATTCTTCCAAAGTTTGTATATAATATTTTCCAAAATGTCTTCAGACAGAAACTTCATCTCTTTTCATACTTCTCACACATTTTTATAAAATTACAGTAGGAATTTGTGAAGTGACAGTCCAGAGTACTTGTCAAAAGGAATTTTTGTTTTACGAGTGGGGGAAATGATTTAAAAATATTGTTAACTTTCCGTTGATTTAAATAATGAAAAACACATGTTTTACAAAAATGATAAAGTTATCTCTCTTCGTTTTTTAAAAAAATGATGTTTTATGAAAATTCATACAAATATCTATAAAAATATTATATATCATTAGAATATGTTAACTTTTGAAATTGACTTGAAAGTAGGCGGGAGAACAATACTATCGTTCGCAGTTCTTTAATATACTCTCGGGACATTTACTCCTAACAGACCACAATGCCCATATTTAATATATTTCGATGTCAGTTAATGGTTCTGCTCTTCTTTCGCCTTAAAAACCTCGATATGAAAAACCTCGATATGAAGAACTTAGAAATAAATATATTAAGTGTTATTATTTTAAAAAACCATCAGTATTTAAATTAGTACAGCTATTGAGTTCTACAAATACTAAAGAACTATGTAACCAGGGCAAATTTTTGTATTTTTCTTATCAATAAAGAAATGATGTTCTAAATAAATATTAAATGATATTGTTATGCAATTAATACATGTATATTGTATAGTCTGTACAAATCTTATGTATGAATATTGTATACCTATGAGATGTTATGTCTCCGGTTCAAATAAAATACAAAATACAAAAAAAAATTCCTACACTCAAAACAAATTTACACAAAATGTTATTCTATTCAGAAAGAGGGATTGTTTCTATGAGTCTTTTTTTCATTTTGAGTTTCAAGAAACGATTTCAGCAAATTCATGTCAGTAAATGATTTCCTTCGTGTGTTTTGTTTTTCTTGCTCATTGATATATTCATATTAAATTAATTTTCGTCTATTGATTCCAATTGCGATCCAGATATCGGGACAATGAATGAACAAGGAAACTATTTTTTTTTCTTGCAATTTATTTATATATAATAAGTCTTGACAAAATGTACAAATAATATACAAATCTTAATATTACACAACTTATTTTTTCCGCTTTATGATGACATCTAGAACTCTCAATTCTAGCTAATGTTATAATGAATTTGAGTTGAATTTGAAACTTAAAATAAATCTCCGCATGGAAATAAGAGCTATTGCATGTATTTGATTTTCTTAACTTTACCACTGCCCCATTCGGCCACAAAGAGGTTGTCTCTTGTGTCTACACACAAACCCCAAGGAAGGTCTAGTTTAAGTCGTACGTAACGGAGAAATTGACCGCCCTGATCTAGTATGTGGATACAGTTGTTGTAACAGTCTGCTATTAGGATCTGACTCTGGCTGTCTGTTGTGATCCCGTATGGATCAAAGGATTTTTTGGATGCAGAGTAACAACCAAAATATCTAAATTTGAGTTTTGCAGCCCTATTAATCACAACTACGGTACTTGCTCCATTGTCAGCCACACAGATATCCAGATTCCTGTTCTCACTGATGTATTTAATGAAACCTAGTGAAAACAAGAGTTTTCCTTTTTCATCAAACTGAATTAATTGTTTCTCTATGAAGCTATGAGAGTAACGTACAACTTTTGATTGTTTATGGTAATCACTAATCATGTAAACGAGGAGGTCACCAGAAGAGGTACTACAGAGACTGTAGGGTTTCCACATTTGAAACTCTTTCGATACCTTTCTCCGTTGATTTTCCACTACGTTTATAGTTTTTGATTCAGGGTCAGTATAGAGTAGATCTCCACTTCTTGTTACAGCAATGTCACCAGGAAAGTCCCCTAACTCAGTTTGAATTGACTGTAACATTTTCCCACGTAAATTGTAAAGTTTCATGACTTTGTCTTCCCCACATGTCCAAATGTGTTTATCACCAAGACATGCTACTCTATTAATTTCATACCCAGTGTCTATAGTGGTGATGAGTTCTGGTTTGGCAAGCAAAGGTTTGACAGTTAAAGATCCAGACATGAGATTAATTTGTTATGCCTGCTCTCATGGTTTTTTATATATATTTTTCTTTCATTTAATAAAATTGTTTCTGTATTAAATCAGTCGTAATGTGTCTTGTCCTTTGTGTAACAAAACAGTATATACGGGTTTAAAAAAAAGGACGGAAAAGTCATATGCATATTAAGAAAATGAATATTTGAGAAAGTTACGCAAGGACTATATCATTCTGTTATTTTGATAAAACCTAATTGCTACGTTTGAATCGGCGATTTAATTCACATATTCACTATAAATCCATGTGGTGTTTACGTTTGTATTTCCCCATACTATTCCAAAAATCGAAGATGCTGCAAAAAACAGTATACTTAAGATTAAGTGAAAAATAAAGTCTTTTATTTTATATAAAAAAAGAGTTCAAATACGGATCAATGAATGTGAATGTATTGAAACTTTAAAATTTTGACAGTCTCACCTTTAATATCAAGATGGCTTCACTGACTATTTCCGATTGTGAATTGTGTATATATATGCTTTTTACTTTTTATTTTGCATTTGTTGTTGAGAATAACTGACTTCATGTCATTGGATTTAAATACCGTCTGGGTTTGTAGGAAATTAATACCCGTGATTAATCATTTCCATTGTTAAGATACATGAATGTTGCCAAAATGACATTTGAAACACTCTTTTGCAAAATTATTCATCAATATCAAATGACATAGTTTCTAACACTTGCATTGTAATTCATAAATTCCAATTATTTATTTTCATCTCCATAGCTTCGATTTCCATATGCAGGCACGTAGCAACAGGGGTCAAGGGGGGGGGGCTGCACTCCAACTTTTTTCAGGTGGTTGCTTTCTTTATTGTGTGAAATGCTAAACACTTTAGCTATCATTTTACTTGGAGTAAAACTACCCGCATGCATGTACATGTTATCATTAACCTCTCTAAAGTTTTTAAAAATAATGGCGGTAGTAATACGTGTTTTAATTGCATATGTCCTGTCTGAACTCATCTGAATGCAAAATCGTGTTTCATGCAATAGTATATGATCTGGATTTATATGATAAAGGGACATCATTCTCAAATAAAATCTAACTTGTCTTAGTTTGTCTAAACGTGTGTGTAGACTGGAGGTATATGTATGCGTTCTTTAGATGAATGAAATTTTCATACGGAAAACCAACGGAAAAACTATTTTTCGATTTTACAAAAATTGTGCAAGCAACACTACTCGACTGTGGTGCACATTATGTAATCCTGCATGCCTGAAGAAATAAATGCCCATGAGTTTTGAAAAATTGAAAGTTTGAAAACAATTATATGAGATGATTTACGAGTTTAAAAATTTTATCAATAGGTCAACTATGGATTTGTTCAAAATATTGCGGCCATATTTCCTTTGGACATGTTGGGAATGCATTCAGCAAGAGTTCAATGGCATCAGCCATAAGGAAGGCATAGAAGTATCGCTTCGGTCAAAGAAAGTAAATGTGATAGATGCGTTTGAAATCAATTAAACTATTCGACAATAATCAAGAGAGGGACTTGCCTCCTTCACCTTTTTTTCTTCGCGGATAAAGACTGGACAATACAGTTTTCAACGTACTTTGAGATACTGTTTGTGACATCACCATGCTACTGCATGCGCACTGAACCCCCTTCCCTCGTTGAATACGCCTTGAAATCAGTAAAAAAAAACTGTATGTGTTTGTATAGATTATTTGTTGTTTATTTATAGATTAAATAATAATGTATTTCATCATTAGTATATTGAGATAAAAATGTCCCTTGAAAGTCTTTTTTTGAATAAGATGTAAAATGTATGTTTTTTTCCTGTAAAAAGTTTTTTTAGAGGAAGTTAACCCTCTGATATTCTGCTGTTTTCTATATATAATGTTTATATTCTATCTGCGAAAAATGAATGTAAAATCTAGTATGTTAATGATGGTTGCTTTGGCTTTGAAATACTGAATGTACAATGCACCAATGTGAGTTTAGAGAGGAAATTTACTCTGTAAATTGTTGCTATTTTCAAATTGTAATTGTGTTAGTGAATACTGTAACAGTGATATTCTTTGGGAGGAAATTTACTCCGTGAAATATTGTTATATCAAAGATAGTCGCTTTTGAATTGACTACTGTATGCTAACTGTATCAGTGTCATTTTTGAGAGGAAATTTACCCTGTATATTTTTGCCTTTTTCAAATTGTAATGTGGTAGCGAACATTATATCAGTGATAGTCTTTGGGAGGAAATTTACTCCGTAAAATCTAGCTGCATAAACGATGGTTGATTTGGCATTTAAATACTGAATGTACAATGCACCAACGTGAATTTAGAGAGGAAATTTACTCTCTGGATTTTTGTTAATAACAAACTGTAATGTAAGTAGTGAATACTCTATCAGTGAAATTCTTGGGGAGGAAATTTACTCCGTAAAGTCTTGTTATATAAAGGATAGTCGCATCTGAATTGACTTGTGTATGTTTACTGTATGAATGTCATTTTGAGAGGAAATTTTCTCTCTAGATTATTGTTATTTTCAAATTTTAAAGTAGTTGTGTACACTATATTATTTATATTTTTGGGAGGAAATTTACTCCGTAAAATCTAGCTGCATAAACGATGGTTTCTTTGGCTTTGAAATACTGAATGTACAACGCACCGACGTGAATTAAGAGAGGAAATTTACTCTGTAGATTTTTGTTATAAACAAACTATAATGATAGTAGTGAACACTGTATCAGTGATATTCTTTGGGAGGAAATTTACTCCATAAAATCTAGCTATGTTAACAATAGTTGATTTGGCATTGAAATACTGAATGTACAAACACCGACGTGAATTTAGAGAGGAAATTTACTCTCTAGATTTTTGTTAATAACAAACTGTAATGTAAGTAGTGAACACTCTATCAGTGAAATTCTTTGGGAGGAAATTTACTCCGTAAAGTCTTGTTTTATAAATGATAGTCGCTTTTGAATTGACTACTGTATGTTTACTGTATGAATGTCATTTTGAGAGGAAATTTCCTCTCTAGATTTTTGCTATTTTCAAATTGTAATGTAGTTGTGTACACTATATCAGTGATAGTCTCTGGGGGGAAATTTACTCCGTAAAATCAAGCAATGTAAACGATGGTTGATTTGGCATTGAAATACTGAATGTACAATGCAGCGACGAGCATTTTGAGAGAAAATTTACTCCGTAGAATTTTTTTTTCTATTTTGAAATGTAGTGGTGAACAATGCATCAGTTATATTCTTTGGGAGGAAATTTATTCCGTAAAGTGTAGCTATGTAAACGATGGTTTCTTTGGCTTTGAAATACTGAATGTACAATGCACCGACGTGAATTTAGAGAGGAAATTTACTCTGTAGATTTTGTTAGTACTAATTTGCAATGTTAGTAGTGAACACTGTATCAGTGAAATTCTTTGGGAGGAAATTTACTCCGTAAAGTGTAGCTATGTAAACGATGGTTGACTTGGCATTGAAATACTGAATGTACAATACACCGACGTGAATTTAGAGAGGAAATTTACTCTCTAGATTTTTGTTTATAACAAACTGTAATGAAAGTAGTGAACTCTGTATCAGTGAAAATCTTTGGGAGGAAATTTACTCCGTAAAATCAAGCAATGTAAACGATGGTTGATTTGGCATTGAAATACTGAATGTAAAATGTACCAATGTGCATTTAGAGAGGAAATTTACTCTCTTGATTTTTGCTATTTTTAAATTGTAATTGTTGTAGTGAATACTTCATCAGTGATATTCTTTGGGAGGAAATTTACTCCGTAAAACCTTGTTTAATCATGGATAGTCGCTTTTGAATTGAATACTGAATGTTAACTGTATCAGTGTCATTTTTGAGAGGAAATTTACCCTGTAGAATTTTGTCTTTTTCATATTGTAATGTGGTAGTGAAAACTGTTTCAGTGATACTTTTTGGGAGGAAATTTACTCCGTAAAACTAGCTATGTAAACGATGATTTGCGTTCTTTTAACTTTTAGTATTTGCACCAATAAATATCTTGTTAACTGTGTTATTTGTTGAGTTTTGTCAATACCTAAGGGCAAAATGCTTAAAACAGAAAAAAAGATTTTCTGTTTTGATTTTGGAATGCGTTATATATAAAATTACATCAAACAAAAAGTTAATTTCTGGTGTTCACTTACCCCATAGTTTGAATTGTTCTTGAAACCGAGTAGACTTTTCGATTCCCTGGGTAAGAACTACCTTACTTCCATAGATATATTGTTTGGTTGTAAAGTATCCTCCCTTGGTATAACCATCATAGGGATCAGATTTACAATGTACAGGCATAATTTACCTTCTCTACACAATTGATAATAGATAAGGCTCTACTGCAAAATAAATAAAGTTTAGATAGCAACGCTTCAATGCATTTTTGTTTGTTTTCAAAATAAATGCAACATAACATGTTGACCTTCCACATGGTCACACGAAGGTCACACAATAACATGTAGTGGTACGAAATCGGTCAGTAAATTTATTGCATAATGACTGTCATGCATATTCTTTGGTCTGGTCTCCAGAGTGGAAAAGGAAAGATATAGGCACATTTGCTCAACTCGTCATATGAACAAGACTGAGCATCACATCCTAAAATATGTAGTATTATAAATAGTAAACTACAATTACAATACATTCAGTGCCATTTTTAAAATAGTATGAATGCCCCCACCGCATAGCTTCGATTTCCATATGCAGGCACGTAGCAACAGGGGTCAAGGGGGGGGGGCTGCACTCCAACTTTTTTTTTCCCCAACATTACTTGCACTTTTGAACATGTTCATTGAAAGGCTATGTGCTCCCACCCCCCAGTTTTTACTACGGTAAAGTGATATAAGTGAAACGTAGTATTGTATGCAAAACAATGGTACTGAAAGAAATCGTTCCGAAAAAGTTGGCCCCTCCCCCTTTTCTGACAGACAACTTTTCCAGGGAAGTAAAAAAATTCTGTAGCTGCCCCCTCCCTCACTTTCAAAAACGATGCTATGTGCCTGATACGAAAAATCAAAATAGTGTTCTTCTTAAATGCAGTTATAGAAATAATGAATCCTCAAAACAAAGACAATAATGTTAAAAGCCTCGTCATGCTTGAACCACAAAATACCGTGTAAGTGAAAATTTTAGCGAGACAAAAAATTAGCGATTTCTACCCTAAGTTTGGTATTTTTTCTTTAGCGAGAAGTAATTTAGCGATTTTAAAATGCTAACTAAAAAAGCTATTACAAATAAAACGCAATTAATTTTCAGCGATATTCAATTTTAGCGATGTCAGCTTTCTCGATAATAATGCCAAAATCAAATCCTCCCTAAAAATTCTACTTATACGGTATTAATCAGTTAGTATATTTTCACATTTTTCATCTAGTTATGCATTTTGCTTTAATTTGTGTTTATCCTCATGCATCGTTACTTTAGTAATAGCAATAGTTTACAATAGTTT
The DNA here is from genome assembly GCA_003671525.1 of Saccostrea glomerata. NCBI lineage: Eukaryota > Metazoa > Mollusca > Bivalvia > Ostreida > Ostreidae > Saccostrea > Saccostrea glomerata. The sequence goes on from PRKT01000194.1 coordinate 839,248, forward strand.
ACATAACAAATTACCTAGAAACTTTAGTTTACTACCTGTTCGAAACCGTGGAGTTTTTTGTGGGATTCCAAAGCTTAATTTCTCTTACATCAAAACGTTGAAAAATTTGGTTTTGAGATACACAAGCATTAGCTCCATTTCATATTTTGAAGTGCATGGGAAGAATGATTATAAATTTTGAATACATTTTTTAAAAACGCTACCTTCAATCAGTATATATAAACATACGGCGTTAACATAAATAACACTTTTATAATTTTCAGTGATCCAAGTTACCAGAAGTGGTACAGATATCGGATCCTAATCACATGTACCGAATGCCTGAACAATAAAGAAGTTTGAGAATTAGTCCATTTCTTCACTTTCTTCATCAATGCTATGGTTATCATCAAAGAAAGGTTATTTATGCTATTCTTTTGAATATAGAAACCCTCCCTGCTTCAAAGTTGTAGATTGTGCACATGTATTTTGTGTGAACGATAGATATACCTGTACAAAAATTTTAGACTGGATTATGATTCATAAATATGTTTCTATAGCATACATAAGTTAACGCATACATTTGGCATTTATACATGTAATTTGAACTGCACCTACGGTCTAGTAAATCAAAATGTCAGGTCTTGTAAAACGACTAGCATCGGTGAAAAATGAGCATGAAAAAGAAATTCTTAAGCGCGAGAATCACCTGCATTTGCTATATGATTTTCATTAATTGTCTCATTATTGCTGAAAATGTGCACGTCCTGATAAAGGTAAACCATCTTTATCTCATCTTTGTGTCAGATGGTAGATGATCTTTTAACTGGTAAGCTGTCCTTGACAATTCATTTGAAAATAGGATGGAAATAACATTATTTTTACAGATAAGTTACGGAAAAAAAAATCATCCTTGTTAGATACTTGATATCGCGATCACTTAACGAAGTTCGATCCTGATATTTAAAGTCTTAAAAACTTTTTTGCGAAGTATATTTTTAGTTTGTACATACGAGGGTTGTCCCTTAAAATCGTGGACAAGTTGTCTAGTTTGAAAAATAATCATCACTGCGTTCTGAAATTTTCATTACTCTTTAGTACATATATTATGAATATACAGCGCAAATTTAAAATAGATATATGCATAAATAATCAAATTATTAGATGTTATGTTATGTATTGTATCGCCCAACGGCGCACGGATGATAACGTCAAAGTGTCTAAAACAGCGTCACATTTCATCTTTGCTAAAATAAAGTTGGATAAGTCCCACTTAAATTTAAAAATCCCACTGATTCACCTTCGAGGTTGTTTATAACAGATAAGGAACCCATCTGGTACACACATGCAATCTTTTGAAAATTCATTAGCAGGTTTTGGACAGTATTCTCGCCAGCATTCAAATAACAGAGAAACTCATATTAACGGTCGACAATGACAGCGTCTTTTGCCATTACAATAGCAGTTTGTCTGAATATCTTGTTCTACCTGAGAACTCAATCAAATAGAATTCGCTAAGAAAACTTTCATTTTATTTATATTCTAAAGATCTGGTGATTTTTGTCATATTTTCTTTCTTATGTATTCATTTAAAGTCTCTTAAGGTGCCATTACAACATCCAAATCTAACTGAACTGCTCTCCGGTGCGCCGTAACGTCATCAGAAATTGCGATTTTTTGTGTCTTGTGTTTACCACTTTCCAATTTCGAATGCTCGGGAAACTGCCAAAAATTAACCAAATGCCTTGAAATTTTAATAAAGGCAACAAAATTGATTAAGGAATCGAATAATGATACTTTTCATCCCATTTATATGTATTGAAAACTTTTATTACGAATTAATTCTTGTGTATTATCTTATATAACCTTGTTATTATTACTTAAAAAAAATTAATTTTTGACGTTTTTCCTCCAATATTTTTATCCAATTAAAGCATGAAAGAAAATTAACTCTTAGTTTGTTTTAAAAAAGACACTTAAAATTGTGACTAAGAAAAAGTTTCAAATTGCTTTGCATAATTAATTATTTGACCTTTCTGCACTTATAAAAAGTGAATTTTCTGGAATTGAAAATTTAATAAGCAAGAAAATTATTTTAAAGTCTTAAGCAAATAGGTCAAATTTATCTTGAATATTTAGAAAAGAATATCAAAAATGGGGGTAAATGATGAATGTTTTTAGATATTACTAAAAAAAGTGTCAATTTTACGTTAAAATTTGCTCAATTTTTTCCCGGATTTTCAGAATATATTGACTTTATTTGTCACACTTTGTTGATACAATTCATAAGAAATAATTTAATAGATATTTCAGAACCAGTATAACACATTTTACTGCAAAAAAACAGCTTTGTGTGCAACCAGGATGGAAAAATAGGAATCCGAAATTAACAGTACTATTAGAGTTCAAAATGGAAAAACTGATCATTTTCGTCTAAAAAACCTTCCGCCACAAAATATAATCCCTAGCTTAATTCTTCTTGAATGGAATTTAATCGCAGTTTTTTTATTCATTGAATCTATAATTTGCATTGTAGAATTCAGATTTAATGTTAGAACTTAAAAATGATGCAGAATTTTATAAATAAAGGACCTGATCAAAATACTCTCAAAACCTCAGGATCGAACGTCCTAAACTTAGCGGAACTCTTTAGATATGGAGGTAGGAAACGTCTATCGGATAGGGACAAATATTCTACTGAATACAACATCGATCATTGTAGAATTTATAAGGACACATAACTTAAACACCTGGCTAAACAATCGCTGAACAAGCGTTATTAAGTTTTGTGAGAAGCTAATCCTAAAATGCTATATTTTTTACGATATTTTTAACTCAGTGGGCTCTTATATGTATCATTAAATTTTCATTGAAATTTGTCACATTTTTAAGCTGATAAAATAACTTTCCCTATTTGATAATCTATCATTTGAAATTTAATTCTTGGCAATACATTTTACTTTAGGCATAAAATTGTTCGAATCATTCGATTGTCACTACTGTAAACAATTCCATATGCCCCAGTCATCTTGCGAGATTTAGAGTTTTCTCGACTGCCCCGAAAAAGATCGATAAAAAGTTAGATAACAGCGAGATATTCGCGATATTACGTAATATAAACTAAGCAGGTGAGCTTAGGCTAAATATGGATATTTCTATGCAAATGAGCTGATAAAAATTCATAAGTTGTCCGATGAACAGAGAAAGTTCAAATTGATTATCTTCTACATACTAAGTACCAACAATTTATTATTGCAAGTGCACATTATGACGTTATATTATGACATCATTGTTCTCTCCCATTCAAGGTCATAAATCATATCAACAAAATCACGTCGGAGCAAGGGCATGTCCTATCTAATTTAAAATAGACAATGTATAATATTATTAAGAATGTTATTAAAATATATAAAATTGCTGCACAAATCCTATGGACTTTCTCAATCGATAAAAAATTTAGGAAACTTACTCTGGACTGTGAATTTTTACCCTGTTTAAACTTAAAACTGCACGAATAGTAACTAAACAATTGAAGTGCCGACAATTGTGCAGAATATCGTAAATCCTTGGAATATTCTGCTTCTTTTTATACCTTGCTTCTGTAAAACAAAGTAAGGTATGCCCTTGCGCCGAAGCGATTTTGTTGATGTTTCTTTTAAACTTGTGTAGTAGAGCTCAATGACGTCATAATATGACGTCATAATGTGTACTGACTATTGCATGTCGTGGATACCAAGATTGTATAAGAAAACAAGTCTTACCATTTTCTGGGCAGTAGGTAGAGCAATTATTGAATTTAATTAGATATTTTACATAGAAACCTCCTTATGTAGCCTTAACTCACTTGCGTATGTTCAATATATAGACAGACTTCGAAATACAGAATATTTCATATTGTACGTAAACACGTATGTAGGTCTATATCCTTAAAACTCTCTACCAAGTCTAAAACCGTTTAAAGATTTTTTTTATTCTGTAGAGCAGGTATATGTATGGGAGTCGGCATGATCGTAGTTCCTAAAGATAAACATATTTCCAGAGGTGAGGCCTTCAATTATATATCTAAATATTCATGGTCAATAAAATACAAATATTTATGAGCAATATTTACATAATAAATTTATTCTAAGGAGAGTTAACAATGTTTATACGTTCTATAATCACTATCCAAAGGGGTGATTTTTTATCTGTGGAAGAAAAAAACGCCTCACAATTTCCGGTAAAAATTAATGTTATTAAAAATCAATCTGATTGCCATTAAATTGTGTTTATAGACACTCCTACAAAATTGTCTTAAGAAATTATTTAATAAGATTTATTTTCAAATAAAGCGATTTATGTTAAAACTTTCATGTATGTATTTTTGTGGATGTCAATGTGTTTATCTTTTTGTAATGTTACAAAACCATTAATTTGTAAACCCGGTTCTTCCAGTGACCAAGTTTTACCGCGTCCATAGAATTTGGTCAAGGCCTTAGCTGTTTTCAGCCAATCAGATTGCCGCTCAAGGCTTCCTTTTTATATACTTCTTTTTTACTCGGAGTGCTGCCGCCTAATTTTTGTGAACAAAAAAGCAACGAAACATCTGATATTACAATTTATTTAAAATAGTTAAAAAAAAAAATATGACTAAAAATATTAATAAAATCTTTGAAATACTGTTATGGAATCTTAAAAAATTAATTAAAATAATAATAATAATAATAAAAATTATAATTAAATAGATAAAAACCCAAATAAATATTAAATAAATAAATAAATAATGATAATAACCTATGACTGTGATCCCTAATCCCAAGGAAAATATGTAAATAATTAAAATTATTTCTCTCAAATTGTGTGAAATCTGTGTTTCAAAGATAATTCTCATACTGAGCATATGTTAATTTCTATAAAACCTGTCTCTAAATAAGAATAATTATTCTTTAGAATATAGGCTTAGATCATAAAATCTAATTTGACTAGGAGGATTTTCATTTAAAATTTTTTTTTAAGAAAAACAGATTCCTTGTTCACATGCATGCTTTACATTTTAGAGGCATTCAAATGGTTGAAATTATATATTTCGCATTTTTGTTTATTTGATACAATCGAAACATAAAATCATGATATTTATTTACATCTGAGAAATATACTAATTATGGGAATCACTCGCTCAAAGTAATGATCAAGCTTATTTTTAAAAATCTCTAATATGTGTTTTAAGTATTCAATTATGGTATGGCCAAATATGCAGAATTATAGGTAAATCGTGTATTTGAAAGCCTTAGTATTTACAAAATGTTATATTACATGATCACACCCGATGAGGCCTGAAAATTTATGAATGAGTTTGACCGTTAGGTCAAAGTGCGGTTGGCTAAAGGTTAAAGCACAAGGATGAAACTTATATCAATTGTACTTTCACGTTTATTTACAACTTCCATGTTGTAGAAATATATTGGGATCTGATTGTTTTGAAAATTTCATTCATATTTTTTTTTTAAACCTGTTGCATTTTAGATCTCGTGAATCTTCAACACACTTGTATGAATAAATAAACTAAGAATATGCACAAAGATGAAAAGTTAAGTTTAGTTTATCCGCTTTCCCAAAATGAAAGTTTTTGTTTTACACAATAATATATATATTTTTATAAAATATTTTAAGATGCTAAAATTAATTTTGTTTCAATTTTTAATTGCACACGGAGATCATCTCAGGTCGCCACTATGTGTGATATGAATTAATTTGAATACAATTTTTGTTGAGTTTGTGCTCAATTCATGCAAGTATGTCCTTGCTTTGCCATTACATCTTTGCGAGTTTGTGCTCGCATAAGTATGGCAGAATATATTGTTGAGTTTGTGCTCAATTCATGCAAGTTTGTGCTTGCTTTGCCATGATATTCATAGCGAGTTTGCTGCTCGCACTAATATGGCAGAATTTATTTTTGAGTTTGTGCTCAATTCATGCATGTTTGTGCTTGCTTTGCCATGATATTCATAGCGAGTTTGCTGCTCGCATTAGTATGGCAGAATCTATTTTGAGTTTGTGCTCAATTTATGCAAGTCTTTGCTTGCTTTGCCATTACATCTTGTGAGTTTGTGCTCGCATTGGTATGGCAGATTCCATTATTGAGTTTGTGCTCAATTCATGTAAGTATGTGCATGCCTTTCATTACATCTTTGCGAGTTTGTGCTTGTAATGATATGGCAGAATTAAGTGTTATGTTTGTGCTCAATTAATGTAAGTATGCGCTTGTTTTTCCATAACATCTTTTGGGAATTTGTGCTTGTATTGGTATGGCAGATTTTATTATGAATATGCTCAATTCATGTAAGTTTGTGCTTGCTTTGCCACTACATCTTTGCAAGTTTGTGTTTGCATTAGTGTGTTATTTAATAGCTACATTCTGCTTAGATTGGGAATATGTGCTTACGTTTTGCTTATAAAGAAAATGGTTGCTTACCACTACACACTGCGAGTCTGTGCTCGCATTGTAGTACATGCATGTTTTTATAATTTTCATATTGTGTGGTAAATCTATTTGTATGAGTATGTGCTCACTTTTATAATTACAGTTGGAGATCCCTTCTTTAAAACATAGCTATTTATTTCAGTATCTACAGTTGTACAATAATTCTAAATTGAGCTTTATTATTGATTTCAACTACCACAATATTCAGTTATCAATTGTAGTATGAATATTGAAAAGTTTTTACTATATACATATATAAATATGTAAAAAGACAAAGATAATCTTTTCTCTAATGGGTACAACATTAGGCTATTTTATTTGTTAATTTTTTTTTCCATTCATTTGTCTACGCTTTGGCTGTGTTCCTCTCTTTTCAGACAATGCTGCCTAAATGGAGAAAGTCACCAGCACAGGCAAGTCCAGCTATCTGCCGACATCCATTATTCAAACAGCGATTCAGCCTCACAATCACAAGCAACCATTGAGGCTTTCCCAGCAGCCAATCCTGCAGAGAACTTAATTATTCCGTCAGTCCTGAACACTTTATTTGGAGGCATCAAAGAATTTTGAAAATTGCGTCAGTCTGCTCCCTTGTCTTGGCAACAACCCCTTCCCGAACTGGTGTAATTCTCCAAGGTTCCAGCAAGACTACAAAATGCCAGTTTACAGACTCTCAAAGCTGCTGCTGACTCAACATCCCAAATTTTACATTTATTGTCTAACCGGAGTTTAATTGACTTCACTTTAGCAGGTTCAAAATTTTGTCTGCCTGTTATCATAAGAAATTTCTGTTTCATATATCTTAAACAGGGTCAGAATTTGTCTGCTTGTTACCATATCAGTTTTGTATATCCTTTGACAGGGTCAGAATTAGTCTGCCCGTTACCATTTCGGCATTGAATATATATACTCTTACGAGGTCTGAATTAGTCTGCTTGTTCCAATTTCTGTATTTTGTATTCTCTAACAGGGTCAGAATTTGTCTGCCTGTTACCATTTCTGTATTGTATATACTCTAACAGGGTCAGAATTTGTCTGCTTGTTACCATTTCTGTGATGTATGTTCTCTAACAGGGTCAAAATTTGTTTGCCTGTTACCATTTCCTTAGAACTTTCCTGCATGTGGTAGAATAGCGGGAAAACATTGTATGAGAGAAACATATTTTATTGGAAATACCTATTTATGGTAGGCATGGCAAAAGGAAGGCCAATGAGAAAGCAGTAATTTGTGAAGTGTTGGAGCATTCTAAGCCAGTGCTCCGCAGAACACGCTCGTGTTTTGTTTATATCTATATTTTAATGAATATGTTTACACATATAATATAAACAATAATATTGTAATATATGATATAAACACCAATATTGTAATTTTTGGTTATGTTTTATTGTACATGTACATCGATGTGTTATTCATACCAAGCACTGCACTTGAGACATTATTTACATAGCGACGGACACAGGTTTTCCATAGTTACTCGTCTATGGTTTTTTCCTGGGCGGTTTTTAATGTCTTTGATAGGGATGTATTGCATAGCATATAACATATATAGTTAACAAAAATTACATCACTTCATTGATCACATAAACATTAATGCATGCCTGTTGGTTACATAATTTGTTATTAAAGAAATGCCAGCTGATCCCACTAAGTTAGCCTGGTTTACAACAGAAGTGTTGTATTATTTGAGGAGTGTTGTATTATTTGAGGTGTAGTCTGTCAAATAATGTTGGAAGGTTACACGACTTTGTATTAAGGTTTTGCGTGTATGGTACGACATTGTGTCTTTTGGATGAATCTGAAAGATGCTCTCCAACACAATCCTTACACAGGTTAATGTTACAAACTTCACAATGGCTCTGAAGTGCAGCTGTTTTACACAGTTCGCATGGGAGGACATCTTGGGCACTATATAAGGAATTCATCATTGAAACATTTTTAAATGACGGGGATTCTGGAAAAGAAATTCTAGAAATATAAACTAATATATAATGCTTGTTCCACTAATACATGTTTCGAACAATTTTTAATTCAATTCTTTGTTTCTGACCTACATTCAATAGTTTATATAGGGGCTTTCAAAAACACAAAACACAGGGATATTTTACTAAATAAGCAATTTGCAAACAAATCTTCATTTACATTATTCCTTTAGGACTTCATTGATATTGTTTTTAATAAAATATCAAATATTCCCCACATTCAATGTGCCGCCTATCAATGCAATACTGCCTGGTTTTTCGGTGGACTGCCTCTTAATTCTATGAAAACAGTTGGTCAAAAGTCTTTTGATGCATATCTATCAGCGCGTCTTCAAATGAGATACCTGATAGATTTTATCTTCAATTACAAGATTTCTTTTGCCTTTTATTATCTCTGTAACTTCTTGATTTATCTATTTAATTGATATTTATTCAAAACCATCTCCATCTAGTATATTGCCTAGCAAAGTTTTTAATTCATCTTTGACATTTATTATGTCATTTTCCTCTTTCTTTATGGGATACAATGAATGCTCTCAAGTGACCGTATATGTGCTGTACAGGAATTATAGTACATTTTTATAATGTTTGGTGTATCATTGAATATTGAAAAACACACTGGTTAATGGCTTTCCGTAGCAACTACTTTCACGTAGACAAACGTTGATGCATTGAACAGCAAAACAAATTATAAATAAATTAATCCAAGCACTTTCTAAGTCTTTTTACATAGTTAAAATTACATTTTTTTTTTCAAAACAAGCTTCTAATTGGCCTCGTCCGCAACCGTTCATGTCGATATTTGTTTTTATAGGAAAAAGTATGCAAAAATAAAGCTATTAAGTGTTAAAGATCGAAAAACATAAAACTCAATGCTTATCATTCCAGTTGCTTCCCTATCTAAACTGAATTACGAGGATAACAAAAAAAATTTTTGGCTCTGCTGAATAAACATCGTCAGCATTAAAGACGTTTTGAAAGTTGAACATTTTTGTAAAAAAAAATACAAAAATTTAAATTATGTAAAAAAAAAAAATAACAATAAATTGTTAGCTGTAATCTCTTTTTTGCGTTCAAAGTAGATTATAACATGTGCATAAAAAAGAAGATTGTGTTAAAAAGTTGCATTAGTATCAAATTAAACAGTTGTAAAGTAAGGAGATGAGTTCAAAACGAACTCTTTGTTTTGTTTTTCTTTTGTTTTTCTCCATTCTAAAGACGTTAATATTGGCTTTAAATGAATTATGCCTATGTTTCAAAATTAAAAATAAAAAGGAATAATGAATGCTCGGAAATAGCAAAATTTATACGCAGAGGAAATTTAATGAGGAAATATTTAAACCTTTGATTTTATTATCAACGCAAAAGTGCAACTCCAAACCATCAGAAATGGGATCAGGTCCCATGGAGGAGTGAGCAGCCCCTGCCTACCTGTCACACCAGGTAAAATCGGGAAAAATGGAAAGATCTATTTACAACTCTGTGTAAATAATAACTTAACAACTGAAAAATGTCAGTCAGCATTTAACTTTATGATACTACATTTTATTTGCTGACGAAATTATTGTATCCACCATAGAATTTAGGAAATAATGCTTTTGAACGAGATTTTTGATATAATCTCTTCATCAACATGTTCGTTGATAACTTACCTTGTTCTAGAAATTGTATATAGGTAGAACATATTCGAATAAACTGAAAAATTGACGATTTTAAAGTAAAAGTTATAACGTTGCTCAAAAGCTCTGCTATCAGATAACAACGAGTTTTTTTTTATCTGAGATCCAAATACGAACTAAATGTTTCTTACTCTGTGGTATAATTTATTTCAAAAGAACTTGGAGATATTGTGTCGACATAAGAATGGAAATAATTATTTGTGTATTGACAATACGTCTTCGATATATCTAGAGTCGAAGGCCAAAGCAAGTTTAGGACAGTGAAGGCCAACAAATGTATACAAAAATAGGTTTTCTAATGAAGGAGCGAAATGTCTCAATCAGAAACGTAAGCATCTTTCCAATTTCAACTTCAAAGAAGTTGTGTGTATCATCAGTTTGTTTTAAAAGTAATTTTGCAAATAAACAATGATGAACAAAATAAATTTTCTTGATCCATTTTTATTGAAAAAAGTAGTTGTCAATGATTTGAAAACGCTTGACCTAAATTCATCTCGATGGAATGTTTGTATCTAAAATTGAAAAGTCGTAATTTTTATGTTGTTGGTTTTGTTAAAATTTTGTGATTTCAAATGTTCAAAAAGTTCTTTTGATTTTTTGTTTTACATATCTAGGTCTGATTTTCAGAACTTCTTCAATATATTGTTGCTAATTTCTAAGTGAGGAATAAAGAATGAGGCAGGATAGAACATTTACCAGAACGCGCTATGTAGCTATGTATCTATGTTTTATTTATATGTGGTTTCGAAATTCACAAGACATTTGATTATTTGGTACAATAAAAATAATCAAAACGGACATATGATGTTGAAGAATTTGCTCTTTAGAAAGGTAACTTTGTGTATGAATTGGATTATCACTAGTATAATTAAATCCAAATTCCTCTTTAATACATTTTATACAATGAGGCTCACAAACAAAGACTATATTTTTTGTTACCTTCTTTGTGACCAGTATGTACTGATAATGTTATTTATATATATATATTTTTCACTTCTGGATTTATAAATACAGAAGGTTAGACAATTTTCGTCATGCCTATCAATCACTTAATGTGCGATTTTAACAGATCAGGTATATCTGAAACATTTAATTCATTCCGGGAAATTGTCAAGGTCTTCTTTTTCATGTCTGGTTCATCCCCTATTAACATTGCAGAATCTTGCTTTGAATTATTTTGATGTTTTTGATGCACACACTATCGGGTTCTCAATTGTATGGTTTTATTCTAAAAAAAAAAAAAACAGTTACATCGACGTTCGAAAATTAAGACAAAAATAAGTGTGTGTAGGATGAAGACAGCTCTTTGTCTCTTGGAAGATGTTTTGTATAAAAAAAAAACATTTTTGAATGGGAAAACTCGATGCAATTGTAACTAAGCAAGAGAAAAAGTTTATCATGAATGTATGTTGCGGCATTTTCGCTGAAGCATTATATATACCCTTTTTCCTCTAAGAAAATATTCTGGCAGACATTATTGTTTCGATATCAAGTCAAAAAGCTAAAAATAATCATAATTTAGTTAAGTATTTCTTTAAATTATTTTTGCAAATAATATGTAAGTAAATGAGGTAGTCTTTCTATTATTACTGTCAAATTTCATGGCTTCCTGCATTACATTATGGATAAAATTAAAAGGACGGACCGATGATTCAAAATCACAAAAATATTTTATCTAATTTTAAAGATGTAAAAAGGGAGGAGACGTTGAAATCGATTTAGTTTAAACTCTTCCATAATTCTTAAAGTTTTGAAAGGTTGTACTTATCAATGCATCAATTCTATAAATAAGAGAAAAATGGGTTGGGAATGCACATTCCTCTTTTGGTAAGTTCATCTGCTTGCAAAACCAAATAAAAAATTGAAACGCAATGGCAATGTCTTTGAAATGTCTGATTTTTATATTGGGTGAGTAAGCCCATTCGCTGTTCTTTTACTGCTAACAATTCAGTGTTTTCTTATAAATTTGAAAGTAAGACAATGTTACCTTTCCATGTTACACTGCAAAAGTGAAAGCAAGGTAAAATGTCTTAAAATGCACAAAACTATGAAATTCAAAGATGTTTATTGTAATGTGCTCTTTATGTATTAAACAAAATTGATTTTCAGCTTTTGAGACACATATTTTGCTAATTAGTGGATATTATCCTCATCATTACGACCAAGATACCGATCATGAAATAGCGACAGCGGCTTGTATCGCTTTGGGACCACAGAGGTCTTACATCGCGGCCATTCCTCGCAAGTGTGTCGGTGGAGAGTCATGCAACTCAATCTGTCAATCCGTCACTGATATGAATGAGGATTGGGATGCTTTTAATAAGTAAGAAAAGTTGAAAATAAATAAAATGAACATATTTTTTTATTTGAAGTTCGAGGGTTTGTAGGAACAGGTGCGTGTAGGTAGAGTTGTGAAAAGTATTTTGCAGTTGAATTAATCAAGTAAGGTTTTTGGCTATATTCTCCTAGTAATCTGAATAAGCACTGGCTTCTTTACAAAATAACAACAATTTTTCTTTATAAATTTTTAATATGTGGGGTTTTCTTGTAAGGCATAAATAATATGTTTTACGGTGTGACCGTTGGGGCGAGCGCAGTTGTACCATCAAAAACACTTAATTGAGATCAGCCACTTCGAACGTCAAGCCGCATGAGACATCTCGTCTAGCTGTGACGTCATACGACGTCACAAAGCTCGTCGGAGCTTACGGAGACAGCCGAGCGTCTGTTTGAAACTATAGAACTAGTGCAATTTTTGTCGAAAAACATTGCAGAGTTATTTCTTGTTTCTTTGAAAGATTTCTACAAACTGAATGTCTGATATATGCTTTACGTTATTATTTATTTATTTATTCGGCAATAATTGCGCAAAGGACATTGGGTAGTGCAGGAATTCTGGGAATGTTGCACAGAGAAATTTGGCTGACGTATGTACAGATTTCAATCCGAATTTCCTCTGTTCTTACACGTTAGTCTATTGAGCTCGCTTCGCGAGCGTGGGTCAACACCTGGAGGTACGGAAGTTTTAGTTGTTCTGCTACTCACTGCGGTCCAATCTTTTGCTGTTGTTCTCAGTAGTATTGATTGAATAAAATTAAATCTGCAAGTGCCTAACAGTTTTTTTCATTCTTTCTACTCATATTTACTCCAAGGGTTATATACCATAAAGAAGAAAAAAAAGATCCTGTACATATCTACAACTTGTAATGATGCTATTTTTAAAACAAAGTAACTATAAAACATACATAGATCTATGGTTTCTCATTTACATTCTTCCAAAGTTTGTATACTAAAAACTAAAGAGCTCAAGGTAATTTTCAAAATGTCAACGGATACTTCACTCTAAACTAAGCTAAACAGAAAACAAGAGGCCCAGGGGCCACAGCGCTCACCTGAGCATATCAGGCTTGAATTTACTCCACCACCCCCCCCCCCTCCGGGCGTTCATCATTTGAACAAACTAAAATCTACACTACCTGAGGATGATTCCATATAAATATCACTAATCATAGCTTTGAAGTACTTGAAAAGAAGATTTGAAAAGGTTTCCCTATATATCCCTATGTAAAACTTGGGTCAGCCATTTTGGCCCCACCCTAGCCCCGGGGGTCATGATTTGAACAAACTTGAATCTTGACTACCTGAGGATGATTCCACATGAGTTTCATCTTTCCTGGCCCAGTGGTACTGGAGAAGAAGATTTTTAAAGATTTTTCCTATTTATTCCTATGTAAAACTTGGGTCGGCCATTTTGGCCCCACCCTTGCCCGGGGGGTCATGATTTGAACAAACTTGAATCAACACTACCTGAGGATGCTTCCACATGAGTTTCATCTTTCCTGTCCCAGCGGTTCTTGAGAAGAAGATTTTTTAAAAATGCCATTAATTTTTAACAAATTCATGATTATCTCCCCTTGGAAAGGGGCGTGGCCCTTCATTTGAACAAACTTGAATCCCCTTTACCCAAGGATACTTTGTGCCAAGATTGGTTGAAATTGACCCAGTGGTTCTGGAGAAGATGAAAATGTGAAAAGTTTACGACGACGAAGACGACGACGACAACAACGACTACAACGACGACAGACAACGGACAAATTTTGATCAGAAAAGCTCACTTGAGCCTTCGGCTCAGGTGAGCTAAAAAGTTGCTATAAAGATGCATTATACATGTATTTGTATCTTGAAAGTTTACTTTCCATAGGTACAAAAAAATATATAATTACATGACAAAGTGCAGCTATGTTGAACTTTTTTTACAACTGAAAAAGGCTGAATCCCTCTAAGGTATAGAAAATTTATTAATATGATGTGATGTGAATGATGTGAATTGTTTCGGGGTAAAAAAGTTACAGAAAAGTATAAATTGGTAATAATTTTTCTTTGGGTATAAGTACACAATATTTACATGTATTTGATTTTCCTTACTTTACCACTGTCATACAAATACTCAGTGATAAACATGTTGTCTCTGGTGTCTACACATAAACCCCATGGGAATCTTAAATCACAGTTATTAATGTAACGGAGGAACTGTCCGTCCTGATCTAGGATGTGGATTCAGTGGTTCTTACAGTCTGCTGTAAGGATTTGACTCTGGCTGTCTGTTGTGATACCGAGCAGATTAAATGATCCTTTGGTAGTGGAGGAATGACCAGTGTATCTAAATCGAAATTTTCCCCTCTGATTAACAACCACTACTGCACTGGCAATGTGGTCAGCCACACAGATATCCAGGTTCGTATTTTCGCTGATGTATTTACTGTATGAACCAGATGAATATAGAGGTTTACCTTCACTATCAAACTGAATACTTTGTTTCTCTGTTGAGCCAGAGTAACGGACAACTTTTGATTATCATCGTCACTGTTGATGGTAACAAGTAGGTCATCAGAGGAAGTACTACAGACATACACAGGTTTCCATCCCTTAAGTCGGAATACTTCTGTATTTTTTTTATTCTTCACTATATTCAGACTTCCTCTATCAGGATCAGTATAAACTAGGTTTTCACTCCTTTTCACCGCTATGTCATGTGGTATGTTCCCAGACTTGGATTGGATTGACTTCAGTAGTTTACCCTGGAGGTTGTAGAGTTTCATAATATTATCATCTCCACGTGTCCAAATTTCTTCATCAGTAAGACAGGTAACACTATAAAATAGTCAAGTGTCTATGGTGGTGATGAGCTCTGGTTCATCAAGCAGTGGATTGACTGGAGGACAGGATACAGCTTCTGGTGTCTTCATTGTGTAGTCATTTTTCTTCTATTGTAATGTATAATGCTGACAGAGAACCAAACATTTGATGGAGTTTTTCTCTGTTGATCTGATGAGGAGAGAAACTTGGCAATGAAACATTGATTTTAGGAGGTAAACTTTTGAATTCAGCATTCCTGCATTTGTACACAGAATTTAAGGAAACATCATTGGAGTCCAGTATTTTCTTCAGATCAACTATGCACTGTTTTACATCTGAAGTAATCTGTTTGATTTCATTTTCCTGTTTATTAAGAACAGCCAGAGTCTTGGTTTTCATCTCAATGATTTCTAATTTCTGTTAATCAACAAAGATGCTAATTTCTCTGTGCCAATCTTCTCCTTGTTTAGTGACAGCTGTTGTCAGTTTCTCATAATGTTTTTCGAAATTTGCTTTTTCATAGTGTAAGTCTGATGAATTTTTCTCATATGTAGGATAAATTTTTTCTTCAAGATCTTTCAAGTCCTTTTAAAATTCTTTTGTTTTAAAACTTGAAATTTGTAGAGCATCCGATAAATAGTGGCCGTTATGTTTTCCAAAGGAGATGCAGGTAGAACAAACAGGAATGTCACATCTCTCACAGTAAAGTTCACAGTGTGTCTGGGTGTGGTTTGGACATTTGAGGCAGTAAGGAACAAAGGTTTTGTGTATGTACGGCACAACATTGTGTCTTTTAGATTGATCAGAGAGATGCAACCCGACACATGCATTGCACAGGTTAATCTGACAACGTTTACAGTGACTCTGTAATGCAGCTGTTTGACACAGGTCACAGAGAAGGATATATTGGCCACTGTAACGCGGGTCCATTATAGGTGTCCGGCACATGATGATGGAGAAGCTGCAATTTCATTATCATCAATTATCATGGCGGAAATTATAATTTGCTAAATTCAATTCAAAGGAAAGGAAACATGATTCAGACAACTTTTTGTCATGTCACTCCATCAGCAAATTATAAAAAATCACAAATATTATTCTTGCTATTAGAATAAGCATAGTAAAACTTTACGACATATTATAATTTAACTTTGAAATTTAAAAGTTATATTGCCTCACCTTTAATTTCAAGAAAACCTTTTATCTGGCGAAAAGATAATAGCAATATCTTTCTTGGTACTGGTTCTAGCTTTCGACGTACTCTGAGGTCACACGAATTAAATTTATACCTTTTTACCTGCATGATATCCTTAAGAGTGAGAATGAAACCTTTTAAATATGCTCAACGATAGTAATTTAGATGTATTATCATCTAGTCCACTACAAAATTGTTCATTTGAAAAGAAGATGGGCGTATCTTGCGTGTGATCCGTAGGAATCATTTATACTAAACATTTTGTTAAAGTATCTATGATTTACTTGCGTGACCATAGCTGGTCAGATTTTACGAACAATCATTGGATTTTTTATTAAGTTTAAAATACCATGATAATAACATGTGTGACGGTTTTTAGCTCTACTGGTAAGAGACCAAAAGAGCTTATGTGCTGGAAATGTGACCGTCGTCCGTCTGTCGGTCTGTAAACATTTTCTTTTTAAATGCTACTCCTCCTACAGTTTGGTCTCATTTCAATATAACTTGGCACACAAGTAGATTACATTAAGATACAAAATTCAGTGTATCGGTTTTTGATTTCGATGTATGGTGTCATCGTCGCTACTTAAAATAGAAATTTGTGAGAAATACTTTAAAAGTTCTACTCCAAATACTGATTTAGTCCGATTACACCATCATGTTGCAAGTAGACTACATTGAGATACATATTTGGCTTCAATTTTTTATTTTGAGAATGATCCTGCAGTGGAAACTGAATTTCAAAAATATTTAAAATTTAGGAAAAGTCTACACCTACTGTTCTAGTCTTAATGTAATCTTGCTACAAATTAAGAGACCTAATCAGGCTAAATTATTATTATACTATTTATTGCTATTGTAGATTTTCAGGTCCCTTTGTTATAATTACAAACCAGTACAGCTTCAGTATCGACAGAGACTTCCGGTTCTTAGGTGGTACAATAATATAGTATTGCTTCACAAAAAATACACTCATCAGATAAAAGCAATAAATGATAAGTATGCATGTACATCAATGTTTAAGAAGAATAGAAGATTGGATTGGATTTCACTTTGAATTTATCTAATTCAAAATTTTAAGAAATCAGTTCATAAAATGACACTGACCTCAGAATTGCTTTTTTTTTTTTTTAATTAAAAAAAAAATTAACGTCCCATGTGGCGTTGGAATCAAAAATTTGTCTTCTAGTGCACAGAACAGGCATACCATTTTACCGAGCTATCACTGCTATAAATACAGTTGATTTCAAATGGAACAAAAAGGCATCACATTTACACTGTTGAAAAAAGCTAATTTTTATTGTCTCTGGATGTTTTCTCTAATTTTTGGAAATAATTGCCCGTTTCTTTGAATTAAAATGTAAAGAAATAAAGTTTCAAAATCAAGGAGAGAAGATCCGGAGATTAGAAAAACATGTTTAAAAATGAATCACCCATATTATATAAACCACTACCACCATTGCTTAAAAACAAATGTATAATACTGTACGTGTACATAATTTGGCGTATTCAAAATTTCGGGCAATCATTTGGTATGGAGTTGTTGGCGTAATTATAAATTAGGGCTACACATGTCCATTCAGAGTATTGTATACGTAATTCTAAGCGGTATTCGTTTTGATTAGCGTACGTATTTCGTCTGCGCCAAAGCCGCTAAAATATCTAGCCCGTTTTCCAAAGTACACATACAGTATGTGATTCTGTGTATTACATATATTTAATTATTATTGCAAACACTTTATGTTGCAGTATGTCTGAAAGCTGAGAAAGTACAATGTACTGATTTAATTAACCACAAACTAAAAGAGTAATAAAACGCAATGATAAATCATTTAAAGAAAAGGATGATATACAAACAAATTCATTCATTGCAATTAAATATATATTTTTATCGAAATAGATAATACTGATGTTTAAAGTTCAAATTCAATCCTGCATGTGTTATAAAAATCGTGATATCACATTATCGTACCATTCTCACTTCAGTCATTTCATTTAATCTCCTAAAGCCCAAAAATTGAAAATAGCGTGTGAGAATTTATTAGCACGCCATTTCCACAGCATTGTTAAACGGTTGATGAAGAGTACAAACTGTGATTCTCGTGTGAAGTGCGTGACTGAAATAGTTGTTAATGACATTGACTGTAATTTTAGACATATTTTAATGAATTTTGATACTTTATGATACTTCTTACAAAGATCAATTTGATACGGTTATGCACATAGTTACATATATGTCAAAGTTTTGTTAACTTAATTCTTGTATTCTTGTTCATAACGAGGAAAATGAAGTATAGTTTCCTTTAACATGTAAAAGCTGAAGGCAAACTTTAATAAAAATATCACAAGCTGTTAGAGAATACTTTATAAACATACGTGAAAACAATACAGCTAAAGTATTTACCTTCTATTCTTTGATCGTTTAAGACGTACTACGGAGTCCTATTTTTTAATGATTTTTTTTAACGGCTTAAAGGTTAAATTTGATACCTAAAGAATATATGTTACTTTAGTTATGGTTTTGTCATTCTTTTTTTCTCGTCTTCAATATCAGTCATCCGATAGCCGAAATAAGCTACATAATATGTAAAGAAGTATTGTCAAAAATATCTTCTTTCTCGTGTTATTATAATAAAGCCATTTGTTCATTAAAATGTAAACAGTTAAATTAGGATTTATTTATTTCAATATGTTAGAAACAGAATTACTTAGAAATATTTCACGCACGAAAATATATGAACTTTTCATATTTTTGTGTATAAAATTTTTTTAAAAAATCGTTTTCTTTTCTTTTATTTTTCCATTGTTCCACCGGAAACAAACGTTTGGAAGCGTGTTCTTCTTTACGCTTAAAAATGATACTGCAGGTGATGTTCTAATAAAGTGATGTTAACGAATTTCCATTCATCCGTAATTGTTGATCAAGTTAAGGTAATCTATTAAATAACTATACGTTTACTCATGAAATTAATTAAATTTCTTGAAAGTACATGTATTTTTCATGTAGTTAAGGTATTCAATGTATTGAAGGGAATTCGAACAATTTTGAATAATCTTAAACTCGTTAAAAATCCATTGCTAGATGATGATATAAGTGAAATGAACCAAATTCAACAAATGTTCTATATTCTACCACGTTATTGAAAACTTCAAAGGAAACCGGCGGACATTATTCTCCAATAAATCACGAACGTCATCAAAAAATTATCAGATCAGAAACACGTATCAAATCTGAACAATTCAAATGCATGTTTGGCTGTAGAATGAAATACTTGTTTAGACCGCATCGATGTGTCGTCTTTTGCAGTATAAACACTGTAAATTGCATCAAGTTGCTTGATGATTGTCGGTTTTTATAGCTAAGCGGGGCTATTCCACGGACCTCCCTACACATTAAACAACGCGATTTTAGCAGTAAACAAGAACATGATTTTGTTATTGTATATTCATTTTAACTGATCAATACATATAACGAACAAATTTGTAATTTAAAAAGACTATTTTTAATGCAACGAAAGCTCAAATCGTCTGCATTCCATATATAGGTAAGTCAACAAAATTTCTCTCTGGTGTTAAATAGAACAGCGTAATCGAGACATGGTGACCTAATTCGTTTCTCTATAGAGGAAACAATCGGCCGTATTTATCGCCCTTGATAGAATAGAAATAAAGTCCTTGTTGTCGTGAATGATGCAGAATAACGCCTCGGCTTTTATCTTTCAAACAACATTTCTCGACCTCGGAGGTTATTCTGCAACATTTACAAAAACGCGGACTTTATTTCTTAAATAAACAATAAAAGCTTTGCATTGGAGCAATTAGGAACAAGTTTCAAAATTGTCTTGTCAAAAACGGCAACGTGTAATGAGTAATTTTTTTTACAGAGGGATACTGGTAGTTTAATTTCAAATGTGTTCATATCATTTTTCCCGACGGACAGGCTGGGGTTACAATATAAAGTTCAACATAAAATAATAAATGAAAATATCCAAGGTTATTTGTCACCGAGTTTTATACTTTCAGGAATCTTTCAGTTTCCTATTACACTTCTCAACTCAAAATATAAAGCTTTGTTATTCCACCTGACAGTTTGTCCGTCAGATTAATTAGTACCATAATTATTGAGTTTTTGATGAATAACAGATCTAGTTTGTGGTATCATCTCCTATAGGAGATTTATAATGGATTGCGGACAGAATTTCACAACCTTATTTTACTCTTGAAAATTAAAAGAACTCAAATAACTTTAAAAAAGGACTGAACCTGTAATCCTTTAAAATGTTTGTTTGATCTGTTATTATATGCATATGGTTCGATTTTTTTATTGACTTTCCATCAATTCTTAATTGTCCTATCATCACAAATTCAATTCTATTCAAACTCTATTAACACTAATTCAAATTGAAAATGGAGAAATTTCTTTGCATTAAAAGGTAGCAAAAGAGCAAGCCATATATTTGATAGAAATACAATCTCACAAATTATACCATTTACCACTATTTTGAATGATGAATTCCAACAGTTTTCTTAGGTACATGCCCCTGAGATCCCCTGGTACAATTATACCAAGGGCTTTCAATCTGATCCTCCTCAAAGTCAAAATTTACCAACTCAATGATTTTAAGGACAAATGCAAGGTACCTTACCTACTGATAATTTTTCAAGATATTCTTAATTTAAACTCATATAACCAATACATGTTCTTAGACATAAAATCAGCCTGCATTACCAGGCCTAGGGGTTTTCACCATATGCATACCTTAAATCTGGAAATTTTTACGTCGATTTTATTTTGCGAATTCGGGTCAAAATGGTGTTGATTAATTTTTACGTTTCAAAATTTTGCGAATGACCACTGCTTTGTTTACAGTTTCTTATTGGTAATTTATTTTAAAGAAAAATAATTTTGCGAATGCAATGAACTCGCAAATTTGCTAAAAATTTGAAATTAAATATATCCTGGAAACATATTGTTGTAGGATTTTATAATGAGTTCAATAACACATCAATGATTTTTAACAATGTCATATCAATTGTGGGATACAAAATATATAAATATAAAATGAAATGTAGGTTGCAAAACGAAATAGTGAATGCAAATGCAATGTTTGTTTTTTTTAAATCGTCCATGTATCAGTATTATGTAACAGCAAAAAGTGAAATAAGTGTTATATCTAATTACTATCTTTTAAAAAAGCAAGCAGACGAACTACATGTATAATTTTTATTTTTTCTATATACGTTGTAATCAAATTGATATTTTATCTATTATTTGTTTAATTTGAAATGATTTTCAAAGAAATATCTATGTCGTTTTGTGAAAATCAAATATAAGTAATAATAAATAACCATGTTTTTTCCTCTATTGTGTAAATTTTTGTATATTGAATATTGAAAAATATACCGATCCAGGAAGCTCCTGGCACCCCAGGTGAGGTATTAACCGAGGGCTTCTGAGGAAGTTTTGCCTAAAAATTTGTTGTATGTCATTGGAAATAAATGTACAGAAAAAATCTACATAAAAAATTCCAGATTTACGGTAATGAAAAATTTTATATTTTTCAAATGAATATACAAAAATTACGAAACATAATTTCAAGATTTTTCCCATCAAAATTTGCTTTAGAAGAGGTCTATAAAACCATATATACGAGGGCTGTTCGGAAATTATTGAGATAATTACATTTACTCCATAAAAGACGGAGATACTTTCATGAAAATTCATCAACATTTTATAGAGAACGAATAAAACTCTTATGCAAAATTTCTAATTCCTATGATAATAAGAAAAGTTTCGGTGAAATGATAAACATGCATATGTCTATCGACCCGGTGCAGCATCGCTACGTCATTTAACGTCACGTCAGCCGGAGATGGTTTCGCATGTAAAACGATCGGGAAGCATGTATACTTTTCCTTCTTTGTAATTGCATATAACAGTACGAAAATCAAACAGACTATTTTCTTAAACTTCCTTAAAAATGTATGCTGTTGCTACCTGAGTATAAAATTTTCATTTGTGAAAAAAGATGACTTAAAATCATGCAGTGCCGATTTATGCAACGCAGGTCAACGATATTAATACCGTAACGACATTCATACTGTACGTAATAACTAATGGTCGTCCGGAGCTTTTGATTTTACTCTGGTTGAATTAATTGTAAAAAAAAATGTATACCAATGAAATAACAAACCCTAACTCATTATTTTTTCCCGTTGTTATTGTTTTAGCAGGTCGTTGAGTCTGCAAAAGAGTTCTACTTTGCGCTAAACAAAATTTTAGGTATGTTTGCTGCTCCGCCCTTGACGTCAAAATCCATTTTTTCGTTCTTAGCAGATTTCTCTACCGCGCTTAATTTTTTTATGATCTCCATATTCCTGATCAAAATTCTAACAAATTTGCACAACATGAATTTGAATTACAGCTGAAAAATTATACACATAAACAGAATTATTTTCGCTCTTATTATGGGTCAACGAAGAGTTAGAACGTTGGTGTTACATATTTTCAATATCTGATTTCGAGACTGCTCCGGGTACCCCTACTGATGACGCATTTATATACCATTGTACAGAAAATATTTAATATTTGTAAAATATTTTTTGCTTATATTAATTCTTAATGTATGTCAAACGTATATGCAAAATTTCACCAAAAGACGTTCATTAGAAAGAAAAATATACACAATGTCTCAATAATTTCAGAACAGCCCTCGTAGACATTTAAAGTATTAAACTCAGGTCCTTCATTTAGTGGAACTCTTCAACTCCAGGAAAGAGCCCAACAAAGTTCAACTACGTTGCGTATGACCTTAAATATAAAGACAATGCATATAGATTCTAAGTTATTGTGTCTGCCCAGTAGTTTTTCCATGCAATAGAGATTGTATTCTTTCTTAACATTAAGTAACCAACGATTGTACCTATTATTAATTTTATGTTAATGAAAAAGCATAATTCAACATTTAAAAAATTCATGTAAAATTGGCATTTAGTTATCATCAAAATACTTTAAAAGTCCTTTATATCACATGTCTATAATTTCTTGGTTTGAAGAAAAGTAAGCTTTAATAATTTATCCCTGTTGCATTTATTTTCGGTGTATGTAAATTGTTAATATTCAAGAATAATTTGCACAGAAAATCTCAATGCATTAATGCCATGCATATTTTCTCCAAACGAGGCCTTAAGAATACTCTCAATACCAAATGTCCCAACACCTGTAGATAAGGACGTTTCAGTTGTTCTGCCATACATTGCGGTCCAAACTTTTGCTGTTGTTCCCAGTAAAATATGAATGCCATATTTATTAAATAAAATCAAATCTGCATGTCTATAACAGCTTTTTCTTTATTTCCTGCTACTCAGATTTACGCCAAGGGTTATATACCAAAAAAAAAAGATAAAAGCTCATGTTTATATCAACAACTTGTAATGATGCTTTTATATAATGAAAAACATGTTTTACAAAAATTATAGAGTTTTCGTTTTCTTTAAAAAAATGATTTTTTATGAATATGCATATAAATATCTTTAAAAATATTATATATCATTAGAATATGTTGACTTTTGAAATTGACTTGATGGTAGGCGGGAGAACAATACTATCGTTGGCATTTCTTTAATATACATTCGGGACATTTACTCCAAACAGACCAAAATGCCCATAGTTAACATATTTCGATGTCAGTTTATGGTTCTGCTTTTCTTTACAAGTTTCATTTACCCTCGCCTTTAAAACTTCCTACACTCAAAACAAATTTGCACAAAATGTTATTCTATTCAGAAAGAGGGATTGTTTCTGTGAGTCTTTTTTCATTTTGAGTTTCAAGAAACGATTTCAGCAAATTCATGTCAGTAAATCATTTCTTTCAAATGCGATCCAGAGATCAGGATGAACTAGCCCATCTCGAAAGTCAAATAAAAACTTTATTAATCAGAAGCAGAGCAGACTCAGACCTCAAAATTTAGTGGTGAGGTTGGGTGCCGTTGAGGAGTGATCATCACCTGCCGACCAGTCACTCCCGCCGCATGCTCATTGTCATGATCGAAAAAAAATACTTGAAAAAATCATAGACTATTTAGTCTATGAATAATGGCCTAACAGCGAGTACTAAAAACGGTAGTCAATGTTTTACCCAGTGATAGGTTATTTGTGCTGACAAGGTCATAAGTATTTAAAGTTGACGATTGAAATGTCACCACGTTTATCATCATTTGTTTGTGATATAATCATTAACTTCCTTTTCTAGTTAGATATTTACGTATGAAATATATTTGTCCAAATATGTGGTATCTTTGTTGGTAAGGATCTTTATGAAGTTTAGGAATCCAGCGATGGTACGGTAATACAAATCTCATACATCCATTTCCAATGGAATTACATTGCGTGATGGTATTGTCATTGTTGTTTCACTATCATCATAGTTTTATATAGATTTATACCCTGTATCATTCGTGTGTATTGATCAGTCCGAGGATTGATATGTTTAGAATTTGTAACATACCTGTGGTGATCACTTGTAGTTTTAGTTACCATTAAGCAATTACATGTTTAAAATCAAATCAGTTACAACACTCTGTCAAAGAAGATTACTGGAAACCAAGTATTATTTGCGTGCTAGAAATATTCGCATGTCTCGAAACCTACTTCAAATGACGAATTCAAATGGACGGAAACCAATTTTTTTGCTAAGTATTTGTAGAAGAATGTTTTGTCACTCGTTGAAATTAATCGTCGCGCATTGATTTGAAACTGACGCTTTGCAACTAAAAGATGACGCGAATAATAGTTGGTTAACAGAATACGAGGTTGATGCTTAGATAATGAGTTGAATTTTAACCGTAAATTAAAGTGAGTGGGATGTTTAAGTATGGAGGCTTTAACATATGTAGACATATTTTTTTCTATATCGGTATGGGTATTTTCACCTTCTGTTGTCGATTGATGGAAGGATATGGAGTGATATGATTATTCATCAAAATTATTCCTATGTATATTGTATGTTTGTCATTCATCATAATAAAGTAAAAAAAATAAAAATTATTGTGATGGTTTTGTTATTGTAATAAAGTTTTTGACATGTTGAAAGAAATTTGGCATTTCAAAAAGGTTCAACATATTATATAATTATATGATTAGTCAGTTTTCGTCATTTCTAGCTTTGTGGTTCTAGAGAATTATAATACATCACACTCTATTTTTGCTTTTTTCCCTCATCTCCATGAAATCAAAAATAATTTACAGGAAAAATTTTGTAAGAGTGTAGACAAGCACAAATTTATTTTATTCAGATTGATTGATTTTTATAACATTAATTTTCACAAGAAATTAATAATTAGACATTTTTCTTCCACAATTAAATAATAACCCCTTTGAATAGTATTAATGGAACTAATCAATATGGTAAACTCTACTAAGAATTATTTAATTATATATCGTATATAAATATTGCTAAAGATATATTTATTTTATCGACCATGAACTTTTAAATATTTACCGGTATTTGAAGGCTTCACATCTGGAGATATTTTTATTCTCGGGGAACTTCAATCATGGGGACTCCCATACATATACTTGCTCTACATATTAAAACAATTTTAATCTGGGTAAAGAGTTTTAAGGATGTAGACCTACATAAGTCTTCATGTGCAATATAAAATGTTCTGTATTATGAAGTAAATCTTTATATTGACCATAGGGTGCAGATAATTTAAAAGGGATGTTTTTTATAAAATGAACTTATCTGTAAAAATTATTTCAAAGGAATTTAAAATACTACGTTTCACTTATATCTCTTTACCGTAGTAAAAACTGGGGGTGGGGGTAGGGGGCAGGGGGGGGGGGCACCCAGACTGTCAATGAACATTTTCAACAGTGCAAGTTATTTTGGGAAAAAAGTTGGGGTGCAACTTTTTTTTTATCAAATAAAATGACTTCATTTTTTATGAATTATTAAGTATACTGTTTTAAGCAGCATCTTCGATGTTTGTAATAGTTAGGAGAAATACATGTGTTAACACCGCATGAATTTATCGTGAATCTGTGAATTAGATCGCCGATTCAACCGTAGCAATTTAGGATTTATCAAAATTACAGAATACTATTGTCCTTGTGTGACTTTTTCAAATATTCATTAACAGACATAAGACCAGTTTCTTTTGTTAATATGCATATGACATTCCTGACTTTTTTTTACCTGCATAAACTGTTCTATTACAGAAAGGACAAAATGCATGTGCGACTGATTCGACGCAGAAATTACTTTATTGAATGAAAGAAAAATATATTTTGAAAAACCAAGAGAGCAGGCATAACAAATTAATCTCATGTCTGGCTCTTTAACAGTCAAACCTTTGCTTGCAAGATCAGAACTCATTACCACTATAGACATTGGGTATGAAATGAATGTCTCGGTGATAAACACATTTGGACATGGGGGGAAGACAAAATCATAAAACTTTAAAACTTACGTGGGAATGTATTATAGTCATTTCAAACTGAGCTAAGGGACTTTCCTGGTGACATTGCTGTAACAAGAAGTGGAGATCTACTCTATAATGACCCTGAATCAAAAGCTTTAAACAAATTGGAAAATCAAGGGAGAAAGGAATCCAAAGAATTTTAAATGTGGAAACCCTACAGTCTCTGTAGTACCTCTTCTGGTGATCTCCTCGTTAACATGATTAGTGATTACCATAAAAAATCAAAAGTTGTCCGTTACTCTGATATCTTCATAGAGAAACAATTAATTCAGTTTGATGAAAAAGGAAAACCCTTGTTTTCACTAGGTTTCATTAAATACATCAGTGAAAACAGAAATATGGATATCTGTGTGGCTGACAATGGAGCAAGTACCTTAATTAGGATTAATAGGGCTGCAAAACTCAAATTTAGATATTTTGGTTGTTACTCTGCATCCAAAAAATCCTTTGATCCATACGGGATCACAACAGACAGCCAGAGTCAGATCCTATTAGCAGACTGTTACAACAACTGTATCCACATACTAGATCAGGGCGGTCAATTTCTCCGTTACGTACGACTTAAAGTAGACCTTCCTTGGGGTTTGTGTGTAGACACAAGAGACAACCTCTTTGTGGCTGAATGGGGCAGTGGTAAAGTTAAGAAAATCAAATACATGCAATAGCTCTTATTTCCATGCGGAGATTTATTTTAAGTTTCAAAATCAACCCAAATTCATTATAACATTAGCTAGAATTGAGAGTTCTATATGTCATCATAAAGCGGAAAAAGTAAGTTGTGTAATATTAAGATTTGTATATCATTTGTACATTTTGTAAAAACTTTTTTTATATTAATAAATTGGAAGAAAAAAATAGTTTTCTTGTTCAGTCATTGTCCCGATATCTGGATCGCAATTGGAATCAACAGACGAAAATTAAATTTATAAATATATCAAAGAGCAAGAAGACCAAAACACACGAAGGAAATCATTTTCTGACATGAATTTGCTGAAATCGTTTCTTGAAACTCAAATGAAAGAAAGACTCATAGAAACAATACCTTTTTCTGAATAGAATAACATTTTGTGTAAATTTGTTTTGAGTGTAGGAATTTTTATTTTTTATTTATTTTTTTTGTATTTTGTATTTTATTTGAACCGAAACATTACATCTCATAGGTATACAATATTCATACATAAGATTTGTACAGGCTATACAATATACATGTATTAATTGCATAACAATATCATTTAATTAGTATTTAGAACATCATTTCTTAATTGATAAGAAAAATACAAAAATTTGCCCAGGTTACATAGTTCTTTAGTATTTTTAGAACTCAATAGCTGTACTAATTTGAATACTGTTTTTTTTTTTTTTAAATAATAACACTTAATATATTTATTTCTAAGTTCTTCATTTCGAGGTTTTTAAGGCGAGGGTAAATGAAACTTGTAAGTAAAGAAGAGCAGAACCATTAACTGACATCGAAATATATAAAATATGGGCATTGTGGTCTGTTAGGAGTAAATGTCCCGAGAGTATATTAAAGAACTGCGAACGATAGTATTGTTCTCCCGCCTACTTTCAAGTCATTTTCAAAAGTTAACATATTCTAATGATATACAATATTTTTATAGATATTTGTATGAATTTTCATAAAACATCATTTTTTAAGAAAACAAAGAGAGATAACTCTATAATTTTTGTGAAACATGTGTTTTTCATTATTTAAATCAACGCAAAGCAAAAAATATTTTTAAAGCATTTTCCCCACTCGTAAAACAAAAATTCCTTTTGACAAGTACTCTGCACTGTCATTTCACAAATTCCTACTGTAATTTTATAAAAATGTGTTAGAAGTATGAAAAGAGATGAAGTTTCTGTCTGAAGACATTTTTGGAAAATATTATATACAAACTTTGGAAGAATGTAAATGAGAAACGATAGAGTATGTTTTATAGTTACTCAAAAGCATCATTAGTCGCCCACGTGGCGCAGTGGTTAGAACGTCTGCTCTACAGTCGCGAAGTATGGAGTTAATCCTTACGTCGCGGGTTCGAATCCCACTGCGGGACATGGAGACCGATCCTTCGAATGAGTCCATATAAATCGAGGCCCCGTATCGCAGTAGGTGCTGGCACGAAAAAGATACTTCACTGCTGAAAGGCCCTGAGTGCCGAGCATTGGACAAAATTTGTAGCCTTCCACCGGCAAGTGGTGGCGTCTCCATATGAGTGAAAAATTCTCGAGAGGGACGTTAAACAACATACAATCAAAAGCATCATTTGCATTTGTTGATATAAACATAATCTTTTATCTTTTTATGGTATATAACCCTTAGCGTAAATCTGAGTAGCAGGAAATAAAGAAAAAACTGTTATAGACATGCAGATTTGATTTTATTTAATCAATACGGCATTCATATTTTACTGGGAACAACAGCAAACGTTTGGACCGCAATGTGTGGCAGAACAACTGAAACGTCCGTATCTCCAGGTGTTGACCCATTTGGTATTGGGAGTATTCTTAAGGCCTCGTTTGGAGTAAATATGCAAATGCATTAAGATTTTCTGTGTAAATTATTATTGAATATTAACAATTTTCATACACCTAAAATAAATGCAACAGGGATAAATTATTAACGTTAACTTTTCTTCAAACAAAGAAATTATAGACAGGTGATCTTAAGGACTTTTAAAGTATTTTGATGAAAACTAAATGCCAATTTTACATGAATCAATTAATGTTGAATTATGTTATTTCATTAACATAAAATCAATAATAGGTGCAATTGTTGGTTACCTAATGTTAAGGAAGACTATAGTCTCTATTGCATGGAAAAACTGCTGGGCAGACACAATTACACAGAATCTATATGTATTGTCTTTATATTTAAGGTCATACCCAACGCAGTTGAATTTTATTGGGCTCTTTCCTGGAGTTGAAGAGTTCCACTAAATAAGTGACCTGAGTTGAATACTTTTAACGTTTATTTATTATTTTGTAGACCTCTTCTAAAGCAAATTTTGATGGGATAGAATCTTTATATTATGTTTCGTAATTTTCATATATATTTTTTCTTAATAATATAAAAATTTTCATAATGTCTATGGTGAAAACCCCTAGTAACTCAGGCTGATTTTATGTCTAAGAACATGTAATGGTAATATGAGTTTAAATTAAGAATACCTTGAAAAATTATCAGCAGGTAAGGTACCTTGCGTATGTCCTTAAAATCATTGCGTTGGTAAATTTTGACCTTGAGTAGGATCAGACTGACTGCCCTTGGTATAATTGTAACACGGGATCCATACCAGGGGCATGTACCTCAGAAAACTGTTGGATTAATCATTCAAAATAGTGCTTAATGGTATAATTTGTGAGATTTAATTTCTAACAAGTATATGACTTGCTCTTTTTCCACCTTATAATGCAAAAATAAAAAAGAAAATTGTCCATTTTCAATTTGATTTTGTATTAATAGAGTTTAAATTGAATTAAATTTGTGTTGATTAGACAATTAAGCATTGATGGAAAGTCAATTTAAAAAAAATCGAACCATATGCATATAATGACTGATCAAACAAACATTTAAAGGATTACGGGTTCGGTCCTTTTTTATTGCTAAGTTATATGGGTTCTTTTTCAAAAGTAAAAAAGGTTGTGAAATTCTGTCTGCAATCCTTTAGAAATCTCATATAGGAGATGGAACCACAAACTAGATCTGTAATTCATCAAGGTAGAAGCCCGTATATCACCCATTCTCAATATAAGGGCTTAAATAATGTCGCCTAGTTTTCATTTAAGAGAAATACAACCGATGTAATTTTTAAATCAACATTATAAATAGTCATATAACAATGAATAAGAATTCATATAATTATCGATCTGAAAGGGTACTTAAGGAGTTCCAAATTCATATATAGTAGCCTATTTGAAATGTACGTTACTGTTGCCGAGGCAAATATCATTCTGAATCCCCTCTGTGTAATATAAAGTTTTGATTCTCAAGTAAAAATTTTCTGATAAGTTAAACCTTGTATCATATATATTTCTTTTCATAATAATAAATACATTTTCTTTGAGATAATAAATGATTGTTATTGTGCAATGTCCCTGTCGCTTTATTCTATTTCAACCACATTACAAGCAAACACAAAGATTATACACCTGATAGTTTTGTTCTCCTTTATTTATTGATGGGCTAAATTTGAAATTTCAAGGGTTTAATTACTCCTACTTAGATAATGTAACATGATATAAAACAATTTGAGCAACTTTTATAAATATGTTTACGGAATGAGAGACATTTTCAATCGTAGAGATAAGAAAGAAATGTACGTTACCTATATTCTTCCATTAAGAATATATATTAAGTAGAAAATATGAGACGAACCTGAATAAGCAACCCCTTGTATCCTGTAAACTGGCAAAGACGTTTTGCTTAACACAATTAGAAATTATTTTTTACATGAAAAGTGATCATTTGAAATGTACGTTACTGAAATGTACGTTACCATGAAATTCGAATTAAGTGAATCTCGCACGAATTTTCATGTATTCTCATACTTTCACACACTCGAATGTGTACACAAAGGGAAGTTTCAAAGGTTGGAGATCGGCTAAATCCGAAAAGTAAAGAAAAGAAACGTTTCTGCTAAGAAAAAAAAATATATTAAGGGGGATGTACAAGCCATATTGGATCTAGCCTGGTGTAAACTAAGAAATACCAAGAATGTGCTTAATACTCTACTAACCCAGATAGCAGAATGTTATTGGACCTTTGTTGGGCCAACGATGCTCCTTATGTTGGGCCACCGTTTGCATTCAACATTGGGCCATCGGTAATTTGCTCATCGGCCCTTAATCAAACCAACTTGTTGGCTTATTGTTGGGCCAATGTAACAGTTAATATTGGGCCACTGTTGGGCCAATGCATTCTTTCAATATTGGGCAAAAGTCACTTTTGTACAATTGGGCCATTGTAAGTAATTAATGTTGGGCCAACGGTAATTTGCTCATCGGCCCTTAATCAAACCAACTTGTTGGCTTATTGTTGGGCCAAAGTAACAGTTAATATTGGGCCACTGTTAGGCCAATGTATTTTTTCAATGTTGGGCAAACGTCATTTCTGTACAGTTGGGCCATTGTAAGCAATTAATGTTGGGCCAACGGTAATTTGCTCATCGGCCCTTAATCAGACCAACTTGTTGGCTTATTGTTGGACCAACGAACGAATATCATTGAGCCATTGTTGGGCCACTTATTCTTTCAATATTAGGAAAACATCATTTTTGGGTCATCGTTGGTTTGTATCTTATTGGCTATCCATCATGACAACTCATTTGCTCTTCACTGGTTGGCATTTGTCCTCAAAATTGACAAACAAATATATACAATAAGGTTATACTAGTTTTGTAGTACGGTTTAATGGTAAAAGCCCTTGAATACTATCTATATATGCTATATATGCTAGATTAATAATTTAATACATATTCTCAATATCTCATAGAATTGCCATCAACAAGTATTGCATTGTAAGTAGCTCTACATTAATTAAAAACTGAGGAAAAAGAAATTAAAATATAAAATTAAATAAATTATAACATACTATAATTGTATTACTCAGTGCATGAAGAAAACATTAACAAAGAACTAAAAGTTGATGCTCAATATCTGATAGAATTGCCATCAACAAGTATTGCATTGTAAGTAGCTCTACATTAATTAAAAACTGAGGGAAAAGAAATTAAAATATAAAATTAAATTATAGCATACTATAATTGTATTGCTCAGTGCATGAAGAAAACATTAACAAAGAACTAAAAGTTTATGCTCACTTCAAGCGATACATGTAGGGTTACATGACTGTATACTCACTCCCTCTCTGATGTAAATTTATGCACAAGTTCAGTAAATTACAGGTATCAATAAGCACGTCTAACAAATAAACAAAGCCCTCCTGTTCTTAAAATAATATTAAAATGAATCCCGTCATTTTGTTTACTTACATAAAAAATGTTTATGGCATCTGTATCGTGTTTGTAACCGACAAACAGACACAGAAAAGGGTAGAATTAAAGGTATGTCACAGTTTATAACAGAAAAAGGTTAGACACTGCCACTTTCCATCCGATCCCTTTCCTAAGTCTCCTCTTCTCTCTCCCAAGTCTCCTCCTCCCCCTTCTTTTCTTCTCTGTCCGTTTCTTCCTCCCCCATCCCTTTCCTTGGCATACCTTAGCTATTCTTTGATTGTGTTCTCAATGTCTTATTAGAATCTTCAGTAGCACTAAAATTGTAATATTTGGTACTTAATACATTTGTTACTTTTCTCAGTAAAGAGTAAACATACGATTAAATTTACAAGTGTATCACTATATGTTTAAGCTGTCAATTAAGGAATACTAGTAACCGTCTTTTTTGTTTCATGATGTGATTAAGTGATTAGCTTGTGTGATGAAGGCTTTTATGCATAACATTTCTACGCTTGATCATCATCATCACAACGATATTGATTCAATGTTGCCCCATATAAAATACATGTATATAAAATTTGTCTTTACACTGAACAAATTTTAAACGAAAGAACCCAATTTATGTTTAGTACTGAAAAAATTTTGTTTTAACTTCAACAAGTTCAACATTTTCAAAATGTTTGATCATGTACTCGACGTTAAGTGTATATAAGTAAATTAAGTGATAGACTTCGGAAATGTATTCTACTAGACACAAATTTCAATCTAAATAAGGGGCAAATTATTTATTGTTTTAAGTGTATCAAAACACAATTGTAATTTTATTCTTTCATTTATTTTTCTTGTATAGAAACAATAAATGTAATCACTGATAATTTATTTTGTTTTGATAAATCATAAGCATTTTAAATTTATTTTAGCTAGCTTGTATTTTCAAGTAGGATTGGTTGTAGATTTATTTCTGATTGTAGAGACCATCAGATTTGTTAATATACAGATTTGTAACAATTAAATGTTTATACACATTGGCCCAATGTTGGCCCAATGTTAGCATGCTATCTGGGGTACAGTGTTGACCCAACAGCACCTGGCCTCTGCACTTCCCCGTGTCTTATTTAAACAGATTTGTACATGATATCGTTTAAAAATTAAACGTTAATTCAGCTGTGCCGAGGCAAACATATTATTAATACTTACAAAGTGGATGCAGATATGCAAGGTATCAGTCTCATTACGCTACGCTCGCTCGTGTCAGATTAAAAATGGCGCGGATATTACAACCAGCCCGGTTGTTGTCTACCCATGATACTCAGTCAAATTCATGGTATATTGGGCCAACGTAGGACCGATGCCAATCCCCAAACAAATATTTTCTCTCATGATAATAGTTTTATGATATAATGCCAACAGTTAGCCCAAAATTAGCGCACCATTATACATAACCAGCTATCAATATTCCATGTTGGGTCATCATTGGCCCAATCAAGGTAACCCAACATAGATAATAGAACCATAATGTAAGATTGGGCCAACGATTTTCTGCTTTCTGGGTTATTAGAAATAAATAAGCATAAACACAATTCAAAAAATAGAATAAAAACACTCTTTGGTGCTGTGATCACTTAAGTGTAAAGTTAAAATGTTGAAAATATCATATCTAAACAAAAGCAGTCATCCAATGATAAGCATGGACATAGAAAGTCCTCTTAATTATTTCAGAATGTGCCAACATTGTCCCTACGTAAAGCTCAGCACCTAATTATAAAATTGACACCATCAATAATTGGCAGTATAATAATTTGGCCAACGTTGGCCCAATATAAATATCCCATCTTTGAAACACCTAAACAAAATAACACGTGTGTGTATTACAAACATTGTGCCAACGTTGGGCCAACATACTACTACCAACTTGATAAGGCACTTTCTTTAAGGGTTTATTACTTACAATGGGCCAACGTTGGGCCAACATAATACTACCAACTTAATAAGACATTTTCTTTAAGGGTGTATTACAAACATCGGGCCAACGTTGGGCCAACATAATACTACCAACTTGATAAGGCACTTTCTTTGAGGGTGTATTACAAACGTTGTGCCAACGTTGGGCCAACAACTCTTCTACCAACTTGATAGGACATGTTCTTTAAGGGTGTATTACAAACAATGAGCCAACGTTGGGCCAACATAATACTACCAACTTAATAAGACATTCTCTTTAAGGGTGTAAAAGAAACATCGGACCAACGTTGGGGAAAAATTCTACTTCCAACTTGATAAGGCACTTTCTTTAAGGATGTATTACAAACATTGTGCCAACGTTGGGCCAACATACTGCTACCAACTTGATAAAACACTTTCTTTAAGGGTGTATCACTTACAATGGGCCAACGTCGGGCCAAAATACTACTACCAACTTGTAAATACATTTTCTTGAAGGGTGAATTATAAACATTGGTCCAACGTTGGGCCAACAACAGGATCCTTCCTTCCTTGGAAACTAAAGTGAATGGAAGTTGCTTACGTTGGACCAACGTTGGGACAACATAGGAATTCCGTCATGGTCGAGAAAGTTGACTTGGTAACATTGGTCCAACGTTGGCCCAACGTTGTTCCTCAAACGCCAACCATACAACCTTTAACAAATGTTGGCCCAACATAGTCATGCTATCTGGGAAACTAGCCCAAAGTTACTCAAAGTGCTAATGCACTAATTACCTACTGTTAGAGACCAAAATTAGTAAACAATTAAGTTTATTTTGTCTTAATTAGAAGAAAATTAATCATGTTAGAACTGCGCAGCTACAGCATTCATGAGATGAAAAATGCATTGAAAATGGAGTTAGTTTGATTCATTGATAATATGGCTACAACTGTTTGTTTCGTTTTTTTCTTGTCATCATGCATAATTCTTGAAAATTTGATTTTTCATATGAATGTCTTCCAGAGGCCATGTGTTTATTTTGGTCCGCCATTCCTCTGTCACACAGAGTTCGAATAACAATGATTTTAGAATAAATGCGACCATAATAACATCAAGACAAGAATTACTAAGTAATAATCATTAGATGATATTACTTACTACTTTTATTTGTTGCATCGCATCATCTGATTAATGAAAAAACGCGATTTTAACCTCACTCCAGCAAATCGGGAAAAACTGTTCTGTTTACAACTCGAAATTCCTCGTTAATATTGTTCCACTAAGCACATGGTTGGCATGTGCATATATCTGCTGTGGATAAATCCGTTTATTACCATGATTATATTTAATTTTTATGGAACAAGTCTTGATAATTTGTTGGTTTCTTTAAAACTGAATAAAAAAAGATAAAAATGTCCTAAACATATGTGTTTACGGTGGGTCTTTTTTCTGTGGCGATAGAAGTTATTTTCAAATGGGGCACTGCAAGGAGGATGCTTAGCATTTAATTTGAAAATGTTAAACAATATGCAGTGCATGAAAAATAAATTGTAAAAACATGTCTTACATTCGAAAAATTGGTACACATGTCTATTTTGTTTAGAAGTTAGATAGAAAAAATAGGCAGTTATAGGATATCCTTCATGCACCTCACATAAATAGCTAGAATGTTTTCAATGACCCACA
Organism: Saccostrea glomerata; assembly: GCA_003671525.1. Lineage (NCBI taxonomy): Eukaryota > Metazoa > Mollusca > Bivalvia > Ostreida > Ostreidae > Saccostrea > Saccostrea glomerata. Next base: position 875,732 of record PRKT01000194.1, read on the forward strand.
CATTGTATGTAGTAATGTTTGGACACAAAAACGCATCATGTCTCATTATGTTAACAACGTTGTAAGCTCTCGCTCATTGAACATACGAAGCTTGATAAAATATATTGAGTCATGGCCCGACTCATTTTTTAAACATTCCATTACACGATATTTTTTTTCCTTTTTTTTCCGTCAACCATTCTGTTTAAATTTTAAGGATTTTTTTTCCTCACCTATAAATACGGACCCAATAATTTTTCCCTGAGTTGGGAGGACCACCAAACATCATTTTAAAGATGTTTATAGGTTGATTTTTTTCTCTTTACTTTGTACAATTGTAATTTTGAAAATATGGGCAAATAGAAAAAAAATTATTCATTAAATCTCCTAACCCACTCTGAATGATTTCATGCCTTTTCAACTGTTGCTCCTCTGTAATGAAAATTATAAATGCATGTTTATTTAACACAGTACACGAGGGGTGATCAAAAAGTAAACAATATCTAAGGTATGTGATATTTACATTATTGTTTAAATATTCAAGTATTTTTCAAAGTGTAAAATTTTAATTAAAGGTCTTTGATGGCATATTGCTTTATTAAAAACACATCCCTTTTCAAACTTGCTTTCACCGGGCAACATGACAAGTATCATATTTAACCATCTGCCTTTCTTCACTAAAACGATATCCAATCATTGATTGAAATTATAGGAAGCCATTTAAGGAAGGCCCACACTTTTACGGATCCGGTTCTAATTCTACCCATCAATATAAAATTCTGATTTTCACTTTTCTATTGATATAAATTTTTTGGGGTGATTGAAAATGATTTAGCAAGTATATATTTGTTTATTTTAGTGTTATTGTACATATGAAGCATTTAATATACATTACTTATGGAAATTAACACTTTACACTCAGTCCATAAGATCTATATGTCATTTAGTACATGCACAGACACAAAATTCTTAATTGCTGTTATGGACCTAAATCTTTTTAATTTTCTTTTAAACAAACTAACCTGAGATCTATTTTCATTGATTTAGAGCCTATACCATCCATTTAATTTTTACTTTTAAAAATTTTTCCATTGAATAATTGAAAAAAATGATATTCCAAAAAAGGGGTATACGTTTTCAAAAGACTGTTTTGTTAAAATTCTCTGGTCAATCTTAACAAAGTAGCTGTTAACACTTGATATAGTTCCTAATAGTTTTAAAGAAAAAATGGCACCTAAACATTTTGAATTTTGAGAATTAAAAAAATAAAGATATTTGAGATTTTTTTTCTGAAAGACATGGACAGATTCAACACCAATTTGTTAATGTTTTGCAGTAAAGATTTCAAATATTCTCTTGGCAAATGAATATTTTTTGATCTTCATAAGTTTTAACATGAATTTGATGTGATTTGGTGCATAACTAAAAGAAATATGATATCACACGTTTTTATGTTCAATTTCGGCTGTTGAGTTTTTAGAGGTATGTGCGCTGAGACATGTTGTATGAAAATTAACCTGCAAAGATATGTCTTTTATGGGTGTTTTAGTAAGTTTAAGACTCGTTCAGGGTATTCAAATTGAAAAATTATCAGTTTGAAAGAAAATTCTGAAAGTACGGACCTACCTTAATAAACTGCTTCACATGAACAAATTCTTATACGCTACTTCAAAAGCATTTCTAAGATATACATGTGCCACGAGTTCCACTGAGACAACCATTTTTCGTCAAAAGTACCTGAATAATGACGTCATTTTCAGATTGTGACATCACAAACAAGGATAAAAACTTCAGCATGTGCTATTTATAGAACTTGTGTTTGGCTATCTAATCTGAACTGTGGTTTTGTAGATATAGAGATATTTCGCGAAATTTTTGATAACCGTTCGTACTAGTAGGTACTAAAACAAGGTCATTCGTATCAATTTTATGTGTCCAATTAATGTGTTTTATTGTAGATAATAAAATTTTAATAGATAATATAATTTATCTGTGGCAAACTTACAAACTCTTAATTTTTAACTTTGATGGTGCTCATTTTTCCTTACCTGGAATCAAAGAGTTTTAATTTTTTTTATATCAATACGTAAACTATATAACAACTGTTCGATAATAATACTAAATAAATTACTTCAAGCCACACTATAACACCTTTCCTCTTTTAAAAGTGTTCATATTATTTGAAATATGTTGCAATTGTAATTCTCTTCTACATTCAAAGATTGTTATGCCCCTCCATATTAAGAAGAGGTCTGGAAAACAAGATTCTGTGCTAAAAATAGACCACGTGCTGCTATCCATGAACTACTTTCGTGGTTCTTTACACTCTTTTTGAAGACAATGGTACCTTGTTTTGAACTTGAAATTATCATTTAAAAGTGCAAAATTTAGACATTTTCT
>PRKT01000194.1:878643-898169 GCA_003671525.1 Saccostrea glomerata
AAAAAAAAAAAAAGGAAAAAAGAAAAAGAAAAAGTAACAAAACAAATAAACACAGAACAGAAGACGGTCTCGTACATTTCAAATACTGAAAGGCACACAATAATCAGTTTTGTTTGAATCATTGCATTTTAGGTTATATTTTTCCAGATCTGCTGAAAAGCACGTATGTTTGTGTTTTGAAAAACGATGTTGCAACATACTAAATGAAATTGTTAACAAGACTGTCGATGGATATATTCGGAATTTAGATTTTTGTAAGTTCAACGGCCAAACATGAGCATTTGTTAGATCATAGCAAAATACGTCTGACTCTTATATTTTTTAGTCTGACCTCTTGCACACAGGTTGAAATAAAGTTCTAGGCTACGACCGGTGTCAATTTCAGCGAAAAAGCACAAAAGAATGGTAATGAACTGAGGTGGAGGGGACTCCCCAATGATATGTGAAATGAACGTTACCGAAGTGACGTGACATTAATTTTATGTATTTGATGACAAATAACATCGTTAGTTACATTATGATTTCTTATATTACTGTCTTAAAATGCTTCATTGAAAGGATTTTTATGTCAATAATTGCTTTTTTCAATATTTTCTTATTACTAATTTTACATATTATTACAAGCTTGAAATGTACGTTACCTACTCATTTTCTGAGGCAATCGTGTCTTTATAGTGGTGATTGTGATGTGATTACATAGAGAATCTTTTTTGGAATAAACTGAAGCAAAACGATGAATTTTTTGATGAATTTTAAGCTTTTTATTAAACAGAAATATATCTTGAAATGTACGTTACATTTACGTAGTTTTCTAAATCGGCATGGATATATGTTAAAAAAGACAGTAACTACAAAATAGAATTTTACTACATGTACATGTTAGGTTCCAGTATCTATAGAAAATGATAAGATTCCAAATTGATCGCTCTAAACAAAACAGACAGAAGAATTTAAAGCATACATTTAAAAAATGTTTTTATACATCTGGATCATAATGTTACATTTGTTTTTTGAAAGGAAAAATCAAACGCACGTTCTTATGCCGAGAAAATATGTTGCTGACAGAGTTGGTAGGATGTGCTGGTGTTAAGATGAGATATTCCAATTATGATTACATTTTTTTGACATATCTTTTTGACATTGAAGAAAGAGTAACGTACATTTCAAGCTACATTTCTGAATAAAATCACCCTCTACTTTAACGTCTTGTCATTTTTCCATGTATTATAATTTGATGAAAAAAAAATCTGGAAACAAAATCTTCAGATACTTTCTTTCAAAGGTAATTGATAGAAAAATTGTTATCTTGAACATTTTTTTAAAAAATCACAGAGGCATTTGTGCCCTTATATTGAGAATTGGTGACTTTCAAACGTTTGTGTCCGATGAAACGATAGAAAAATAATAGAAAAAAAACCCATTTTTTTGGAAAATCCTGATACACACAAATGTGACAAATTCATATATTTTCGTGCGTGAAAAATTTCTAAGTAATTCTGTTTCTAACATATTGAAAAATATAAATCCAAATTGGACTGTTTACAATGTAATGAACAAATGTTTTTATTATAACAACACGAAAAGGAAAATACTTTTGACAATAATTCTTTACATAATATGTCGCTTATTTCAAATATCGGATGACTGATATTGAAGAAGAGAAAAAAAAGGAATGACAAAATAATAACAAAAGTTATTTCAGAAAAGAAGTTTTAACTTAATTACAAACATTTATTTTTCACATTCTGTAGGAATCAAATTTAACCTTTTAACCGTTGAAAAAATTCATTCAGAAATAGGACTCCGTAGTACGTTTTAACGATCAAAGAATAGAAGGTAAATACATCAGCTCTATTGTTTTCATGTACAGCGCCGCCTCAAAAGTATTCGCGGAAAAACAAAATGGCCGATTTTTTATTTTAAAGTTTAAATTAAAAAAATGATTCTTACTCCATTATTCCCGATTGTTGATTAATTTAGAGTTATCTCCCTTATTCTTATCACATGACAAATGACCTAATCTGATGACGTATTACTGTTTTCGTCTGCTATTTTTATCTTTGGGTGAATTCCAATATTGGAAGCAAGTCAAAAGAAATTAGCAATGAGGTTAAAAAACTGGTTGCTGATTTATAACAAGAGGGAATCAGAAACTGTAAACAAAAGAAAACGACTTTCTTGGTGTCTTGCGAGAAGGAGATGGACAGTGCAGAATGAATGGAAGCAAATTATATTTAGTGATGTATCACAGATTGTGATCGGACAAAAAAATCGTGTATATGTGTGGCGATCTGCAAATGAGGCTTACCATCCGCAGTGCATGTGTCCTCGACCTAAGAAGCGACTGTCAATTATGATATGGGGTTGTATAACATGGCATGGCATCGGAACTTAATGCAAAGTTGATGGAAATATAAATGCTGTAAAGTACCAAGAAATCCTGGAAAACAATCGCTGGCCTGTTTTAGCCCGTCATTTTTCTAACAGAACTTACCGGTTTCAGGACGATAATGCCCCTGTGCATCGCGCACGAATTATTGAAGAATATAAACGTGACAATGATATAAACTGTTTGACCTGGCCTGCCCAGGCACCAGATTTAAACATAATAGAAAATATATGGCTTCGCATAAAAAATGATCTTCAAAACACTGCGCATGCCCAAAAATAAAAACTCCAGATGAACTTTTCAACGCCATTTACGATCTTTGGATTTCCATTCAGCCAAATTATGTCCAGAATTTGTACAATTCACTTCCAAGGAGAATTATGGCAGTAATTCGATCGAAAGGTTGCTTGACAAAATATTAAAGTAAGTTTTTTTAATTTTTTAATTTTTTTTTTCTCCACAAAACTTTTGAGACGGACTTTGTTTATAACGTCAGCCATTTTGCTTTTCCGCGAATACTTTTGAGGTAGCGCTGTATGTTCATAAGGTATTCTCTAACAGCTTATGATAATTTTTTTTTATCAAAATTTGCCTTCAGCTTTTACATGTTTAAGGAAACTATACTTCATTTTCCTCGTAATGAACAAGAATACAAGAATTAAGTTAACAAAACTTTGACATATATGTAACTATATGCACAACCGTATCAAATTTATCTTTGTATGAGGTATCATAAGGTGTCAAATTTCATTAAAATATTCTAAAATTACAGTCAATGTCATTAACATCTATTTCAGTCACGCACTTCACACGAGGTTCACAGTTTGTACTCTTCATCAACCATTTAACAATGTTGTAGGAATGGCGTAGTAGTGAATTCTCTCACGCTTTTTTCAATATTCGTGCCTTAGGAGATTAAATGATATGACTTAAGTGAGAATGGTACAATAATGTGATATCCCGATTTTTATAACACATGTAGGATTGAATTTAAACATTATACATCAGTATTATCTATTAAGATAAAGAAATATATTTAATTACAATGAATGAATTTGTTTGTATATCATCCATTTCTATAGATGATTTATCATTTTGTTTTATTATTCTTTTAGTTTGTGGTTAATCAAATTAGTACATTGTACTCTCTCAGCTTTCAGACATACTGCAACATAAAGTGTTCGCAATGATTATTAAATAAATGTAATACACAGCATCACATACTGTATGTGTACTTTGGAAAACAGGCTAAATATTAAAGCGGCTTTGGCGCAGACGACAATATGCTAATTAAAATGAATACCGCTAAGAAATCAATTACGTATACAATGCACTGAATTGACATGTTAAACGCTAATCTACAATTACGCCAACAACTCCCTACCCAATGATTGCCCGAAATTTTGAATAGGCCAAATTATGTACACGTACAGTTATATACATTTGTTTTGAAACAATGGTGGTAGTGGTATATATAATATGGGTAAGTCATTTTAAACATGTTTTTCTAATCTCCATATCTTCTTTCCTTGGTTTTGAAACTTTATTTCTGTACAAAGAAACTGGCATTTATTTCCAAAAATTAGAGAAAACATTCAGAGATCATAGAAATTAGCTTTTTTCAACAGTGTAAATGTGATGCCTTTTTGTTCCTTTTGAAATCAACTGTATTTATAGCAATGATAGCTCGGTAAAATGGTATGCCTGTTCCGTGCACTAGAAGAAAAATTGTTGATTCCAACGCCACGTGGGACGTTAATTTTTTTTTGATAAAAAAAACAGCAATTCTAAGGTCAGTTTCTATTTATGAACTGATTTCTTAAAAATTTGAATTAGATAAATTCAAAGTGAAATCAAATCCAATCTTCTATTCTTTTTAAACATTTATCATTTAATATGGCTTTAATCTGATGAGTGTTTTTTGTGAAGAAATACTATGTTATTGTACCTCCTAAGGACCGGAAGTCTCTGTCGATACTGAAGCTGTACTGGTTTGTAATTATAACAAAGGGAGCTAAAAATCTACAATAGCAATAAATAGTATAATAATTATCTAGCCTGATTAGGTCTTTTAATTTGTAGCAAGATTACAATAAGACCAGAACAGTAGGTGTAGCTTTTACTAAAATTTTACCTATTTTTCAAATTCAGTTTCCACTGTAGGATCATTCTCCAAATAAAAAATTGAAGCCAAATATGTATCTCAATGTAGTCTACTTGCAACATGATGGTGTAATCGGACTAAATCTGTATTTGGAATTGAACTTCTAAAGTATTTCTCACAAATTTCTATTTTTAGTAGCGACGATAACATCGAAATCAAAAACCGATACACTGAATTTTGTATCTTAATGTAATCTACTTGTGTGCCAAGTTATATTGTAATCAGACCAAAACTGTAGGAGGAGTAGCATTTAAAAAAAATGTTTACAGACCGACAGACGGACGACGGTCACATTATCAGCACATAAGCTCTTTTGGTCTCTTACCAGTAGAGCTGAAAACCGTCACACATGTTATAATCATGGTATTTTAAACTTAATAAAAAAAAATCAAATGATTGTTCGTAAAATCTTACCAGCTATGGTCACGCAAGTAAATCATAGATATTTTAACAAAATGTTTAGTATAAATGATTCCTACGGATCACACGCAAGATACGCCCATCTTCTTTTCAAATGAACAATTTTGTAATGGATTAGATAATGATACATCTAAATAACTATCGTTGAGCATATTTGAAAGGTTTCATTCTCACTCTTAAGGATACCCTGGATATCGTGCAGGTATAAAGTTAATTTAATTCATGTGACCTCAGAGTAAGTCGAAAGCTAGAACTAATACCAAGAAATATATTGCTATTATCTTTTCGCCAGATGGAAAGGTTTTCTTGAAATTAAAGGTGAGACAATATAACTTTTAGATTTCAAAGTTAAATTATAAAATGTCGTAAAGTTTTACTATGCTTATTCTTATATCAAGAATAATATTTCAGATTTTTTTTATAATTTGCTGATGGATTGACACGACAAAAGGTTGTCTGAATCATGTTTCCTTTCCTTTAAATTGAATTTAGCAAATTATAATTTCCGCCATTATAATTGTTGATAATGAAATTGCAGCTTCTCCATCATCATGTGACGGACACCTATAATGGACCCGCGTTACAGTGGTCAAGACATCCTCCTCTGTGACCTGTGTGAAACAGCTGCATTACAGAGTCACTGTAGACTATGTCAGATTAACCTGTGCAATGCATGTGTCGGGTTGCATCTCTCTGATCAATCTAAAAGACACAATATTGTTCCGTACATACACAAAACCTTTGTTCCTTACTGCCTCAAATGTCCAAACCACACCCAGACACATTGTGAACTTTACTGTGAGAGATGTCACATTCCTGTTTGTTCTACCTGCATCTCCTCTGGAAAACATAACGGCCACTATTTATCGGATGCTCTACAAATTTTAAGTTTTAAAACAAAAGAATTGGAAAAGGACTTGAAAGATCTTGAAGAAAAAATTTATCCTACGTATGAGAAAAATTCATCAGACTTACACTATGAAAAAGTAAATTTTGAAAAACATTATGAGAAACTGACAACAGCTGTCACTAAACAAGGAGAAGATTGGCACAGAGAAATTAGCATCTTTGTCGACAAACAGAAATTAGAAATTATTGAGATGAAAACCAAGACCCTGGCTGTTCTTAATAAACAGGAAGATGAACTCAAACAGATTACTTCTGATTTAGAACAGTACATTGTTGATCTGAAGAAAATACTGGACTCCAATGATGTAGCCCTAACCTCTGGGTACAAATCCAGGAATGCTGAATTCAGAAGTTTACCTCTTAAAGTCAATGTTTCATTGCCAATTTTTTCTAATCATCAGATCAAGAGAGAAAAACTCCATCAAATGTTTGGTTCTCTGTCAGCATTATACATTACAACAGAAGAACATGGCTACACAATGAAGACACCAGACGCTATATCCTGTCCTCAAGTGAAACCACTGCTTGATCAACCAGAGCTTATCACCACCATTGACACAGGACTACATTACAATATAACCTGTCTTAGTGATGAGGAAATTTGGTCACGTGGAGATAATAATATTATGAAACTTTACAACCTCCAGGGTAAACTACTGAAGTCAATCCAAACCAAGTCTGGGAACATACCATAAGACATAACGGTGAAAAGTGGAAACCTAATTTATACCGATTCTGATAAGGAACTGTGAATATAGTGAAGAATAAAAAGATACAGGAAGTATTCCGATTTAAGGGATGGAAACCTATGTATATCTGTAGTACCTCCTCTGGTGACCTACTTGTTACCATGAACAGTGACGATGATAAACAATCAAAAGTTGTCCGTTACTCTGGCTCCACAGTGAAACAAACCATTCAGCTTGATAGTGAAGGTAAATCTCTGTATTCTTCTGGTTCATACAGTAAATACATAAGCGAAAATAGGAACCTGGATATCTGTGTGGCTGATCTTTTTGACCATATTGCAAGTGCAGTAGTGGTTGTTAATCAGGCGGGAAAATTCAGATTTAGATACACTGGTCATACCTCGACTACCAAAGGATCATTTAATCCAGTCGGCATCACAACAGACAGCCAGAATCAGATCCTCACAGCAGACTGTAATAACCATTGTATCCACATCCTAGATCAGGACGGACAGTTCCTCCGTTACATTGATAAATGTGATTTAAGGTTCCCATGGGGTTTATGTGTAGACACCAGAGACAACCTGTTTATCACTGAGTATTTGTATGACAGTGGTAAGGTAAGGAAATTCAAATACATGTAAACATTGTGTACTTCCAAAAGAAAAGTTGTTACCAATTTATACTTTTCTGTAACTTTTTTACCCCGAAACAATTCACATCATATTTATAAATTTTCTATACCTTAGAGGGATTCAGCCTTTTTCAGTTGTAAAATAAAGTTCAACATAGCTGTAATTTGTCATGTAAGTGTATATTTTTGTACCTATGGAAAGTAGCTTTTGAAGATACAAATACATGTATAATGCATCTTTATAGGACTTTGCAACTTTTTTCTGTTTAGCTTTTTTATACTTAACTTGGACTTACTGAGATTTCAAAAGCTCAGACTAATTTACTATATTGAGATTAAATATTTTAGTTCATCGAAATATTTAACAATTTAACGAGGCTCGGGGGTGGCAGCCATTTTTAGACTATTTCAATCTCCTTTAAAAGGAGAGCTCCAAATAAAGATATAGAAATTGATCAAATTTTAAAACTAAAATCTTTGAATTTTTTCTTTGTCAAATGATAGTTCACAGCTAATTAAAGATGACGTATCTAAAGAAATAAGTTCAATCTGGTGGTTAATTTGGGATTAATTTGTTGACCCTCCAGCCTCCTTAATATTTTGGTCTAAATGCAAAGGTTTTTAAAGGTCTAAACTTGATCTATCTTTTAATTGGCTAAAAATTTTGTCTACAAACATGTAGTATCATTTTTATTTACTTTTGTAAGTTTTTTTTACATTGATCTCAGGTTGTTATAATTAGATTTTTTCAATCCACAGTTTTAAGCCATTACTCAAATTTTCACATCATATATTCTATTTTCTCCATTTCTTAAAAATTATTCTTATCGAAATAAATATTTTACTTAAAAAAAACAAATTCTAGATATTCACAGTAAATCTATGTATCAAAGTCTTTTTTCTAAAGTTATTTAAAGTAAACTAAAGCTAACTATTTCGACATTTTTTTATACAAGGCTGTGGGAGAAATTAATGATAAAAATAAGACGTGATTACGCGACTAATATATTAGGAGTCAAGGCTTATAACAATGTTGACTTTTTATAAGGTTTTACAATATTATATTAATGCACATGTATAACATGTATAACTGAATTATAAAAAAACAAATAGTTCGTTTCAGATCATAGCCCAAAAATATTAGCTATAATACAAGGAAAAATATCAGCTGTAAGTAAAAAAATTAGATTGAATTTGACATATTTTTTTCAACTTTTGTCAACTTACTTTGTCAAAAACTATTTCGTCATTTATTTTAGTGTCCTTGTAACAGATATAACAACGCAAATTATTCACGGATATCAATTTCCTACAAAACTGGGTATTTAAATCACACAACGTGGAGGCAGGTCTAATTAAAAATTAAAAGTAAAAGTACAATGCACATAAACATAAACATACAATCAGAAATAGAGAGAGGTTATCTTTATTTTAATGGTGAGACTATGGAACTTTTAAAGACTCAATAATTTTGCTGTCATTTCTCTGCACAGTGTGCGTATAATGGCCAGTAATAAGAATGTAAAAAAGTATTCAGTATTTGACATAATGATATGTTCACAGCGACACGCTATCAGCGATTGCGTGTGATAAATTGTCAAAAGATGTTACAGAAGTATGCATTTAAGTTGTTTGTGTAATTTCATCAGAGTGTATGAAAAAGTATGTAAAAAGATGAAGTACCCGTTGACATTTTGAAAATTACCTTGCGCTCTTTACCTTTTCATATACAAACTTTGGAAGAATGTAAATGATAAACCATAGATCTATGTATGTTTTATAGTTACTTTTTTTAAAAATAGCATCATTACAAGTTGTAAATATGTACAGGATCTTTTTTTCTTCTTTATGGTATATAACCCTTGGAGTAAATATGAGTAGAAAGAATGAAAAAAAACTGTTAGGCACTTGCAGATTTAATTTTATTCAATCAATACTACTGAGAACAACAGCAAAGGTTTGGACAGCAGTGAGTAGCAGAACAACTAAAACTCCCGTACCTCCAGGTGTTGAGCCATTTGGCATTGGGAGTATTCTTAAGGCCTCGTTTGGAGTAAATATGCAAGGCATCAATGCATTGAGGTTTTCTGTGCAAATGATTAGTGAACATTAACAATTTACATATACCTAAAATAAATGCAATATGGTAATATCTATATACCTTACAAGAAAACCCCACATATTAAAAATTTATGAAGAACAACTGCTGTTATTTTGTATAGAAGCCAGTGCTTATTCAAATTACTAGGAGAATACACCCCAAAACCTGACTTGATTAATTCAACTGCAAAATACTTTTCACAACTCTACCTACATGTACCCGTTCCTACAAACCCTCGAACTTTAAATAAAAAAAATATGTTCATTTCAATTATTTTCAACTTTTCTTACTTGTTAAAGGCATCCCAGTCCTCATTCATATCAGTGACTGATTGACAGATTGAGTTGCATGACTCTCCTCCGACACACTTGCGAGGAATGGCCGCGATGTAAGACCTCTGTGGCCCCAAAGCGATACAGGCCGCTGTCGCTATTTCATGATCGGTATCTTGGTCGTAATGATGAGGATAATATCCACTAATTAGCAAAATATGTGTCTCAAAGGCTGAAATTTAATTTTGTTTCATTCAAAAAGATCACATTACAACAAACATCCATGAATTTTATAGTTTAATGCATTTTAAGACATTTAACCTTGCTTTCATTCTCGCAGTGGAAATGTAACAATGTCTTAGTTCCATTCAGATTTATAAGGAAGTACTGAGTAGTTAGCAGTAAAAGATCAACGAGAAAGGGCTTACTCACCCAATGTAAAAATCAGACAACTCAAAGACACTGCCATTGCTAATCAATTTTTAGAAGCAGATGATCTTACCAAAAGAGGAATGTGCTTTCCTACCTGTTTTTCTCTTATTTATACAATTGATAAATTAAAAAATACAACCATTCAAAACTTTATGAATTATGGAAGAGTTTAAACTAAATCGATTTCAACATCTCCACTCTATTTACATCGTTGAAATTATATATTTTTTGTAATTCTGAATCATCGGTCCATCCTTTTAATTTAATCCAGAATGATTTTAGCATTCAGGAAGCCATGAAATTTGACAGTAATAATAGAAAAAACTACCTCATAAACTAACACTATTATTTGCAAAAGTAATTATAAAAAAATTACTTGGATAATTATTATTTTTAGGTTGTTGACTTGATATCGAAACAAAAATGTCTGCCAGAACATCTTTTTAGAGGAAAAACGTATATTCAAAGCTTAAGGATTTAGATGTATAACAGGGCACTTCCGGTAAAAATGACGGCATTTGCCGATGATTGCCGAGGTCGTTACACTGTTTATGTCTTAAGAGTTATCGACCGTCGTAAACAAGCATGGCTCTTTGTTAGCACGTTTTGAAAGGTGATGGCATTATACATGTCATCAGAGCAGAGGAAAATAACTTAACAGAGGAAAGAACAAATGTTAAATTGATATAAAACCATGATACAGTAGTTTTGTTAGACAGATTGCTGCATAAACATTCTTTTCAAAGTAAAATACATAAGTGGGTTTTTCCAAGTTCTAAAATGGTAAAGAAAATGAGGTTATTTTTTATTTCTATAAACTCATGTCATTTATTTACAGATTTTGTTATTTCTAGTCGTTTTTAGTGCACATGGTTAATAATGTGCATCTATAATCATGTTAATTCGCGAAACTAGACCGCGGTTACAGCTATAGATCGGTACATTCGTTTGCATAAAAAAAATTTCCTGCAATTCAGAAATTTCTCAAGTTTTCTCTGATGAAAAAAAAATCTTTTTCTGTGTGAAACCATGGACATAAGAGATGACTACATGATTGTATACTAAGGCTGTGATTCCAAAATGAAATAAATTAAAGGTTCATAAAATAACCGTAACAGAGAGGAAATTAATAAAAAAAAAATAAAACCTTAAAGACTACCCGTAAAATCATTTCTACTCTTAGTTTTTTTTTAAATAAAAATAGGGAAAACACATGCAGCATTTGGTTTTTTAATCTAGGTATTTATTTCAGAAAGACAAATTAGATGGTGAGGGGGGGGGTGGGGGTATCATAATAAATATTTATTATAGGACTCTGCCTTTTTACTCACAAACTGAATAAAAGTTCGAAGCACTTTTATGTAAAATTTGTGAGTAAAAAGGCAAAGTTTACACATCGATAAATTCTGAAAAAAGAACGTTTAATTCCAATAACGTTTTTTTTTTTAATTATTAAAATTATTTCTCTTTGAGGCCGCCATACAATCCGTTATTTTGTACGGCGTAGGAATACTTTATGCCGCAAAGAAATGTATACAAATGAATATAGATAAAATCCAACTTTATTTGTCAAAACAATCAATAATTAAACTTATAAAAGTTCATTGAATGTTGTTTAAGTCAACAAATATCGTAAATACGTATTCTCCAAAATAATTCGTCTTTGACTATGGCCATTTTGACGTCATGACGAAAGTTGAAGACCGACGACGTCCTCGATTTGCTCTGGTTCGTTCAAAGATTTAGGGAGAATATGGTATCTGTAGGATGTATATATATTAAATTGATGCTGAAAAGGCAAGAGTCTGAGGTACGTTTCTTTTCCCTATCACAACGATACCAACTGAGCTGATATGGAACGTCGAGAAAATGACAGCATGATCAGCGATTTCAAAAATTCACACTCGTAATCCGACAGTGACATAAACATAATATTCCCGTCTGTCAGTCCTGTTTATCTCCTTTTCATTCATTAATTTATTCTTTCATTTTTTAATAATTCCAATCTTCATTTTATCTATTGATTTCCTGTGTTTTGATTGGACGAGAACACGTTCCAGAAAATTTTTACACATCGATAAATTCTTTCAATCAGAACTACTTTCTTGATGACATTACTAGGTTATCGTATAAACAATGAAAGCAGTTATTTCTGGGTCTGTTCTGGCTAAATAATGAAAACAAGAAACTTTAAATTTAATTAGGGCTTAAACAAAATTGGCAACATACTAGACTGCCTAACTGATGGACGCCGTGAAAATGTTTATGTCACTGTCCGATCACGAGTGTGAATTTTAAAAATCGCTGTCTCAACGTTCATACGTAGAAAATAAGCTCAGTCTGTATCGTTTTGACAGAGAAAAGAAACGTACCTCAAACTCTTGCCCTATTAGCATCAAATTCATATTTACTTTCTATATTGTTCCCCAATATTTGAATAAACAAGTGCAAATTGAAGGCGTCGTCGGTCTCCAACTTTCGCTATGAGAGTTGTTGTTTATGTCAACATGGCCATGGTCAAAGACGAACTATTCTGAAGTAAACTCGTAATTACGATATTTGTTGACTTAAACAACATTCGATTAGGTGTTATAAGTTTATTTATCGATTGTTTTGACAATTTAAGTTGAACTCTATCGAAATTCATCTCGATTACGTTCCTTTACGGTAAAATATATTCCTACGCCGTCCAAAAATAACGGATTGTATGGAGGCCTCAAAGAGAAATAATTTAGATATTTTTAAAAATTCGATATTGGAATTATAAGAATTAAACGTTCTTTTTGAAAAATTTATCGATGTGTAAACTCTTGACATTTTACTCACAAACTTAACATAAAAGTGCTTCGCACTTTTATTTAGTTTGTGAGTAAAATGTCAAGAGTTTACACATCGATAATTTTTTCAAAAAGAACATTTAATCCTATATTATAAGTTTCTTGTAATTATAATTTAGCTAAAACGGACTAGAAGTATCTGTTTTCATTGTTTTTACAACAGTCAAGAAAGTAGTTCTGGTTGAAAAATTCATCGATGTGTAAACTTTTTCTTGAATTTGTTCTCATCCAATCAAAACACAAGGAATCAATATATAAAATTAAGATTTGAATTATATTAAATTGATTTCACTTTCATGATTTTTGCAATTCCCTGTACATTTGAGGGAAAAAATACCTTCTTTTTCAGCTAACATAAGAAACAAGATTATATGTAAATTTTTATATCTCCCAGATTTGTTCTTGTTCTTTTTCAAGGTCAAAAGTTCAAGGACATTGTTAAAGATGTCATAAGGCTTTTTTATTTATGTTGCTTTATACGCATTTCAATATACAGTACCGACCGGACACAACCTAACACCAGAGCGAACCCGGAGCGGACCCCGGGTTCGCTTCCCGGGTTCGCTCGGGGTCCGCTTCGGGTTCGCTTTCAGAAATTTTCGGACCGCTCCGGGTGCGCTTTGGGTGCGCTCCGTGTTCGCTCCACGTTCGCTCGGGGTCAGTTCTGGGTCCGCTAGAGCGAACCCGGCGTTCGCTTCCTGGGACCGCCTTACGCACTGATGCGTGAAGCGGACCCTGCTTTAATCTCACAGCCAGTTAGCCCCGCCCCTTGTTTATTTCAATACAGTAATGGTATTGTGGATCGATCATTGTTGTTTTTGCGACGATGTTGACATGTACACTGTACATATAAACAGTGATATAATGGAGAACATTGATAAATTTTCTAAAATTCAACTGTACATTCGACGAAGATTTATATGTACATGAATAATTGATTTCATTGATTTTTAACGGCGGGTTATAAGGCATTTATTATTCTTAAGTTATAACTAGAAAACAAAAAAGAAGAGTAAGGAAAGAGTGTTGAAATGATTTTCAGTGTATCGAATGGTGTACAAGTGAAACTGACGAAAGAAATCTAAACTAAATACCTAAAATTCATGTTTTATATGGTTTAAAAATACATTTGTTCGCATCTATAAATTACATGTAACCTTTCATACATCTGATATATTTAGATTTCATTCATAGTAGTTACACATTTAAAGTTCGTAATAAATAATTACCGGACATTTTCTAAAAAAAAAAAATTACACTGTATATTAGATTTTTTTCACGGTCAGAATTTTGAGCGAGTATGATTTTTATCAGAATAAAGAAAAATGCAAATAATAATTGTTCTCCCGACCCGATAAGAATATATTAATATAGACCCCCTATTTCACACACACATTGTCTTTATAAAATTCTAATTAAGGTCTTCCGTTTCAACGGAAGACCTTCTTATTTTTCTGTTGTTTCTTTTCAACTTTTCTTATTATTATTCTTACCGATTTTGTGCACGCTATTTCTCGTAAATGCTTCGATGGATTTTAATGAAACTTTCAGCATTGATGACAAATGATATGAACTTAAGGCTTTTTTTAAAATTTGAGGACGGCACTTCCGGTTCCGAGTTTTCTACGATTTAGTGAGTTTTAGAGGGTCATTTTGTCCGGCAGTTTTCTCAATAATGGCTCAAGATAGAAACATGACACTTTCAGGTATGATAGACCGAAGTCTATAGATATGTATAAGGTATTTCATTTTTATCGGAAGTGCCGCACGTCGGCGCTCGCTATGGCCCGAAAATAGGCTTTCGCGAATTTCATAATTTTTAACAACTTTTCTACAATATCATTTTACCTGGAAATATTTTGTTAAGATATATAGAACAAAAGAAGTGTAGAATTTCAAGATCTTTCAAATGATATGTCGAAAAAAGGGCTGGCCCCTAAAATTAAGGGCCTAGAGGGGCCGAAATTGTTTTCTTTATATCATAAAAAGTATTGAGAATTTGTTATAGGCCAAAGAAGCAAAGTTGTTCAAAATGTCAAGCTGAGTCTACTGGAGTCGTCAAAATACGTCCGTCATCGTCACTTCCGGCCAAACCGGAAGTAGTCGGAAAACGCGTATTTTTGCCGTTCTTGACAAGTTTTTGAATAACATATGTTTCTGGGAGCAAAATAATTAATTTTCCGTCCGTCGTCGTCACTTCCGGTAAAACCGGAAGTAGCAATAAAAGCTTATTTTTGCATTAATTATTATAGTTTTAGAGGATTCAAAGCAATTTTGGCGTTATTTCTCACTTTTGTTAAAAATGAAAGCTACTTCCGGTCAAACAGGACGGAAGACCTCCTCGTTGCTTTGCAACGAGCTTTCCTCTAGTTATTTAACTATTTCTTTTATGATTTCTCAATTAACGTGTTATATTAAGTTATTCAAATTTCTTTTTCGACAATGTCAAACACCACTGAACGTTTCCGTCCACCCTCCGATTTTAGATCTTTCTGTCATCTGTTGAGCAGTCAATGACCCTTCTCCCAACTAAAATCGCTGAAATAATCTAAACAAGTCTCTTATTTACATACCTTCCTCAGTGAGTCTGGTGAATGAATGTATTTGTCTCTACTGGCAATTTCTCAATTTGAAGTAAAAATGCATTACAGATTGTTGTGGCGTTTTTTTTCCCATTTCGACATGTAAACGGCGGAAAGGGTAAAAAGACGTTTTTGCAATACTAACAACTAATTTTATAAACATAATGAAATACAAAACAGGCAACCTTAAAAACAAAATCAACAGACTCGTTTTGCAAAATTAACAGACTGCGATGCAAAACCAACGATTACCAATGCAATACCAACGATTATTCACTGGATTGTCGATATGGCGTGCAAAAACATACATTACCTGAATTAACGCTAGAAGGCGCGCAAGTTTTTCTACGGCATTATTATTGGTGTATTTTCAAAGGAACTTAAATGGATCAGGGCCAAAATAAAAGGTCAAAAGGCTGAAATGTAGCACATGTAGGAGATTTTCTAGTCCAGTCAAAATAGCAAAAAATTTGTAAAACCCTAAACTAATTGCAACAGAATTTTCTTTAGTATTTTATGAAAGTTTCAACATGTAGACAATGTAATATGAAAAATCGGAAAAATTCCATCGAGGCAATTTTTCGAAATTTAGGTAGGAATTATCTAATATTTTGTTGGAAAAAAGAGGAAAAAAACGAAAATTGATATGTAGAAAATTACAACTGATTTCTTATATTGGTGAGCAGTTTTTGAATTAATATAAGAAAGAAATATATAGGAACAAAAATCTAGAAGATATAATTATTATTTATTATAAATAAACGCGTCATGTTCAATAATATACCATGCTAAAACAGAGGAAATTCGAATTAATTTTTTTTCTCCAGATGCCTTATAAACAGTGATTATGTGACTGTTTTTGGTCCTTAGCCATAAACATTTAAAGGGAAATAGACATTCATGGAGGATTTTTCAATATTTTCTGTGATCAATGTAAATCATGAGCTAAATTAAATAAAAAAACAGAGGAAATTCGAATCGTATATAATATGACCTCGATTTGACAGGGAATAAATAATCTGACTCTAACCCCCTACCGCCACGAATTAGAGTACTGTTGTTGACTTTAATGTGATGTTTGGAAATAAATATTGTCCTTCACCGACATAAAAAAAATAAATAATCCGACTCGAAAGAGTTTGCCAGCCCCCCCCCCCCCCCCCCCCCCCCCCGTGTTTAAACGAAATTCCGCGAAGTTTTAATCAAATCAAATAAATCTCAGACATGCATGTAAATACTAGTACAGTCATGTATTATTTGTCTTTTAAAAATATTAATAATTATTATATATCCTCTAATCTTAGCATGAAAAAAGCACTTGATACTCTATTGTTTTCCACTCACTAGACCTTAAGGGTTCCTTCTGCATGCTAGAAAATAATGTCCGGGAACTTTTTAACCAAAATCAAAAAACCAATGTGTACAAAACCGGAAAATTAGTTTAAATTTATCAAAGTACATGTATTGTATATTTTTTTTACGCACAAATACTATTGGATAATAGGGTTCTCACTTCTTAAAGACATTGATTAGCCCCTTTGATGTTTCCTGAAGTCACGTAATACTTTTTGGCTTTGTTTGATAAGAAGTTTTCTTTTCTCCATTGCAATTTGCGATTCCATAATTCTCGGTATTACGATTTCTAAAATATTGCTCTGTGCATAGTGACATCAATTCAGTTTCCCATGTTATTCCCGGTAAATGTGGATTAGAAACCCCAGAATATTGAGACATAACACTTATTATTATAGGATTGAATAATTACCATCTCTCTGACTGGCTGAGGTTCAACCATGTGGTAGAAACACTGTATATTTACCTGCACATGACGTTCGGTGTGAATACTAGAATTTATGTCTTCTACATTGATCTAAAAATAGATCGGGGAATTCCATTTAAACGGCTATGACATTTTCTCATGTGAACAAAACCTAAGCGAATATATATTTTCGGGTGAGGGTGGTAAGAGGGGATGCAGGGCCCCTTCCAACACTTTTACTAAACAACAATTTTTACGTTTTTCGCCTGTCATTTTTCCCTGATAATATTCTTTCCTTTCAAAATTTTCGGGCTCGCTGAATAAATTAATGTACACCTCAAATGGCTAAATCATTGAATTGAATGAAAACAACATAAATAATTGTATAGCATTGTCCTAAAAACAACTGCAATAATTGTAAAGAATAGGGAGGTGAGGAATTTAGGACTACCGAAGTTTGTAGAACTTGTGTCAATAAATTCTTTTGACAAAATTTGTTACAATGTTCACAACAAACAAAGGAATCGGTGTTTAATCATTACATTTTAGGATAAGCTATGATTGACTATTTGTGCGTTATCAGAAGAGAATTAATGGGACTTTACCCTCTGACAGTGACATCCGTGATACAGTGTATTATAGAAAATATAGCGTCACTGCAAGGAAATTTTGACTGAGATGGCGGTCCATAGAGATTTACGCGTTTAAGTTTAATAACTAATCATTTTCATAATAAAGGTCTTGCTCTAGTGGAATTTAGAAATCAACAACTATTAAAACTAGTGTGGACTTACATATGTTTAACTATTTTCCTACTGAAGTCTAATTAAAAAACAAAGGTGTAGACCTATGATGGATTATAGAGGCTAATAAACTGTAGCCTCTTCATGTCGAAACGTTATATTGTATCAAAAAGTATAAAATGATATCCAGGCTTATTTTCGTTTTCCCCTTATTCAATAATTAATAATATTATGTAGGAAACTTGTCAAAAAATATTACTCTTCGAACTTTTGGCGAAAAAATTCTTATGTATGACGACTTTAGTTAAAAATGACGTCAACAGCGGGTAGTATGGTGCGACATACCAGATATAAAGTGAAAGTCATATTTCATTATTTTAGAAGTCGACTACTATGAAAACTACTCGTCCGATTTTTTCCGATTTTTTTATGGAGTTATATTATGCTATAAGAAGAAACAATACTGTGAGAAAAATTCTGTTGCAATTAGTTTGAGGTTAAATTTATATTGACTGGACTATTCATGCCTCCCTTACAATTATAATTAAAAAATTGAAAAAAGCTCACACGTTGGGATAGAATAAAAGTTTAATTTCCAAAGTTTACGGCCATGATATGCATCAAGGTGCATTTCAAACATAAATTATGCATAGAAATATGTATCGAAATGAGGATTCATTTGGTACGTTTACACTTTTTAGCCAAGAGAGAGCTATTCTGAGGTCATGACGTCAGAAGTTTATTAATAACCAGGGATTACCATATTGAACACTCCTATTTTATATGAGAATATTTATCTGATATATTGCTCTATCATGTGGTAAAAATATTTTGGAAATGAATCTTTTTCAAAAAATTACAAAGAAAACAAAACACATATATTTACTATATAGGTCTCTATGTAAGCTAATTGTGGTCCGGGTTCAAATCTTTCGAAATGGTCTATCAACATCTATTTGGCAAACTTCGGATAATAGCATCATGTCGGACTCTCAAATGGATATTAGAGGCAGCAAGACATCTTCAGACGACTGTAAATTTATTACAAGAAACCAGTAGTAGATATTGGTATTTTTCCCCAAGAGAAAATTTTTGAAAGAAAAAAATTCTCCTTACACTCTTAAAAAGTTCGTATAAAATTATTTTATTGTGTTCATGCATTACACAATTTGTTGATACCTGAAAATTCACTAGGCAAGTTGTACTTGTATCATTTTTGCTTTTTTGGTACGACTAAGTGAAGTCTATTAAAACTTAGGAAGCAATTTGATTAAAATCAGATCATTTGATCCGCTCACATAGATCGCTTCTTGTGTAGCGATCTATGTGTGCGCATCAAAGGATCTGATTTTAATCAGATTTATTTAGGAAGTATCGTGTCGCACAAATATGATTCATATATGTTAAACAATAAGTAAAAAATTATTTATCAAACTGCATTTATTGCCCAATAATTACGCAGTTTTCAATAATATAGATATGCACGGATCTAGAAGGGTGGGTGGGTTCGTTGGAGGGTCCCCCCCCCCACACACACCCCTTGGATTTTGCAGATATTTTTTTCCTTTTACACTAAACCAAGTTTACTTTAAATG
>PRKT01000194.1:899724-936082 GCA_003671525.1 Saccostrea glomerata
GGGGGGGGGGGGGTATCGACATATCAATAACTCATGAGTTTTTAGTCAAAGTCCCATAAGATTTTGGTAACTTGTTGATTAAACATGAATTAAAATGTTTGATAATAAATCTGGAAAACATATTAGAAGAACTAGTTTTAATTAACCGTAATTCAAAAGTTTACTATGCGTTTCTTTTCCCTTTCAGTATATTTGAAACCGTAAAGAAATTTACACTGTAGGGCTACAAGGATTGGACCTAATTGTACTCCTGCACAAGGTGTGGTGGCATCTTTGCCATGGTATGCGCAGTAGACATTCAGTTGTCAAATGAACATTTTGACTGACACAGAAAATGGTTCTGCGTTGCAATTTATGCTCTCTAAATGGCCATAAAATGCATACTCAAATTCAATTTCAGCCAGCCCCCCTCCCGTCTGCAGGGTCTGTGCCCCCAGGCCCCCCACTGATTTTCCTAAGAGGTAGGGGTTCCATTAGCGAAAATTGGCCCAAAAAATTCGGAATTTTTAAAGATCGGTCAAGAAATCGACTTCACTTATTTTTCACAGTTTACCATCATTGTATTCCTGATATGATAAATTTCGGGAAATGGATTACATGTACTTATGACGTCATATATGTGACGTAAACATGACGTAATTTGGTAAAAATCATCAAAATCTCTTAATTTTTGCCATAAATTAATCAAATAAAATACCTCCGCACACACCCACAAAAACGAAATTTCTTGTAAATGTTCATTATTTACAAATCTATCAACAGTTGAAGTATCGTATTGGTGGAGGCTTGCGGAGCATGAAAAATTACTTTTGAACGAATTTTTTTTTCTTTCATTTCAAGTTTTCAAAAATCATTTATGTAAATTTAATTTACATTAGATAGTATCCTTTTTTTTATCACCATGCATGTTTTAACAAAATAACATGTTTTCATATTCATGTACTTAATGATAAATGTAAGAAATTGTTATCAATTTGCGACAGGGTAGCTGAAATATATATATATATATATATATATATATATATATATATATATATATATATATATATATATATATATATATATATATATATATATATATATATATATATATATATATATATATATAGATATAGATATAGATATATATATATATATATATATATATATATGCATTTATTTTTGGTATTCAGAATCGGTCCGAAATTTTCTATTCTCGGTAATTTACATTACCGCTGAACCTCGCATGAGACATGCATATCTGTGTCAATCCAACCGTTATTAACCGCATGGTTTGTCATTTTTTCATACAAAAATAAAGTATCAGCTAGGCATAATCCATTAATTGAAAACTAGCTTCAACAATTTAATTCATCAACTTGCTACCCCTTTTTGTATGAAAACGATGCATTGTTCTTCCAATCGAGGTCGTCACATTGTTGATGGATAAAACATGGTGAATTAGGTATCGATAGAATAGCATTTTTAATGGCTTCCTTGACATTAACTGTTTGATAACACCTGAAAATATACGAAGTAATGACTGTTTTTGTACCCCATCCCGTACGGTCTGGTGTATTTCCAATCAGGTGTGCACAAGACCCCAGCTCAATTAATTGCCCCTTCTGCACACAAATTATGTGATAGATATTTTTTATACAACGTGTAATAATATTCATTTGGTTTCCTTAAATGCAAAGGGTAAGTAAGTTACTTAAATGATTTAACAAAATGAAAGATTTAAAAGTCAAAACCAGGTAAACATCGATGATCGTTAATGCCATGTGGCAACGGACTTTGAAAAAATTACTCACTTTGAAAATATTTTTCAAAGTGCGTTAAAATTGGGACAAAATCAACGCACTTTGAAAAAAAATTTCAAAGTGCGTTGAGACCAACTCAAAGCTCTTTTAATTTTTTTTCAAAGTGCGTTAAGAGTTTACATCAATATATTTTATCATGGAGATACTTAACTCACTTAATGCAAAAATATGTAAAAACAAAAATTCTGGATTCAGATTTAAGTAATGAAAATATTTTATTTGTAATTCATCTTTCAACACTTATGCATTCATTTACTCCCGTCGAGAAGAGGAAAAAACGGATAGAAGATCTATCAGTCCAAATTTTTATCATTCCAATACAAAGGCGTCAGTAACAAAAACGGGGAGGGGAGTAATATAAACCCCAAAAAGGATAAGCCGCATTTTCAATACTTATATGATGTATATCTTTCCAAAATTAGTGGGGGGCTTCGACCCCTCCTCTTGCCCTTAGTCAAGTTTCGATGCCTATGCTATACCCAAAACAGGTACATGTATACATAATATGTATTTACATAATGGTATGACGTTGAAAACTTTCAATAGAGATGAAAACTAAGAAAAAATGTAAGTACAGTAAAACGTATGAGAGAGAAAGAACTTTCATAGTCTTGAAAAATCAAATTGCCCCTTTTTCTTAAGATAAATTCAATGCTTTAAGTCGTTCACTTTGACCCCCCCCCCTCCCCTTTTGAATCTACCTATTACAGACTTAAATTTTTTAAACAGAAACAAAATAATGATATTAAAAAATTATATCTGTTTTTTTTCTAAAAGACCAATTTCCCTTTTATAACTTTTATCAAAACTTATATCTAATGTCCTGAAGTGACCTCATCATAAAAAAATTATCCAACCATATTATAAATCAATTATTTATCGTATTTTTTTGTGAGAACATTGATCAAGCTTTACATTTTTTTTTTCAAAGTGCGTTAATATCGACCATATTAACGCACTTTGAAAAAAAAATTAATTTTTTGAAAGTGCGTTAGCTTGGTCCCAAATTTGACGCACTTTGAAAAATTTTTCCAAAGTGCGTAATTTCAATAAGCTATTTGTGGACAAATGTCACAAATGCCCTTGTTTACTTCCTATTTTATTATGCATAATTTGGATGTTTTTTGGCAATATCTCGAGCATTACACATAATCTAATAAAAGTGTGGTGCGCCGTCATTTCAAGAGACGTCATTTTTACAGTCGTTTGCACGGAGATCGCATCAGGGAAAATCACTTTACTTCTGTTAGTACTTCAAATATCATGTCAGAAATCTAAATGCATAATAACAGAACAGTTTACAGACACATTTGAAAAAAATTGTCGAAAAATATCGCGAATTATAGAAAATTGATGAGTTAGATTTTGGATCCCGTATGCTTTTGCTTCAAATGTTTTGTCTTGCTCCGTACCTCTCCATCAGCGATATCAACATAACGATAATTTCATTAGAATTTTTCTTAAATACAGAAATTTTGCCCAAAATTTATTGAAATCTTTAAGATACACATTTCTGTGCAATTTCATAACTATGTGACGTCGATAAGAGTAAATTATAGCACAGTCCGCGTAATGTTTAAAAGGCCCTCGTATATTGTAATATACATTATTTTCTCAAACTATTTATTACAATGCAAATAAAAAGTTTGATAGAAAGGTATTATGATGTGGTGATTTTTACAATAGAGTTATCTCTCTTTGTTTTCATACACTGTTTGTCATTGAGGGTAATTTCCACATCTATTTTTAGTAACAGAAATTCTGTTCAGCTAAAGTATTTAAGATATTCATTTAAAATAATTTTTGTCATTGTCATTTTTCAAATAATGATGGAAAATACACATAAGTTTTTATTTTAATGTATTGTTTAATATTTTGATAATTTCAACATCACTTCCTGTGATCACGTGACTTCATAGTTTATGATTTTGCACGAAATGTTTCGCGCTATGAAGGCTGTGTGCTGAACAGTAACATTGTTGAAGCTGAATTATTTCTAGCTAGGTGTACCAACTGTAAGTTTACATTTTTAAATATAGCTTTGCTCATAATAGTAAACTATGTTTTGATAGGGTTATTTTAATATTTGTAAAGTCTGAAAATATTTATTTTAATAGAATAAATTCAGCATGTTTTGTTGATAAACGTTCATATAATATTGGCTATTCATTTTATTTCTGGTGATGTTTAATAGGCTTTTATTATGAAGAAGTTTAAAATTATTTTACGAGATATACTTTTGTTATTGTTTACAACTACAATTAGAGGTAAAATAGGTATATTGATTTTTGGTTAGGTTATACAGTATCTATACAGTATCACTGTGGTCGACGGTGACCTTGACCTGAGTTTGTGCATTGTGGCCCTAGTTGGGGTAAGATTTATATGAAAGCATGTTATATATTTATTCATGAGTTTATTATGAGTGTAATATGTTATAAATCTTTATAATGGAAAGGTCAACTGTCTGTCATATTTTGTAAAATATTTTTTTATTCATATTTTTTAGTAATGCTTCATAATATTCATGTGAATTTACATTTGTAAGTAATGTCATGTTTTTCTTATTTTTCATTTGTACAGCACACTGTCATTACTGCCAATATCATTACCATTATCATAATTTGTAATATCATTGATATTCATAATTAATAAACTTATAAAAAGAACAAATCTGGTTATCACAAATGGCGTCGTGGACAGGATAAGTTAATGGTTAACTCGGATTATATGGCAGTGTGATGTGCATAATTTAGGTCTCCAGTATCAACATGAGAGTTAATGGTTCAGTGACGATATGATGTGAAGAGCTGTTTCGGACAACTAGAGCAACTTAGGATTCATTTGGTAGGAGAGTTACAGTGTATTATTTATTACCATGTCGGAAGAAGAATTAAAAGCCAAATTGACATTTCAAACTATGAAGACTGAAAAATTAGAACATGAACTAATAAAAGCAAACACCATTATTGAAAAATTAAATGCCGATGTACATAACATGAGTTTCGCTAAATCAGAAGAACATAAAACTGTTTTCATAGCAAGGGAGAAGAAAATACCAAAACTGTGTGGACGACCTATAAGTGTTAATGACCCAGACATATGCGAGTGGATTCATGATGTAAAACAACACTTAAAAACAATTGAACCACTAGATGCCAAACTTGATTTCATTTACGACAACATTGGTGGACAATGTAAGGACGAAATACGCTTACGACCAGAGAACGAAAGGGATTCTCCAGAAAAAATATTTAACATTATACGTTCAGTGTTTACTAATTACCAAACTATTGCAGCACTACAACAGCAGTTTTACCAGCGCAACCAAGAACAGGGTGAAACTCTACAAAAGTACTCACTGGCGTTGATGAAGCTTATGGAGAAGATCCACAACAAGGATTCAAGTGTGATTACCGATAAGGACACAATGTTGAAAGAAAAATTTGTTGATGGAATTCGGGATGACAGTCTGAGAAGAGAGATGAGACGTTACTTACATCAGTACAAGGATATGAACTTTCCTAAATTTAGAGAGACAGTGATTGACTGGTCAGAAGATTATAGAAGTCGTAATCTACCACAACAGTGTTCATCAGAAGGAGCCAAAGTTCAATTAGTTGATTCGTTGGAAGACATAAAGAAGTTACTACTGAAGCAACAACAGCAACTGGACAGACACAGCAGAGAATTGCAGACGCTAACAGAAAAGTTTAATTCTACCGCAAGATGTGCAGAACCCAAACAGCCTAAGAGACAGATTGACAATGTTAAGAAAAACTATGTGACGTGTTTTAAGTGCAGTGGCAAGGGTCATAAAGCAAATCAATGTCCATCTGTTTTCCCATCAGAAGCTAGGAAAAGCAACTCCAAGCAAGATGTTAATAAACAGGGGGAATAACAACTTCTGTAGTGAAGAGTCGAACTGCAGGAGTGGAAATTGAAGACTCGCAAACAGACATTCGTGACAGAGTTTTTGACAAAGGAATTGGACCTTGTCCCGTAAAGTCAGTGAAAATTGAAAACCAAGATACAATGTGTTTGTTAGACACTGGTTCTCAAATTTCAACAGTGACAGAAACATTTTTTAGAAGTCTACTTGATAATAAGCCAAAACTTCATGATGTTACTTCTTGGATGAAGGTGACTGGAGCTAACAACCTACCTATTCCATACCTTGGATATGCGGAAGTTGAGATTAGCATCCCAAGTATAGTCACAATTCCAAATGTTGGTGTATTGGTTGTGAGGGATCCCGATGACAATTTTGGTCGAGAACGGAAGAGCCGAGTACCAGGAGTCCTTGGAAGTAATTTCTTCAAACTTCTGAAAACTCATTTGGAGTCCGTGTCTGATACCAAAGATAAACTTTTGTGTGACACATGGAATGTTGTGTTGTCCATGTATCAAATGACATCAGAAGTTAACAGGCTTAGTTTTGCCAAAGTTGGACGAATTCCAGTAAAAGTACCAGCTGAATCCATGGTAACTGTTATGTGTACTACACGACAAAGCCGAGGATGTGCGAATGTACTAGTGCAGGCAATTCAAAGTCCTCATGGAAATTTACCACGCAATGTGATGGTGATAGACTCTTATTCAGAGACTTCAAATGGAAGAGTGCCAGTACGAGTGATAAATCTAGGGACTGAGGATGTGTGGTTAAATCCTAAGACGAGGATAGGGACAGTTCAAGAAGCAGAAATAGCAGATTCCTTACATAATTCTGTTCAAGTGACAGTGAAGGATAATGAAATTCAAGTCCAAATTGATGGAGAGACAGAAATAGATTCAGATATTACCGAAGATGGAAATGAAAAGATCAAATTACACGGATATGACATTGATATAGACACCACTCTTAGTAGTGAACAACAGCGAAAACTTGCACACTTATTGCAGAAACATAAAGCAGCATTTTGCAAAGATGAAGAAGACTTAGGATTTACAGCCACAGTAAAGCACCACATAGAACTGACTGATAACAAACCCATCGCTGTTCCACATAGACGGGTACCACCCCACATGATGCAAGAGGTGAAACAGCTCATTCAGAAGTTCCTTGATCAGCAAGTAATTAGACCAAGTACTAGTCCGTACGGAGCTGCAGCTGTATTGGTTCGGAAAAAGGATAAATCACTTCGTTTATGTGTAGACTTTCGTCTTCTTAACCAAAAGACAGTAAAGGATGCTTTTCCCTTACCGAGAATTGAAGAATCATTGGATGCTTTATGTGGATCAAAGTATTACAGCACCATTGATTTAGCGCAAGGTTACTATCAAGTCGCTTTAGATGACGAGTCGATACCAAGGACCGCATTCCGTATAGGATCCGGAGGATTGTACGAATACCTTAGAATGCCTATGGGTTTGTGTAACAGTCCAGGAACTTTTCAACGTTTGATGGAAGCATGTCTTGGAGACAAGAATTTTGAGTTTCTACTGATATACTTAGATGATATTTTGGTCTACTCATCAACTTTTGAACAACACCTAGAAAGACTTGATTTTGTATTTTCAAGACTGACCAAACATGGTTTGAAAATTAATCCAAAGAAGTGCCATTTCTTCAAACAAGAAGTCAAGTATTTGGGACATAAAATTTCCAGTAAAGGCATTGAAACTGATCCCAGCAAAATATCTGCCATCACTACTTGGACTAAACCAAATTCTGAGAAGGAATTGCGTTCATTCTTAGGATTATGTTCGTACTACCGAAAATTTGTGAAGAACTTTAGTAAAATAGCTGCCCCATTACATGCTATCCTTACCAAACAGGAGAAGAAAACCAAGCGAACAAGGATAAAAACGGTAGATGGTTCATTTTGTGCGAGATGGAATGAAGACTGTGATCATGCATTTATGAAGTTAAAAGAAGCACTTACGACAACTCCTATCTTGGGATACCCGGACTTCAAGAGACAGTTCATCTTGGAAATTGATGCGAGTTACGACGGGTTAGGCGCAGTGCTATCGCAAGATCAGGATAAAGGACGTGTTGTCATAGCATACGCTTCAAGAAGTCTTCGTCCAACAGAGAAAAATATGTCTAACTACAGTTCTATGAAACTTGAACTACTTAGTTTGAAATGGGCTATAACAGAAAAATTCAGAGACTATTTGTTAGGAGGAAAATTCGTTGTTTACACCGACAACAATCCGTTAAGCCATTTTAAGACTGCTAAGTTAGGATCTGTAGAAATGAGATGGGCTGCTCAACTGGCGCAATTTGACTTTGAGATCATGTTCAGATCAGGACGTTCAAATAGGAATGCTGACGCACTTAGTCGAAAAACTGTTCATGCAGAATCCATTTCAACCGAGGAAATGTCAGTGGCATGGTGTGCAGATAAAACAGAACATGTATATTCAGAAGAAATTCTTACCAATTTGGTGAAAAGTACAACATTAACTGATGTTCAGAGCCTGCAGTCTAAGGAAAAATCAAAACATGATTCTGAGTTTACAGCAACTAAGATGTTTCCAGAATTTTCCAAGGAAGAGCTTGTACAAGAAATGTCAAGACTCAGAGGGAGAATTTTTGCAGTTAATACTTCCAGAATCCTTGAAATATCAAGTATTGGACTCTCTGCATAATTATTCTGGTCATCAAGGAATTGAGAGAACTTTCGCACTTGTGAAAAGGAGATGTTTTTGGCCAGGAATGTATTCCGACATTCAACATTGGATCAAGAAATGTGAGCGCTGTATGATTGCCAAGGCTCCTATACCAACTGTTAGACCGCCAATTGGAAGTTTGATAGCTCATAAGCCATTGGAAATTGTCGCCATAGATTTTACTCTCCTCGAGAAA
Source organism: Saccostrea glomerata (assembly GCA_003671525.1). Lineage (NCBI taxonomy): Eukaryota > Metazoa > Mollusca > Bivalvia > Ostreida > Ostreidae > Saccostrea > Saccostrea glomerata. The sequence continues at coordinate 908,341 of PRKT01000194.1, forward strand.
TCTAGTGATGGAAAAGAAAATGTGCTTATCATAACAGATGTGTTTACAAAGTTTACACAAGCTATAGTGACCTCAAACCAAAAGGCAGTTACAGTGGCAAAGGTATTGGTGAAAGACTGGTTTTTCAAATTCGGTATACCTCATCGTATTCATTCTGATAGAGGAAGGAATTTCGAAAGTGATGTAGTCAAGGAATTGTGCAAGATCTATAACATTCAAAAGTCAAGGACGACTCCCTATCACGCCATTGGGAATGGACAATGTGAGCGATATAATCGTACGTTGCATGACAGATTAAAAACTTTACCACCTGAGAAGAAAAAGCGATGGCCTGATTATTTAGCTGAGATGACATACATCTACAATGCAACTCCACATGCGTCTACAGGTTTGTCGCCATACTATTTAATGTTCGGACGAAACCCACGTTTACCGATAGACTTGCTTTTAAATTCAGAGGAGAATCAGGAAGGTGTGGATAACTGGATTCTAGAGCATAACAAGAAAATGCAGGATATGATGAAGTTAGCTTCAGATAACATAGAGAAAAATGCTGAGAATAGACGAGATCGTTATAATGCTAACGCACATGAAAAACCTATTCCAGTAGGATCCATAGTGTTACTGAAGAATCACATTTTGGGCAGAAACAAGATTCAAGATCATTGGAACTCAACTCCATACAAAGTACTTGAAAAACGTGAAAATAACGTATATACAGTACAGTTGTTAGATGGTTCAGGAGAAAAGAAAACAGTTACCAGAACAGAACTGTTAAATACAGGAGAGTTTTGTGATTCCCTGAAGAAAGTCGATGCTGTGGACAACACCGAAAAAGATGAGGGAAGTGGATGGTCAACTCTCTATCCTCAACCTATGGAGAAAATTTCAGCTCAGAAAGATTCCAAGGATAAAGAAACACAATCAGACATACCAGCAGACCGGTTACAGCCAGATGTGAATGGTGAGGATTCTTCAGTGGGAATTCATAGTGAAAAATGTGAATCTAGTGAAAAATGTGAAACAAGTGAAAAATGTGATTCAATTGAAAGATGTGATTCAAGTGAAAAATGTGAATTCAATACAAATACTGAAAACTCCGTACATTCAGAGGATGCAAGAGAAAAAGCAGGGAAGCCGGTTCCGTTGCGCAGATCATTGAGAACTACCGCAGGAAAACATTCAAATCCGAACAAGTTGCCACAATCCGTTTTAGAATCGCAAGAAATTTTTGTGTAAATATGATTTGAATCAGACATTTTGTAATATTTTTGAAAATTAGTGTATAGTTTTCTCCTGAAAAATATTTTTGTGTGTGTATATTTTTCAATTTTTTGCTGTGGAAAGCAAAAAATACTTAGCAGGGAAGAATGTGATGTGGTGATTTTTACAATAGAGTTATCTCTCTTTGTTTTCATACACTGTTTGTCATTGAGGGTAATTTCCACATCTATTTTTAGTAACAGAAATTCTGTTCAGCTAAAGTATTTAAGATATTCATTTAAAATAATTTTTGTCATTGTCATTTTTCAAATAATGATGGAAAATACACATAAGTTTTTATTTTAATGTATTGTTTAATATTTTGATAATTTCAACATCACTTCCTGTGATCACGTGACTTCATAGTTTATGATTTTGCACGAAATGTTTCGCGCTATGAAGGCTGTGTGCTGAACAGTAACATTGTTGAAGCTGAATTATTTCTAGCTAGGTGTACCAACTGTAAGTTTACATTTTTAAATATAGCTTTGCTCATAATAGTAAACTATGTTTTGATAGGGTTATTTTAATATTTGTAAAGTCTGAAAATATTTATTTTAATAGAATAAATTCAGCATGTTTTGTTGATAAACGTTCATATAATATTGGCTATTCATTTTATTTCTGGTGATGTTTAATAGGCTTTTATTATGAAGAAGTTTAAAATTATTTTACGAGATATACTTTTGTTATTGTTTACAACTACAATTAGAGGTAAAATAGGTATATTGATTTTTGGTTAGGTTATACAGTATCTATACAGTATCACTGTGGTCGACGGTGACCTTGACCTGAGTTTGTGCATTGTGGCCCTAGTTGGGGTAAGATTTATATGAAAGCATGTTATATATTTATTCATGAGTTTATTATGAGTGTAATATGTTATAAATCTTTATAATGGAAAGGTCAACTGTCTGTCATATTTTGTAAAATATTTTTTTATTCATATTTTTTAGTAATGCTTCATAATATTCATGTGAATTTACATTTGTAAGTAATGTCATGTTTTTCTTATTTTTCATTTGTACAGCACACTGTCATTACTGCCAATATCATTACCATTATCATAATTTGTAATATCATTGATATTCATAATTAATAAACTTATAAAAAGAACAAATCTGGTTATTTTTTCGAAATCGGTGCTTTTTTTAGAAGTTGGAAAAACCCTTGTAGTGTATATATGAAAATAATATCGTTTTGATTGCATATTTTGTCAAACCAAATTAAATTATAGAAAGGTGTTTTCTATTTAATATCATATCAATTCTTTCCTCTGATTAGTAATAATCCGTTCCTTTGGTGTATGTTTTATGATAGCATCTTACGCGCTCTTGACGACGCGCCATTTTTGTTTACGAAGATAGTTGTTCCGAGATCTGCCGAAGTCAAACACCTCGGCATTTTAACCGGAAGTGGCCTATTACACATCTAATTCCTTAAAGGGAGATGATATAGATATAAAAGAAATCAATATTGATGCTTTAGAAGTCTTCTTAATAAAATGTATAGAGAAGGTTTTTAAACAAAATTTCTTTATCCCATTGATAAACCACAATCATCATTCCTATTGTATTTCCTCTTTATAGTGATTAACAAACATTATACAAGTAACATAGCAGTATTATTCTAAATACATAATCACGTCAACTGATAACACAAGGTAAAACAATGCATACATATAAATAGAAAAGAAAACAAGAATATATACACAGGTTAAAACCTCCAGACTTAGACTTAACTTTACTCACTTTAACTTCAATCTAACATTTAACCCATTGTCCATTAATCAGCCAACTCAAATAACCTTTTTCTGTAGAGTTTCGAAATAGACATAAACTTACATATGGCATTGTATAACAAAAACTGTAAGTCATCTCTACTAATATTTCACACATTGTTAGATTTTTATTTATTCCTCTAAGGCCATGTTATCAATATAGGGTAAAAATAATTACACTGAAGCAATAAAGTTTTTTTCCAATTACATAATGTATTTTTAATGAAAATGTTTGTATTTATTGTTTTACAAAATGTTAATGTCTGTCATGATTATCACTAAGTGATGTTTAAGACTAACATGGTAATATTAAATCACTGCATGATTATGTTGAATCTTTTATCTTTTGTATCTGATTTTTTTCACTTTACCTCTGAGACACTCAGTCACAAAGAGATTGTCTCCAGTGTCTACACATACACCCAAGAGATACTTGAGATTACAGTTATCAATTTAACGGAGGTACATTCCATCGTGATCTAGGATGTGGATACAGTGGTTGTTATAGTCTGCTGTCAGAATCTGACCCTGGCTGTCTGTTGCAATGCCAAATGGATCAAATGATGCCTTTTTGGTAGAGGAGTGACTTGAATATTTAAATCGGAGTTTTCCTGCCTGATTTACAACCACTAATGCTCTGGCTCCATTGTCAGCCACACAGATATCCAGGTTCCTGTTCTCACTTATGTATTTAAGCCCACCAAATGAATACAGAGGTTTACTTGCACTTTCAAACTGAATGGTTTGTTTCTCAATGGAGCCAGAGTAACGGACAACTTTTGATTGTTCTTCATCATAATTGTCCATGGTAACCAGGAGGTCACCAGAAGAGGTACTACAGACATATTTAGGTATCCACCCTTGTAGTCTGATCACTTCCTGTATCTGTTTTTTCTTTACTATGTTTACAGTTCTTGTATTAGGGTCAGTATAAACTAGATCTCCATTCCATGTCACTGCTATGTCACAAGGTGCATTCCGTGACTTGGTTTGTATTGACTTCAGTAGGTTTCCCTGAAGATTGTAGAGTTTCAGGATTTTGTCATTTCCACATGTCCAGATTTCTTTGTAATGGAGAGAGGCAACACTGGATAAATATCCATAGCCGGTGTCTATGGTGGTGATGAGCTCTGGTTCATGTTCATGAAGCTGTGGTTTGATAGCGTACCTGTATTCTTCTGTTGTAATGAATAATGCTGACAGAGAACCAAACATTGGATGGATCTGTTCTGTTTTAATACGATGAGGAGAGAAACTTGGTAATGATACATTGACTTTAGGAGGAAAACGTCTGAATTCAGCATTTCTAGATTTGTACACAGAGGTTGGGGAGACATCATTGGAGTCCAGTATTTCCTTCAGATCAAGTATGCTCTGTTTTACATTTGAAATGATCTGTTTGATTTCATTTTCCTGTTTATTTAGAACAGCCAGGTGTTTAGTTTTCATCTCATCAATTTCAGATTTCTGTTTGTTGACAATGATGTTAATTTCTCTGTGCCAGTCTTCTCCTTGTTTGGTGACAGCTGTTGTCAGTTTCTCATAATGTTTTTCTAAGTTTTCTTTTTCAGAGTTTAAATCTTTTGCAATTTCTTCATATGTAGGACAGATTTGTTTCTCTAATTCTTTTAAGTCATTTCCTAAATCTTTTGTTTTAGAGGTTAGTTTTTGAATAATATCTGTTATTTTATGGCGATGATGTTTACCGGAGGACAAGCAGGTAGAACAGACAGGAATGTCACATTTCTCACAGTAAAGTTCACAATGTTTCTCTCTGTGGTTTAGACATTTTGGGTAGTTAGGAGTAGAAGATCTGTGTTTGTATGGTATAACATTGTGCCTTTTAGATGAATCGGAGAGATGCTCCCATACACAGGCCTTACACAGGTTAATCTGACAAAGTTCACAATGGCTCTGTAATGCAGCTTTTTGACACAGGTCACAGAGAAGGAGAACTTGGGCTCTGGCAAGGGGGTCCATTATAGGTGTCTTAATCACTTCATGAAAGGGATGCTGAAATGTTATGTGTTAATATTTATAACTAATAAAAGGAGTATGAAGTGCAGAGATTTTAAATGAGCTCAAAATAGAAAGTGGAAGAATTTGTTTATTAATAAGTAATTTAAAAAAGGCTTTTATGATTACAGTCAGCTAGTTAGGGCTTCATTAAGACATTTATAAATTATCAAAAAAAAAAATCAATTTTACAGTATTAGAATGAACACAATATCAGTCTTTGAAGTATTAGACAGAACAATTATTAAATGACACACCAACTCTGAGAAGCTTGAAATAGTGTCTCACCTGTCATTTTTATAGCCTCCTTAGCTATCCTTCCTCTGATGACCCACCTAGCTTATATCATAAGAGACTAGTAATCAACTCCCTCGTATTAGTTCTAGATTTTGACATACTTTCAGGTCACATGATTTAAATACACTTTACCTGTTAACAACTGAAGGGTACTGATATCGTTCAACTTGACAAAGTTAGCTGATATATTATATATACCAAGGAGGATATAGAGATAACGAGCAGTATTCAATCTCAAAGTCCGTAAAACAATACAAAATAAGAGCAGAGCAAACACGGACCTCCAAAATATCATAGGTTGAATCAGGTACCATGGAGTAGTGAGTATCCCCTGATGAGTCACATCCGGCGTGTGCTCCTTGTCATGATCAGCAAATAACGGAAAAATCCATCGTCAATTCAGTGTATAAATAATGGACTAACAATAAGTATGAAAAACTTCAGTCAGAATTTGACTAAATGAAAAATTGTACTTGCTGACAAGGTCATTGTATCGACCAAACGAAACTTACGAAATGATGACTTTAAACGAGACTGCTGATATTCTTGTTTCATCAGCCCCGTGGGGATCCGGGTTAGAATAGGTCCTCAGTACCCCCTTGCTTGTCGTAAAAGGCGACTAAATGGGGTGGTCCTTCGGATGAGATTGTATAAACCGAGGCCCCGTGCATGAGATTGTATAAACCGAGGTCCCGTGTCACAGCAGGTGTGACACGATAAAGATCCCTCCCTGCTCAAAGGCCGTAAGTGCCGAGCAGAGGCCTAAATTTGCAGCCTTTCAACGGCAATGGTGACGTCTTCATATCAGTAAATTATTCTGGAGAGGGACGTTAAACAGTATAAAATCAATCTTGTTTCTTCACGTTTTATGAATTGTTCATACGTAGAGCAAGATCTTGCATATAGAATCAACTGAAATATATACTCTACGTATGCAGGTGTTGAAGGTACTGTCAATCACGTTTTATTCGCGAGAACTCTATTTTCGCGTAATTACGCGAGACGGTGAGCACGCAAAAATTTCAGCCTTGCGTATAATAGTATTTCCTAAAGATTATATGGAGAAATATTAAAAATTCGTGAAAATTATGTCTCGCATTAGTAAGGGAAGTTGACGATAGAAAGGTTATAGTCATCACGTTTATCATATAGCTTGGTTCTAAGATTACCATTAACGTCTTTTTCAAGTAAAATATCCAAGTATGAAACAGATTTGTCAGACTCCGTGGTATCTTTCATCTCAAGCTCACCAGGATATATCGTGTCGACGTAGGAATAGAAACTACCATTGTTAATTGACAATACATCGTCGATATATCTAAATGTCGAGTTGAAGGCAACAGCAGGTGTTTTCTTTTCACGCATACGATTTTGCACAAATTCTGCTTCATATAAATATGAAAATAGGTCCGCTAATAACGGAGCGCATTTTGTATCCATGGGAATTCCAACAGATTGTTGGAATACCTGGTCTCCAAAAACCACTTATATATTGTCAATCAGAAACTCAAGCATCTCTTAAATGTCAACTTCAGAGTACTTGTGTGTGCAATCAGAATATGTTTTAACAAAATAATTTTTCCAAATGACCAATGACTAGGTAAGTAAATTTACGAGTTCCATTTTTATTTAAAAAAAAAAAACAGCTGTCAATGATATCAAAAAGCCTTGATTTTAATTTATCGTAGGAAATGATAATTTTGATTTATAGTTACGAGGGTATGTTAAGGAAGCATATAAGTCATTTTTTCGGGAAATTTAGACTTTTAAAGAAAATTAAGTTTGATAATTTACTAAATCCGCTGATAAAAAAGTGTCTACCGCTACAACGTGCACCACCACCACGGCATCACGTGACTTCTATTAAAAGCGAAATTTTCCTAAATAAAAAAAACTAACAGAACAACAATACCCAAAATTTTAATCATTTCTTTGAGTAAATGATTTTGTTGAAATACATCTATTCTGACTATAAAGTGCTGCTAGAATCCCACTCTCCCGTCAGTAAAAGAATTATTCAACACATTCGCACGAAACCTTACCGGATGTTTTGAATTTTCTACATATGAAAAGAATTTTTTTTCATAAAACCATGCTTAACTCGGGATTCTAGCAGCACTTTCCAAGTATTTTAGGTGGCAAACGTTCCATCTATACAAATTTTAGGTTTTGAAATGTACAGCTTTTTGTTGTTCTGTTGCATTATTTTTGTCATAAATCACAAAGGAAAGCCTGATCGAGATAATTATAAAGTTGACAGACTTCAAAAGAGGATAAAATAAATGAAAATAAATTAGCGTACTTAAATTATTAATCGAACGCCGAATGAATTTCACAAAATGTTCACGATATTTGTGTGTTAAACGGATAGTTGTCAGTCGTATCATTATTTGTGTGTTATACAAATAGTTCTCAGTGGTGTCAATATTTCGTGTGTTATAAAGATAGTTGTCAGTGTTGTCATTATTTTATGTGTCATACGTATAATTGTTAGTGGTGTACTTATTTATGTGTTATACAGATAGTAGTTAGCGGTGTCATTATTTTGTGTATTATACAAAAAGTTGTCAGTGATGACACTATTTTGTGTTTTTACAGATATTTGTCAGTGATGTTATTATTTTGTGTGTTATACAGATAGTTGTCAGTGAAGTCATAATATTGTGTGTTATACAGATTGTTGTCAGTGATATCATTATTTTGTGTTTTACAGATAGTTGTCAGTGATGTCATTATTTGTGTGTTATACAGATTGTTGTCAGTGATGTCATTATTTGTGTGTTATACAGATTGTTGTCAGTGATGTCATTATTTGTGTGTCATACAGATAGTTGTCAGTGATGTCATGTTTTGTGTGTTATACAGATAGTTGTCAGTGATGTCATTTTTTTTGTGTTATACAGATAGTTTTCAGTGGATGGTGTCATTATTTGTGTGTTATACAGATAGTTGTCAGTGATATCATTATGTTGAGTGTTTTACATATATTTGTCAGTGATGTCATTATTTTGTGTGTTATACAGATAGTTGTCAGTGATATCATTATGTTAAGTGTTTTACATATATTTGTCAGTGATGTCATTATTTTGTGTGTTATACAGATAGTTGTCAGTGGTTTTATTATTTTGTCTTTAAATTGTATGCTATACAGATATTTGTCAGCGGTGTCATTATTTGTGTGTTATACGGATAGTTGTCAGTGATATCATTATTTGTGTGTTATACAGATAGTTTTCAGTGGTGTCATTATTTTATGCTTAATACAGATTGTTGTCAGTTGTGTCATTATTTCTGTGTTATACAGATAGTTGTCAGTGATGTAATTATTTTGTGTTATACAGACAGTTGTCCGTGATGTCATTATTTGTTTTATACAGATAGTTGTCAGTGATGTCATTAATTGGATGTTATACAGATAGTTGTCAGTGATGTCATTATTTGTGTTATACAGATAGTTGTCAGTGGATGGTGTCATTATTTGTGTGTTATACAGATAGTTTTCAGTGGTGTCATTATTTTATGCTTAATACAGATTGTTGTCAGTGGTGTCATTATTTGTGTGTTGTACAAATAGTTGTCAGTGGTGTCATTATTTTATTGCACACTTAAGGACTCTGAAGTTGACATCAAGAAGATGCATGAGTTTCTGATTGACAATATCTATGTGGTTTTTGGAGACCAAGTATACAAACAATCTATTGGAATTCCCATGGGTACACATTGCGCTCCGTTATTAACAGACTGAATTTTATATTCATATGAAGCAATTTATGCAATATCTTATGCGTGAAAAGAAGAAAACACTTGCTGTGGCCTTCAACTCGACATTTAGATATATCGACGACGTATTGTCAATTGATAATGATACTTTCCTTTCCTACGTCGATACGATATATCCTGGTGAGCTTGAGATAAAAGGTACCACAGAGTCTGACACTTTTGCTTCATACTTGGATATTTTACGTGAAAAAGACACTAATGGTAATCTAACAACCAACCTATATGATAAACGTGATGACTTTAACTTTTCTATTGTCAACTTCCGGATCCCTTACTTATGCAGCAATATACCTTCATCACCTGCATACGGAGTATATATATATCTCAGTTGATTCGATACGCAAGAGCATGCGTATGAAGAATTTATAGAACGAGGTGAATTATTGACAAGCAAGTTGATGAAACAAGAATATCAGCAGTCTCGTTTAAAGTCATCATTTCATAAGTTCTATGGTTGATACAATGACCTTGCCAGCAAATACAATTTATCATTGAGTCAAATGCTGACTAACGTTTTTCATACCAATTGTTAGTCCATTATTTATACGGAGAAAATTGACACAAAACTCAATATAAAATTTATACCTATTTATTGTGGCGGATATTGACCGTGGCACATTACAAAATTGTGGGATGCCATTTCAATTGGGCAAACCCACCAAATTCAAAGATCAACAATTTGTGTTTCTTTTTTCTAACCGTCCCGGGTTAACCGCGGAGGGTCAGCACACATACAAATTGTTCAAATCAATCAATCAATCAATCAATCAATCAAATCAATCAAATCAATCAATCAATATGTCATATCTCAAATTCCAATATCAAGCATATCAACTTATTTTATCAAATCTTGCATATCAAATATCATTAATATCTCAAACTTCATAGATCAAACATCTCAAACTTCAAATATCAACATTTTTTATATTTCAAACCTGTACGATGTAGTACAGTTCTAAAGTATATATTACTGTCACCAAGAGTAAGCTTATTAGCTTAGTTTACACTAGCATTAGCATTTCAACAAGGTGACAGTTTATTACAAGTTTCACACAAACATTCAGTTATCAGTTGACTTGGTGTGCGCAGACGCCACATGGCTGCAAGTTGGCACAGCTTGCAGTCACCCCACACATTGGGGGAAGCAAAGCAAGTCAACTGGACCACGACCAATACTGCCAAGACCCCCCTTCCCAGCAAGATACTTGCACACATCTTGATTCGTAGATGTGCATGCCTTTAGCAGACTTAGAATAAAGTATTTTGAATTTCCTATTATTAAGAAAAGGTTTTACAACACATAAGGCAATCAATCCTTACCAAATGTGATGTATCTCACTTAATTCCTCAATGCCAAATAAAGCTCTGTCTTGTAAAAACTTGCATGTCTATTAATTCCTTCTGAAATGTCTGAGTAACCTTGCAATGCTTTTTACCACCATTGTTTTTCGTTTCTCCATTATTCAAGGCATGTAAGATATAAATGGTTGTAGTTAATCAAAATTAAAGTTTCCAAATAGGGAATGTTTCACTCAAGATAACTCCCTACATCATAATTCCTGTTTTAAAATTTGCTAGGAAAGTCATGTCCTGCTGTTTGAAAAGAACCAAATTTTATATCTCCGAAAGCGACACATTCACTCTCTAATTACCGGTAAACAATTTAAGCAGAGCAATTTGAAATTCTTAGTCATATTCAATTACAAGAAGGTACAACACTACTTAGTTGTGGTTACAAATGCCTGTAAAAGACAATACTGCCATTTTGGAAGCATACTGGCCTTGTTTAATGATATTCCTACAAAAAATACATTACCTAGTATTCCAATTTGTATATCATACTTACCAATTAAGCTGCCATGAAGATATTTGGCACTTAATAGATGCCAATTTCAAACTAGGATTTTTTGGCTGCAATTTCATTACCCATGCTTGCAGTACTTGTGTCCTCGACTAATCTTATTGATGTGCTAATTCACTAAATCCCTTCCCTCTTACATATTCTTTCAATAAATATTATTAATGCCTGTGATACATGTATGTGCATCTGAGCTCTACATCTCTTTATGACCACAATCTTCCACTGTGTAGCCCAAATGCATAGCAAAGTCTAAAATTCTTTAAGGTATAGATGTTTAATTATTAATTACATCAAATGGAAATATTTTATTTTATATAATATGCAATGAGCCTGAATACACCTATTACTTGTACTGCTATCAATATGTGCTTGATCTTTCTTAATAGTATTTTGATTAAAAACATACACCAAGTGAAACTCATTTTAAATGCAACCCCAAGGGACAATGCAAAGTCTGAAGTTTTAAAGTCTGCATAATAAGAACAGAGTTACAAAATATAAGCACCCTGTGAGGAACTTTAATAGCCCAAACATCTAAAAATTGAAGCCAAATGCAAATTCAAGGTTGAGCAATCTGTATAAAATTCCAAAATCATATAAACTTCCTGTGAGAACTCTTCCAAAAAATAATTGATACATTGTTAGGGATTTAAGGAACTTGCCTAATTGTGTCACTTCTTCTGTGTAAAAATAACCAGAATTTAATTAAGACCATATATTCTATTTGCAACATACATTCTGTTGCATGTCCTACAAGTTTACCTGGATTCTAGAAGTAATTACAATCTAACTTGGTATTTCCAACACTTTATCTTATGTAACCTGAACTGATCTGGAAGGTCATGTCTACTTACATTTCAAAATCCAATATCTCTACTGAAAGCTTTTCCTGATCATTACAAAAACTTTAAGAAATAAGATTTGACATTTTCTTTTTGCTTTAATTATTAAGAACCAAAATATATTCATTTATAAATGATTACAAAACATCCCTAACATTCCTTGGGCTACATATTGCAATTTCCATCCTTTCATTTCCACTTTATTAGATCAAAACAAAGCTATCCTAGCAATTCCAGTCTTAGGCAAGGGATGGTTTATGGTTATAAATAAGTATTTTGTATTTTCCTTTTCATTCAAGTTAATATGAATTGATACATTATGTTGTTTAACAATGAAGATGTCCCCCCTTCCTCATTTTCACCTTTGTATTACTATATTTCAATGACCATTTTGTTTCCAATTGAATAGCTAGCAAATGGAATCAATGACGAGAAAGCTCCAACAAATACAGACTTGAAAAAGGCACTTTCCAGAGGATCATTGCTCCCGGCTCCAAATTTAGATATCTTTACATTTTAAAGTCATCTATAATGTGTAGGATGCCCAACTTCAGTGTAAATCTATAAAATTTATGATATGCAACTGATCTTATCATTTGCTTTATAAATATCAGGGGCTTTCACAACATTAGATAGTAATATTTCATGAATGCAAAGAACTAAACTCAAGGAAAATTGGATGCATTTAAATAACAATAACAAAACTCTACTCTGGAAAAGATATGTACTTTATGCTCCTTTTTACTTACATTCATCACAAACCTGAGATATATACTATATAAGCCTGAACATTTTGGCATTAATACATAATAGTTTTTATCCATGTTGAAATGCCTAACAGTTCTGAGTCATGTTGTAAGTAATGCCTAATAATTCTGAGCCATATTGTAAGTAATGCCTAATAATTCTGAGCCAGGTTGATCCGTGTTGTAATTAATGCCTAATTGTTCTGAGCCATGTTGTAAATAATGCCCCATACCTCTGAGCCAGGTTAAGCCATGTTGTTAGTTGTACCTAGTAGTTTCCAGATATATTGTAGTTAATGCCTAATTGTTCTGAGCATGCTGCAGATAATGCCCAATAGTTTGAGCCACATAGAGCCATGTTGTAAGTAATGCCTAGTAGTTTTCAGCCAAGTTGTCATTAATGCCTAATTGTTCTTAGCCACATTCTGAGCGATATTTTAAATAATGCCTTAAGCCTAATAGTTCTTAGCCATGCTTTACATAATGTCTTATATTCTACAATCAAACAAAACATTGCAACTGTTTACATTCGAACCTGAATATCTATAATAGAAAAACTGAATATAATCTCACAAATAGAAAGTTAATGAAAATGTGCAATGGGTCTGAAACATTCTTCTTATGTTACATATAAAAAATTAAGCTGCTGTATTATCTGCACCTAACATCACCTAACATTACAAGAGCATATCAAAACAATCTATAGGGTTATTTTGACCATAATTTCAGGCAACTGCAAGTCCTTATTTTGAGAGATATCAAAATTAAATTTAATGATTTTTAAAAATGTAGATCTGCAGCTATTTTGGGAAATTATTTTATTGTAACCTAATTTGTAAGATTTACAGGTTGTCAAAATTCTCCCTCTAATTTTGAAAGTTAACATTTCTTAAACAAATTATTAGTTATAAAAGCAACATCAAAAGCCATGCTGACAGACTTTGCCTATAATTTTGTGTCAATCTACAGTGGAAATGACAACATGTATACACACTCAACTATTAAAGCAATACAAAAGGTGACTGATGTACCTGAAATACTGGACTGTGAATCTGTGATGATACTTATACTTATGTCTGGTTTTCCCAATGATTTAAAGATAATTTTCTATGCTTTTCTCCGACTTTTAGTCTTGTATTTGGGTCCATGTCCACGAGAAGCTCCACCGAGTTTCCTTATTGTTGTTTCATAGGACCTATTTTAGTTTGCATTTGCCGGGTTTCGAAGCAGTATGAAACAAAAAGAAAGTTATTAATGTTAATAACCAACATTACATCGTTGTAAAACAATACAAAGGTACAAGTAAATGATGTTTTGGTATAACCGCGTGCGCGTCGTCTGCTTTGTAAAATGTTTGAATCCAATCTCATCTTCATTACATAATGACGCTACATTTTCACGTTGACGTTAATATCAACTGTCATTAGTTTATTGGTTTAACTTTCACATTTTATTCATTTTCTCAGACCAATGATTGTTATTTTTTAGAAATAAATATCCACAACATTTAATTAGAAAAATAAAATTTATTTATGAGATAATGACAATTAAGGTCTTTGGAGCCTCTACATAAACATAACGAAGACTCAAAACATATAGTTCCAATATGACCGTGGATTTCCCAATTTTTATAGAAATTGATACGGCATACAAGCGGTTAGATCAAAAATCTCTTATTAAAAATAGAAATTAAATCAATTAAGCAAATTCAAAAAATAAAGAGAAATGCTAAAATCATAGCCATACTATATACATATTATTTTATGTTACTAGTATTTTTTTATTCTATGTTTTCGGCTCTATTATTACATTGGATATTTAATTACTTTGTAGATTTAAATTTGGCTGTTGTTTTTTTTTTTAAATTAAATTATATAACTTATTTCATTCTGCATTTAGTAACAACGTACGACTATAGCATTTTTCAAGTGGACTTTAGGAGGAAGTCTTAGTGAGTTTTTTTTTTAGTACTTACTTAAATCCCCATCATCTTTGAAAAAGCTGGTTTTCTTCATTTGCTCATCCAATTGAATTCCTTGCAATTTCGTTAGTAAACATGGCAGCAAATATTCTCCTCTATATTCACTTAGTTAGTTTCACTAATTATATGGAATAAGAACTTTAATCTATACAGAAGAGACAAAAGCCTTCCTTAACGAAGAATTTTTATTGATTCTTGTAGAGTTTTTCTTTCTCTTTCATTTGATGTATAACATGACATATATTTCTGTATATAAATGTATAGAAGATCGCATGACAAAGACGGAATATTTACTTTGACGTACGGTGTACACGTGCATAACTGCATGAATTTTCATAGCGTTAAATCATAAAATAACGTAAAGAGCCATAGCGCATTTGATAGTCTTTTTTCGCCTAATCTAGTGGTGATTTTTAAAATATATTGTGTAACCAAAATTTTGTAATACAAGGTTAGTTTATACATGCCTTCAAGCAAATCACACAAAAATATAATCTCAATATTAATAGTTCCCTCATATGATAGATATAAAAATCGTTCAGTTTATATGGAGATAAGTAATAATAGTAGTGTATATTAAATACTCCCCCTATAGTAAAGTATCCCTCTAAACAATGACAAAGTGTAGCAAAAGACCACCCTTAACCAGAAAAACAACTTCTGAATTATTTTATTTGGATTTAACTCCACTTCATTACATATAGATAATTTTGGTTAAAGGTGGTCTTCATATTTAAAATGTTGAAAATTTGTATGTAATTTTTCGTTTCAAAATTATTTTAAGATTCAACAATCTGTCTTAAATTTATCCATCCGATTACAATGACTTCGTGGCGTAGTGGTATGATACATAATGATCGCGAGTTCGAGTCTCGCAGTGCATGTTTCTTATCGATGATTTTATTTTATTTTTTTTTGTCTTTGCATTTTTCCTGTGTTTTCTTTAATTATTTTATAATACTTGTATAAATAATGTAAGAGATATACAATATAACATAACACCTTGAAGGTATCTCAGGAAAAACAGTCCTAAACTATTTTAATGACCCAAAGTCATAGTTGCTCGCTTGTTTCATTTTTAAAATTTTCTAAAAATCTTTTATAGAATAAGAGTATTGAACAAGTAAAATGATTGTCATGTAACAAACTTGCAACTATGAAAATATAACACTGGTCCACAAAATATTACATTCATGTAGTTTGATCTTGAATTGAAAAGGTACATGTATCTACAAATAGAAACAGGTAATTTCCTTTTAAATACTTGAGTCGGCCGTGTGTCGCAGCTATGGCTCTTTATATAATAACTTGATGATAGTTATAATCTTAAAATTTTGATTTGATTTCCTTAAAGATATCAACAATTTAGATTTTTTTGTCGTTATAATAAAAAATAAACTTTCTAAACTATATATTTCATAAACGAAGGGAGGTGGGGGGTGCACCAAAATGATTGACAAGGGAAAAAAACAAATCTCAAATCAAGAAACGTCTCTTCCTCTGAAAGTTCTTCCAATTTATGACTTTTTTAATGCAATAAAATTGCAGAAATATAAATCTATGCAATAGTGAAGGAAATAAAGCAACAATTACATTTAAAAAATCCTACTGTGGTAGTACAAACGATACACGTACAGCTTTGGGTTAATCCTTAAGTTCATTTGGTAGAGCACTGGACTGGCAAGTCAGAGCCCCCGGGTTTAATCCAATTTAAACAGAGACACTTAATTGTCTCTGTTACACTATTAAAGTAGTTATTTAAAAAATGGGGGTAGCTAGTAGATTCATTCCTTAAAGTAATATACGCTATAACGTGCGCCATTTTAAAATACGGCTGGAATTTTATATATTTTGTTTACCAATAAAAGTTACGAAAATGCTGTAAATTATACCATTTAAATCAAATTCGTTATAAAGTTATCATATCATAATTATTTATTATCCTGCAAGGAGAATAATGTCTATTTTTAAGTAAATCCACCACGTGACGCCGTCGCTACTTTTAGATTGATAAACAAACACGGCGTCAAGAAAACGAGGTAAGCCCTTTGAGATACAACTCACTTTTGACATGGATGGCGTGTTACTATTAATATAACTTATCTTTAAATGTAATCAGTATCAACCATCTATACTCTGTTATGACGCATATTAACCTTTTATTAATAATCGTTGTCAAAATGCAACGTGCCTCGTTGTCTATAATTTCCCGTGGACATACGTGTCTATATTTAGACCTACTGTTTACGCACTTCCTTTATCAATATTCATGAAAAGACTGAATTCTTGATTGCAGATATTGCTTTATTGTTCTGTTATTACAACGAGTTTTATAGTTAAATTTTGTGGAAATATTATTTTTTCATTACACTTTATGTGTTTCAAATCATTTAATCATTTTTTTTCACATACAAATCGGCATCCATACGGCGTATATTACTTTAAATAAAAGAGAGGTATTTCAGGTCAATTTACCATGCATCGCTATTTAAGAAACTTTCCTAGTTTAATGCTCCTGTTTAATTTTTCTTGCATGCGCATTACGATGAAAAAGCTGAACATTAAATTTAAAAAAAATTATCTTTAAAAACTTGTTTGTTTGTTCATTTTTATTACATGAAAAAGAGAGATATAACTCTTCAATAAAGGTCAAGGACGTAAATCTAAACACGTTCCATTCTCACTTGCTAATAGTAAATAACAGGAATGTTAAATACTAGTGTACTGAGTATTCCACCTGTAATATCTGTTATGTATTTAAATTCATTTAACCTGAGGCTATTTTGGATGGAATACCTTAAAAGTACATAGGTTCCAGGTGACCAATATATAGGATGTCTCTAATTTATTAACACAATAGGATGAAAACATTCATAGCTTATTTTTCCTCATAGAAATATTGTTTATTAACAACATAATAAAATAAATTTAATGGGTGTTTTGTACGACCTTGAAAATTAAAATTTTTTTTTTAATTTCACGAGCTGTGAAAATGACTGTTTCAGATAAAACATTGCTGAAATGTTTATCAAGAGGCTTAAGTTTCTACAAGATGCCCAGGGGGCATATCGCTATCCTTTACATATACGCATGTTGGTTTGGAAATAGCAGAAATCAATAAAGTATTGAAAACATTTAAAAATTAAGTGGTTTGATTTAAAAAAAAAAACAAAAAAAAAAAAACAAAACAAAAAACTTGATAAGTATGTATGACACATAATGACTGCTGTTTTTAAGATGAACATTTCTTTTATTGATAAATCCTTTATATTCCTTTGTATATCTTTAATTCCCCGTTATTGCCCCTCTATTCACCTGGGTGGATCTAGATTTGTTCAATTTTAAATTACATTATCTGAGGATGTTTTCATATAATGACTTTCTTAAAAAAAAAATGAAAATATAAAATTAAAGTTAATGACAATGACAATTACAACAACAACAATACATCATTAAAGACAGGCAATGGGCACATTTCGATCAAAAAACCTCATTTGAGTCTTCGATCGGCTTAGGTGCGCTAATTATAAACAGCTTTGAAATTTTTTAAAGAATTTAAGATTTTGGAATTTGTATGTAAGTAAACATTTGGAATATTTGCAAACAATTGAAATTCTTGCATTTAAAAAAATTTCAGTTTCCCATTTCTGTTTGACAATGAAATTGATTAAAGTTTTGTTTATGATAACACACACCGGATATCTTCAGTATTGTTGTTTTTTTCTTCAACAAATAACAAGGTACTCAATAGTAAAATTTCGTGGTTTTCATTTACTTAATTACAGTCTTTGTCAAACGTAAGGATATCAGAACTCTAGATAAACCTGCAAGTACAGGTATTTAAATCAATTGACCTGAAAATAGGTCTAAATATAGAACCAATACCAGGAAGTTGTTTGTTTGTCTAGGTAGGGAGGCCATCTTGAAATAACAGGTAAAGCACTATTATCTTTCTCACACATATTGTGTTATTCAATAATATTTTTCTTTTTAAGTTAAAAAAAATATATTTATTCTTACAATTTTTTATCACAAAATTATAAACGTCTTGAAGAGCTGATTGAGTGAAACAATGTTTAATTGTCTGATAAAATGTGTATCCTTACTTTTAATACTTAAACAAACGCTTCTCTTATCAATTTTGAGTTTATCAATTTAAAACAAACTCTTTTTTGTATCAATCATAATATTTGATAAGTTTTACACAATATTACAGTATCGACTTCATAATGTGACCGAGACTCCTATAATGGATCCCCTGGGCAGAGCTCAAGTACTCCTCCCCTGTGACCTGTGTCAAAAATCTGCATTACAGAGTCATTGTGAACTTTGTCATGTAAATCTCTGTATAGTCTGTGTTGGGGAGCATCTCTCTGATTCGCGCAAAAGACATAATGTTGTACCATACAAACATAGAATTTCTGTTCCCGACTACCAAAAATGTACAAAACACATTCAGAAACATTGTGAACTTTACTGTGAGAAATGTGACATGCCTGTGTGTTCTACCTGCATCTCCTCTGGGAAACATCATAGCCATATAATAAGAGATATTTTTGAAAAACTAACTTCTAAAAGAAAGGATTTAGAAAATGACGTACAAGAACTAGAGACAAGAATATCTCCTATATATGAAGAAATTTCAATAGATTTAACGTCTGAAAAAGTCAACTTGGAAAAACATTATGGGAATCTGAAAACAGTTGTAACAAAACATGGAGAAGATTTGCACAGAAAAAATCTGAAATTGATCAGATGAAAACTAAACACCTGGCTGCTCTAAATAAACAGGAAAGAGAAATTAAAAGGATTGCTTCTGACGTAAAACAGAGCATACTTAATCTGAAGAAAATGCTGGAGTCCAATGATGTCTCCCTAACCTCTGCATACAAATCGAGGAATGCTGAATTCAGACGTTTACCTGCTAAAGTCAACACCTCATTACCAAGTTTCTCTTCTCATCAGATCAACACAGAAAATCTCATTAAAATGTTTGGTTCTCTGTCAGCATTATCCATCACAACAGAACAAGGCTACACAATGAAGACATCAGAAGCTGTATCCTGTCCTCCAGTCAAACCGCTGCTTGATGAACCAGAGCTCATCACCACTATAGGCACAGGGTATAAATCACTATACAACATTATCTGTCTCAGTGATGAAGAAATCTGGACACGTGGGCATAACAAAATCCTGAAACTCTACAACCTCCAGGGTAATCTACTAAAGTCAATCCAAACCAAGTCAGGAAACATACCATGGGATATAACAGTAACAATGAGTGAAAATCTAGTTTATACTGACTTTGATACAAGAACCGTAAACAAAGTAAAGAATACACGGTTTCAGGAACTGATCAGACTACAGGAGTGGATACCCTACTATGTCTGTAGAACCTCCTCTGATGACCTCATGGTTACCATGAACAGTTATTACGGAGAACACTCAAAAGTCGTCCATTACTCTGGTTCCACAGAGAAACAAACCATTCAGTTTGATAGTGAAGGTAAACCTCTGTATTCATCTGGTTAGTATAAATACATCAGTGAGAACAGGAACCTGGATATCTGTGTAGCTGACAATGAAGCCCATACGGTAGTGGTGGTTAATCAAACAGGAAAACTCAAATTTTAATATTCTTGTCATCCCTCTACTATGATGGGAACATTTGATCCACGTGGCATCACAACAGACAGGCAGAGTCTAATTCTGACTGCAGACCTTATCAATAATTGCATTATTACTTATTATAAATAATTACCATGTGTGTTTTAACCATCCGTAAGTGAAGTGAAAATGACATAAATATTTTGTAAAACATTGTATATAAATATTTCATTGGAAATACACTGTATTCTATACTCTGATGTTTCACTTTAATTATATTTAAATTAAATCTAAACTGATCCTGTGTATAACAGGGCCTAAACGTGTCCCGATCATTCAGAGGATTAAAATTTAACAATATGTAAAAATATAGGGTGATGACTTACAATTTTAGTTGAACATTATACAATGGCATGTATAACCTTACGTCATCTCATTGTATGAGTTTGCGTCTTAGAAAATGGGTTAAATAATGTAATCCAACTTTGATTCGCATGCGAAAAATTTTCGTTAAGTTCGCGAAAGCCTCGTCATCGCGAATATTTCTCGCCGCGAACCGGTGCTTATAGTAAATTTGATTATTTAAAACAGATGCAAAAAGGCTTGAACGCGAAAATTAATCGTCGCGAACTAGTTTATCCCTGGTAAATCGTGAAATAAAGTCGTCGCGAATAAAAATTGTTTGCAGTATAAATCTAAAATTAAAGTGAGTAGAATGTGTAAATATTAAGTTTTGGACCTCTGAAGATATATTTCGTTTCCTTTATAAGTATATAAGTTGATCTTTCACCTTTTGTCATTATTTAATATAACTATGCATTTTCCATCATGGATTGGCCGATCTGTAAAATTTGATAAGTTCCATATTGTGAATCCTCATACTTTGAAACAATCGGTTTTTCGGGGTTTTATATAAATGTGGCTATAATAAGAGTTTTTGTGTTCAAAATGGGAGGTCGAAGGTATTTGAATCGGAATACCTTTATATAGGTCAAAACAGGTGGTAAAACTATAACTACATTGTACTCAGGGGTATTAGTGAAAAAAAAATCGGACAAAAGTTCTCTTCAGTTTAAAAATATTGAAATAATGTTTACTCTTATAATCTATTTTATGATTTGTAGCAGGAATGAATTTTGTTAAATACATTTATGCTTGTATATTTAATATTATTTCACCATAAATGTTTTCATGCATATATTTGTATACTGCCGCATTTCCCATATCATTAATTGATATATGTATTTACAAACCTTCTCATAAATAGCACTTGTTGCTTCCATCAAACCTTTCGGCTTATGTTTAGATTTCATGGTCTTAATTCTGTTTAGATAACAATGCGAAAGATAACACTTCGGGTGCTACATTCCACGCAAGTGAGTTAAGGCTACATATGGAGGTTTTTATGCAAAATATCTAATTAAATTCCACAATTGCTCTACCTTCTGCACAGAAAATGTTAAGACTTGTTTTCTTATACGTTCTTGATACCCACGACATGCGATAGCCAGTACATATTATGATGTCATATTATGACGTCATCGAGCTCTACTACACAAGATTATAAAAAATATCAACAAAATCGCTTCGGCGCAAGGGCATACCTTATTTTGTTTTACAGAAGCAAGGTATAAAAAGACGCAGGATATTCCATGGATCTACGATATTGCTGCACAAATGTCGGCACTGCAATTGTTTAGCTACTATCCGTGCAGTTTTAAGTTTAAACAGGGTAAAAATTCACAGTCCAGTGTAAATTTCTTAAAATTTTTATCGATAGAGAAATTCCATAGGATTTGTGCAGCAATTTTTTAAATGTTAATAATATTCTCCTTAATATTATATATTGTTTATTCTAAATAAGATAGGAAATGCCCTTGCGCCGACGTGATTTTGTTGATATGATTTATTACCTTGAATGGAAGAGAACAATGACGTCATAATATGACGTCATAATGTGCAGTTGCATTTATAAGCTTTGGGTACGTAGTACGTTTAAGAAAATCAATTTGAACTTTCTCTGTACATAAAATATACAACTTTTGAATTTTTATCAGCTCATTTGCATAGAAATATCCATATTTAGCCTTAACTCACTTGCGAAGCTGAATCCCAAATTATCAAAAAGGACATGGGAAATAATAGTGTTTAAACATATTCTAGAACCACTAATAAAATGATGTTCTAAGGCTAGCTCATATTACGAATTCACGAATGTCTTAAATTGCTAAAAGAGTGCAGAAGCATTGCTTGTATCATGTTTTTCTCTTCTAAAAACATTTAACAGATTCTACCCCTTTTAATCTGACCTTCAAAGATGAGTTCTTTCCATTCGCTCTTTATTCATGACGATATTCAATAAACAATATTAAAGCACACCCTTCATTATATATATGTGACTGCGACATATATCGACGATGTTTTGTCAATAACCAATGGTAATTTTCATTCTTATGTCGATACAATATATTCTAAAGAGCTTGAGATAAAAAAAAATATCACAGAGTCTGACACATCTGTTTTATATTTGTATATTTTACTTGAGAAAGATATTAATAGTAATCTAATAATCATGCTCTATGATAAACGTGATGGCTTAAACTTTTCAATTGTCAACTTTTACAAGTTAAATAATTGACAAACAGGTTGATGAAACAAGAATGTCAGCAGTTAAAGTCATCATATCGAAAGCATTATGGTTTATACAATGACCTTGTCAACAAATACAATTAATCATTGAGTCAAATGCTAACTGACGTTTTTCATACTTATTGTTAGTCCATTATTTAAACAATGAATTGACGACGAAATTTCCGTTATTTTCCGATCATGACAAGGAGCGCACGGCGTGTGAGACTGGTCGGCAGGGATTTCTCACTCTTCCATGGCACCTGATCCCATCTTTAGTCTTTTGAAAGTCCGTGTTTTCTCAGTTCCTTAGTATTTTGTATTGTTAAATGGACTTTTGATTTTGAATAATATTCGTTATCTTCATCTGTATAGGGGAACAACTCTCTGATTCATAAAAAGTATACACACAATTGTTTGTGTCATACAATCACAGATCCTCTAACTATCCGAAATACCCAAATCACAGCGAGAAACATTGTAAATTTTATCAAGAAAAATGTGACATTTCTTTCTGTTCTAAGTATATTTTTTATTGTAACATAAATGTCACATTCTATTTAGTGCTTTGCGAATCCTTCATTGATGTGAAAAAATTATACAAGAACTTAATTTTGAAATAGTAATAATAAATGTAAAAAATCTACATCGTACGAAAAATTGAAAATAACAGAAATCGTAGAAGATGAAAAATGGCAAAGGGAAATCAATACCAGTATCAACAAACAGAAATAAAAAATTAATGAAAACTGAATTATCTAAATGGCCAGTAAAATAAAACCAAACATATAACTTTTCAATTTGAAGTTAAACAGTTTTGTGATTTGAAGAAAATACTGGGTCTCCAGCGGTACAATCAAAGCATGTCCAATTCAGAAGTTGACCTCCGGAAGTCAATGTTTCTTTACCAAGGATCTCTCCTCGTCAGATCAACACAGAACAAATCAATAAAATGCTTGGTCTTTGTCAGAATTATCCACTACTATACAGGATTTTTCCCTATACAGTCACTATATCAGGAACTGTATCCTTGTCAGCAATTTTGTAGTGAATGTAATCGGAGGGTCTCAACATGCACGACTTTCCCCACCATCTTTCTATTCATCACCAAATACTATCATACAGAGGAAAGGGGTTTATACAGATTTTCTCATTGATTGATTACTCGACAGTTCAACTCAAGAATCCAGAATCAATCCTTTGTCTCGGTAGTTCTCATTCAAGACGAGTGAAATGCTATATAGTATAGTATACAAACGCACATAAAAAATAAATGTGAATGTTTAAAAAAGAAATATAAATAATTTAGCAACACCTTTGAATAATGAGAAAAAAATTCATCCTTTGTGAAGATGAAAGCCATGAAGTTGTGCAACTATTTACCATCTCAGCTCTGTTCATTTCAATACAGTCTGAATTCCTATCAACTGGTCTCTTTTGTCTTTAAACTATTTGTCATTGATATCTTTTTTAAAGTCAGAGATATAAAAAGGAAAAGAACTACTTAAAAAATATTGAGGTACTACAAAAAAATTAAAATTTCAAATATTTCCATAATTGTTCTCTTCAAGTTGTAAATATCGGACAAAAAGTGATTTTCTAATTTGATTTTTTATACTCATTTCAGAGGTGATTGGTAATTTTTCTGTGTTTGTAGTACTGCCAAAATATAAATGAAAAAATTTGAAGCACAGATAGGTAAAAGAAGTATAATTACGATTTTTATCCTTTATTTTCTTATAAAGAGGCATATGTAATTATTTTGACATCAATTTCTTTTCATCTAACCTCCAAAAATGTTCAGTACGCCAACAAACAACAAGGAATCGTCCTCTGTGCGTTATTTCAGTAAACTGATATTCTTTCTTATTCATGTCTTATAATAGCGACCAGTAGACCTTCACATTGTTAATTTTGTCTGGTGTTAGGCTTTTGACAATCAATACACAAATCTCAGAACTTTTCTTTCAACAGTTTTACTTACGGAACAATGACATTGTTCTAAATACTGATTGTTATTTCTGATACCTTTGCTGTATATGCAATCTTAAAATCGATTATTAAAGCTGTGTAAGGACAAAATATTCTACAGGGGTCACTTTTCGTCGTTATATCGGCTTAAAGAGCACAAACTGAAATCCCTTATATTTTTTCTATAAGATATCACTCATCCGACATTTCATTTTAATAAATGACGCATGTCAATTGGTTCTTTTAAAATATTTTCCCCTTCGTAGGCATTTAGAACAGACAGGGACAAACAATGTACAAAGTACATTTATTGCAATAATAGTTGACTTTCATAATCACTTAATGTTATAATTATTTCATTAAGGTTGCCCGCGTGGCGTAGTGGTTAGAGCGTCTGCTCTAGAGTCGCGAAGTAAGGAGTCAATCCTTACGTCGCGGGTTCGAATCCCACTGTGGAACGTGGAGACCGGTCCTTCGGATGAGACCGTATTAACCGAGGCCCCGTGTCGCAGTAGGTGCTGGCACAAAAAAGGTCCCTCACTGCTCAAAGGCCCTGAGTACCGAGCATAGGACAAAATTTGTAGCCCTCCACCGGCAAGTGATGGCGTCTCCATATGAGTGAAAAATTCTTGAGAGGGACGTTAAACAACATATAATCAATCAATCAATATTTCATTAAGTGGCGATTTAGCATCATCAGTTAAGAATGTCAACCACTAATGCAATAATTTATCACATTAAGCGTTGTATTGCAACGCTTAATAATAATATTATCATTGAGCGGTGTTGTATCATTACCAGTTGCGACATTGCGTGCATAAACTATTCAGAAATATTTTGAAATTTAACTTTGCCAAAATTAATTCTCAAAAAAGGACGTGTTCTCTATTTGCTAAAGATAGTAGTCCTATGACTATTTTGCCTCGGATTTATTCTTCGAGGTTGCCATCTTGTAGGCAAAAATTGTGAATTTTCCTCTTTGAACTGCCAGTTTTTAACATGCATGCCAGAACTATATGGGGAAAATTTACATTCTTGTCTTTAAAAAGGCCGTAAAGATCGTATATTCATAGAAAAGCTGTGTTATCTTCACCCCAGTACTCAGTATAATTATTTCAACTGGTTGGATAATGAAAATGTAAGGAAATTTGAACCAACTGTGGCAGTAAGCCGGGTTCGATCGCCGGGGGCCAGATAGCTTAGCCGGAAAATTACCTGACTGAATATTCAGGAATCCAGGTTCGAATCCTGGTTGGTCTTCCGCATTTTCCTCTCTTATGTTACATGTAGTGCCGTGCCATGCTCTTTAACTGACAGGTGAGAGGCATGCAAAGATAAGCTTGGACTGGGGTCTCATATTGTATATATTTTATATTGTTTTAACATGTATATAGCAATTTTGTGTTTCTCACAGATAATGTACAATAGAGTATTAGCCATCAAACATTGTACTTTGAACAAAAAGTCTATTGTAGTATTTGTATAATTTGCTTTAAAATCGGCATTTTCCTATGTCGGTAGTCTAATGGTTAAGGTGCCGGACTCCAAACCGAAAGGTTGTGAGTTCGAATCCTGGCAGCGGCAAGTAGACGTTGTGTCCTTGGGAAAGGCACTTTACACGAATTTCCTCATTCCACCCAAGTGTAAAAGGGGTACCTGGCTATAGACAGTGAAAGATATTGTCAGAATGTTAGTGTTCTTGCGCCTTAACGGCAGCTTGCACCGAGAAATATTCTGGATTGTTATCCATTGTTCTCTATTGTAGTTTTCACACAATAAAAGCCCAGTCGGCCTCCTTAATTTTAAGATAATTATACAACTTTGGATGTAAAATTGTATTGCTTTTATATGAGTTCAAACTTACCGCGCAATAATAAAACCATAGTAATGGAACTGATGGGAAGCGAGGAGAGGTAATAACTGTATGTAATATACATTGATCTAGCAGCCACGATGTTTGTTTACATGAAGTAAGATTGAGTAAATTTTTGAAGATAAAGATAAATTTATTAAATCTGGAATTTTCCATGGATTTCGAGGACTGGAAATGAGGGAATTGCATGGCTGAGGTGATTAAGCTAGTCGACAAGGGGGTGTGCCCCCATACCAGATTATACAAAATAATTTGCGTTCCTTTTTGGAAATCAACCGATGATTGATTGATTATATACTGTTTAACGTCCCTCTCCAGAATATTTCACTGATATGGAGACGTCACCATTGCCGGTGAAGGGCTGCAAATTTAGGCCTATGCTCGGCACTCATGGCCTTTGAGCAGGGAGGGATCTTTATCGTGCCACACCTGCTGTGACACGGGGCCTCGGTTTATACGGTCTCATCCGAAGGACCGATCCATTTAGTCGCCTTTTACGAGAAGCAAGGGGTACTGAGGACCTATTCTAACGGGGATTCCCACGTGACTCAACCGATGAGAGTCGGGAATACAAACAAAATTAAATTATCAATCAAAAAAGATGTAACTTTTAAACAAGAGAGATAAAACAAAGCAAGAGGTTATCTAACATATTCTTTTGAGAACCATTGGGCAGATTATTATACTAAACTTACACTGGATGAGAAGGTGGTGATTAAAATTTGTTCAATACTTCTCACTTGGGCAAAGGGAGTTGTGTTAAGCCTTACATGATATATGGTTAAAACTATACAAATATTGACCACTATAATGCCTTTATCAGATAAACTTTTATTTATCTGTCAAACAAAAAGAATTCCGATCCTCACAAACATTCAATAATGCATTAAGGACTATCTTGAGTATTTTAAAAAAATGGTCACTTATTGTTCCTAAATCTCATATCCTCCTTTGATAACCAAAGTTCATTTTCTTTTGATAACCACTGTGCTAGAAAATACAAAAAAATTATGTGGAATCATTCTGAGATGTAGATTCAACTTTGTTTAAATCATAATCCCCGGGAGAGGCTTGTCCATCTTTTTATTTTTAAACTT
>PRKT01000195.1:7063-18705 GCA_003671525.1 Saccostrea glomerata
GAGAGAACACTCTCGGACAAAATTTGTCGCTTTTTACAGGTTTCCATGGCAACGGTAGACATATTGGAACTGAACGACCTCACTGCACAACTACAACCAGTGATCGTCCTTTGAGGAAAGTTTCAGGAAGATTGTCCCAGCCATCTCCGAGAAACAGCCTGGATAAAAAAAACATGCGTACAATATCAATATGTCATCCCCGACTTCGTTCGGGGCGACATAATAATCTTTACCAACAGAATCAGTAGAAGGTCTTCCGTTGGAAACGGAAGACCTTAATTAGCGCCGAGAAGGGGGTAGTCGTATTCAATGATTAGGATTAATACTACGACATGTAACTTAGATTAAATCATTTGATGAAGTCTTTCCGGAAAACAAATGGTTTAGTCTGTGTTTTTATTAAAAGAGTAACATTGTGGTTAATTAAAGAATTGGTGATAAAAAAATTGATTTTGATAAAAAGAGTGCAAGATTTTCAAATGAAGTGATAAAAATTAACATTCCTTACGAGGACCGTAAAGGAGAGTGGATGATGTTAGCTGTTGACAAAAGTCGGTTTAAGACACGAATCGAGAGAGTATCCCCAATGATTGATTTAGGGCTCAAGAAACACTTAAAACATGTATCGAGTAACATAAATGGAAATCCATGTATTCAGACCGGAAAACGAATAGACCCGTTAACAAAATATTGTACTAGTCAGCATTAACACGCAATGTTTGCATGTCCGGATGAACTCATCAATTCCGGTCTAGCAAGATGAAGATATGACGACCATCCTGTTCCGTTTTCGGAACGGACTTTAGTGTTCCGTCATTTGACCAGCAGTATTCACGGTGACATGTTTTCCTCTTGTTGTAAGTTATCCTTAGAAAATGGACGCTTCGTTGAGGTATACACGACGAAAGACAACGAATACAGAGTAGATCTACGTGAATGGGAATCGGATCGATATCCCAGCAGCAAGGGAATAAGTTTAAAACCAGACATTTTTAAAACATGGACAATGGCTTTAGACATGATTGATAACGCTTTGAGCAAGAATGAAGAGTTAAATTACCACATGGGATCTAATATTTTTTGTACATTTAAAAAAGACAATCCATGTGTAAACAATCGTCAGTACTGGCAGCCAGTAGGCCAAGAAACACTCGTTCCAACGAAAAAGGGGCTTTGTCTTCGCCCGATCGAGTACAGAAACTTAAAGTCTCATGTGACTGAAATAGAGAAAGCTATTCCCGAATTCGATTCACTCGTTCCATGTTTCATGCGCGATGATCATTTGAATCAATTAGGCCTGCTCCAGTGTCCTACATGTAACGCGCTGGATTATACGAATTGGTGAAAAGAACCGTTGTAGGGGGAAAACCTTCTTAAAGAACAATAATTAGCAAGAATATTGTAATAAAATTATAAATATTACTAAAATTATTTGTATGTTTCATCAGTATTGTTTCCCTTTCTTTATTTATGAATCGTTTTGAAGTGAAATCTTTGTCGATATATCACATATTATATGCGCTTGGGGTGTAAAATATAGTTTTATTCTTTTACATGTCAATAAATGAAGTTGTTAAACATGATTCCTTTTTGTTGAATGATCTGTGTTATTGTTAACCAGGTTTCCGATTTGTTATATAATCATATTACATCATCAGGATATGCTCATATAAATTACAAGGGTGTTTTATCATTTTATGATTTAAACATGAGACTGACTAACGTTGTTTATCAGGGAGAAATGAACTGTGTACTAAATCTTAACTTCTTGACTCAACGATTAATTAATGTACGCTACGATCTTAGGTCCTTTCCGGGTGTAATTTACCAAAATAGAAAAATTGGAGGAAATTGTTTTATATTTTCTAACGGAAAAATAAATTGTAATGGTCCTTGTGAAAGTTTCAGTCAAGGACTAAAAAGACTGAGAAAGTATGCACGCGTCATACAGAAACTCGGATACGATGTACGTTTGCAAAACGTACGACTAGTCACTGCGTCTGCTTGCCACAAATTATCTGGAAAAGTGAACGCAAGTTCCTTGTCTAAAAGCTTGAATTGTTCATACGACCCAGAGTTGTTTCCCGCCGTCATGTTACGACGAGAAGGTATTGATTTCACCTGTCATTTGCGAGGAACAGTTCTTATCACCGGCATCAAGAGATTGAAAGATTTAGACAACGTAGTATTTCCAACAATTTTAGAAATCGAGATGTGTTTATAAGAACAATTTCTTTTAATTTTTGGTAGAGACATGTCGTACGAGAAATATAATAAAATAAATAAAGCTTCAAAATATAATTCTCAATATAAACTCCATAAGACATGGATTCGATTTGAATGTATTTCTTGATTTCTTTGAATAAAAAAAAATATTAAACAATGAAAGAGAGTTTTAATTAATTTATTTTTTAAGATTATTACTTTAGTATTAATTTATATTGATTTTTTTTCTCATTAATGCGATCTATCCCTCAGAGTTTTTGCTTGTTTTAAGTAAAACATCTATAGATTAATAAATTACTTTGTTCTTTTTTTTGAGACCTTTAAGTATAAATTTTTAAACAAAAGAACTTATTGATATTCTGATTCGGGGGGAAAATAAATTATAATGAATAGTAGGACATATAACTCCGGACACATTTGTCCGGACTTTCGCCAGTTACTTTTAATAGCAAAACATGGACTAACCTATACACTAGTATATCTTGTAGTTTAAAAGATATTACACCTGCAATCAAGAAATCCCATGGGATAATGGTGGGATTTTCTCTCCTGAGCAATATCCCACTATTATTCTGTGGGAGGAAAATGAGTTCTGTGGGATTCTTTCTCCTATAGAATCAAAACTCCCATTTTTTAACCTTACATGGGATTTTTTTTATCCCATAATTTGCGAAATGGGACAAGGCGGTCTATAATTGTCATAAATTGGATTTAAACTTCTCTATCAAAATGATTTATAGAATATTTATCCTACAGGAGAATGGAAATAGTTTTTATCTCTTACGTGTAAGGGGAAAAACAGCCCACCTTCTTTTAATCTACTACAGTAAAGGGTCAAAATTATTTTTGAAAGCTTGTTACGATTTTAAAATCATTACTTTGATATTTCTACTCTTGCAAACTTAACATTTTAAAATCATTACTTTAATATTTCTACTCTAGCTTTATATCACACACACACACACACACACACACACAAAACTATTGCAAGCAAAATAATACCAAATTGGCAAAATTTCATTGAGAAATGAAAAAAAGTTAAGTCCATTCAAGTGAACACACCAGTATGATTGATGGAGTATAACATGATGATGGTTTTTCTCTTATTAAAATATCACTCCTCTTACAATTTATCATTTTTCGCTTAAAAAGTGCATACTATTTAAAATTTTTTGTATATTTTTGAAACATTAAAAAAATGACCAATGGGAGACTTTTTTCCTAATCAAGACCAGGTTTTGATTTAAAAAAAGAATTATTTGGAAAGGAAGAGCTTTATCTGCCTTATAAATGCAGTCATAATTACTATTCAAACATAGAAATTAATTTTTTAAAGTCAGATACCTGCATGCGTATAAGATATGAATTTTTTAAACCCTAAATTCATCTGTAAAACCTGAGTGGACTACAAGTTTTCTTTTATTTCATGAAAGTTCACTTGGATGAATACTTTTATTTGATAACGCTCAACGATAGAAAACGATACCATGATTAAAAATAAAAAATATTTCAACATTCATTTAAAGTATAAAAAAGAAAATATTGACGTTATAGAACACTATGATACACTATAATAGAACACTAACCAAATACTTTATTTGGAATGATAGAAACGGCCGGAGTGAATCCACGTAGTCGAGACAAATCCACCCGATACCGATCAAGATCTGCGCTTTGTATTCGTAGTAACAATACACATTCTGTAAATGCATTGTTGTAACTGTGATGCAAGAACAGGGAAAGAAGTGGCTGAACTTTTACAGTCTGCTAAAAGGATTAATTCACGTACTTTTACATCAATTTAGTCTCATTTATAGTCATTTTATTGAGATATTGGTTTAATACGTAATGCTTGAATTAGTCCACCTCAGCACAAATTAGTCAAAAAGAGAGATGCTTCAGTTCAGTTCACTATAGAATTCCCTCCTATGTATAAAGAGCACCCGAGAAGGTACATTTAAAGGTTGGAAGTATTTCAGCACTTATAATATAATTATAACCTATTACAAACCTATTTCAATGATATTTACCAAAAAAAAAATTTAATTACCATTCATTATGAAATCATTTCAATCAAGATAGATCAATGCAGAAGTCTATTTAAGGTTTTTGATGAAAGTAAGGAATATATAACAATTTTATATATAGACCACAGCATTTATATGATATGACAGTAAAGTTTTTTTTTTGTGTGTGTGTGTGATATAAAGCTAGAGTAGAAATATTAAAGTAATTATTTTAAAATGTTAAGTTTGCAAGAGTAGAAATATTAAAGTAATAATTTTAAAATCGCAACAAGCTTTCAAAAATAATTTTGACCCTTTACTGTATTAGATTAAAAGAAGGTGGGCTGTTTTCCCACATACACGTAAGAGATAAAAACTATTTCCATTCTCCTGTAGGATAAATATTCTATAAATCATTTTGATAGAGAAGTTTAAATCCAATTTATGACAATTATAGACCGCCTTGTCCCATTTCGCAAATTATGGGATAAAAAAATCCCATGTAAGGTTAAAAAATGGGAGTTTTGATTCTATAGGAGAAAAAATCCCACAGAACTCATTTTCCTCCCACAGAATAATAGTGGGATATTGCTTAGGAGAGAAAATCCCACCATTATCCCATGGGATTTCTTTATTGCAGGTGTAATATCTTTTAAACTACAAGATATACTGGTGTATAGGTTAGTCCATGTTGTGCTATTAAAAGTAACTGGCGAAAGTCCGGACAAATGTCGTGTCCGGATTTATATGTCCTACTATTCATTATAATTTATTTTCCCCCCGAATCAGAATATCAATAAGTTCTTTTGTTTAAAAATTTATACTTAAAGGTCTAAAAAAAAAAGAACAAAGTAATTTATTAATCTATAGATGTTTTACTTAAAACAAACAAATACTCTGAGGGATAGATCGCATTAATGAGAAAAAAAATCAATATAAATTAATACTAAAGTAATAATCTTAGAAAATAAATTAATTAAAACTCTCTTTCATTGTTTAATATTTTTTTTTATTCAAAGAAATCAAGAAATACATTCAAATCGAATCCATGTCTTATGGAGTTTATATTGAGAATTATATTTTGAAGCTTTATTTATTTTATTATATTTCTCGTACGACATGTCTCTACCAAAAATTAAAAGAAATTGTTCTTATAAACACATCTCGATTTCTAAAATTGTTGGAAATACTACGTTGTCTAAATCTTTCAATCTCTTGATGCCGGTGATAAGAACTGTTCCTCGCAAATGACAGGTGAAATCAATACCTTCTCGTCGTAACATGACGGCGGGAAACAACTCTGGGTCGTATGAACAATTCAAGCTTTTAGACAAGGAACTTGCGTTCACTTTTCCAGATAATTTGTGGCAAGCAGACGCAGTGACTAGTCGTACGTTTTGCAAACGTACATCGTATCCGAGTTTCTGTATGACGCGTGCATACTTTCTCAGTCTTTTTAGTCCTTGACTGAAACTTTCACAAGGACCATTACAATTTATTTTTCCGTTAGAAAATATAAAACAATTTCTTCCGATTTTTCTATTTTGGTAAATTACACCCGGAAAGGACCTAGGATCGTAGCGTACATTAATTAACCGTTGAGTCAAGAAGTTGAGATTTAGTACACAGTTCATTTCTCCCTGATAAACAACGTTAGTCAGTCTCATGTTTAAATCATAAAATGATAAAACACCCTTGTAATTTATATGAGCATATCCTGATGATGTAATATGATTATATAACAAATCGGAAACCTGGTTAACAATAACACAGATCATTCAACAAAAAGGAATCATGTTTAACATCTTCATTTTTTGACATGTAAATGAATAAAACTATATTTTACACCCCAAGCGCATATAATATGTGATATATCGACAAAGATTTCACTTCAAAACGATTCATAATGAAAGGGAAACAATACTGATGAAACATACAAATAATTTTAGTAATATTTATAATTTTATTACAATATTCTTGCTAATTATTGTTCTTTAAGAAGTTTTTCCCCCTACACCGGTTCTTTTCACCAATTCGTATAATCCAGCGGGTTACACGTAGGACACTGGAGCAGGCCTAATTGATTCAAATGATCATCGCGCATGAAACATGGAACGAGTGAATCGAATTCGGGAATAGCTTTCTCTATTTCAGTCACATGAGACTTTAAGTTTCTGTACTCGATCGGGCGAAGACAAAGCCCCTTTTTCGTTGGAACGAGTGTTTCTTGGCCTACTGGCTGCCAGTACTGACGATTGTTTACACATGGATTGTCCTTTTTAATGTACAAAAAATATTAGATCCTATGTGGTAATTTAACTCTTCAGTCTTTCTCAAAGCGTTATCAATCATGTCTAAAGCCATTGTCCATGTTTTAAAAATGTCTGGTTTTAAACTTATTCCCTTGCTGCTGGGATATCGATCCGATTCCCATTCACGTAGATCTACTCTGTATTCGTTGTCTTTCGTCGTGTATACCTCAACGAAGCGTCCATTTTCTAAGGATAACTTACAACAAGAGGAAAACATGTCACCGTGAATACTGCTGGTCAAATGACGGAACACTAAAGTCCGTTCCGAAAACGGAACAGGATGGTCGTCATATCTTCATCTTGCTAGACCGGAATTGATGAGTTCATCCGGACATGCAAACATTGCGTGTTAATGCTGACTAGTACAATATTTTGTTAACGGGTCTAATCGTTTTCCAGTCTGAATACATGGATTTCCATTTATGTTACTCGATACAAGTTTTAAATGTTTCTTGAGCACTAAATTAATCATTGGGGATACTCTCTCGATTCGTGTCTTAAACCGACATCTGTCTACAGCTAACATCATCCACTCTCCTTTACGGTCCTCGTAAGGAATGTTAATTTTTATCACTTCATTTGAAAATCTTGCTTTCTTTTTCATCTTTATCAAAATCAATCTTTTGATCACCAATTCTTTAATTAATCACAGTGTGCTAATTGTGTTGGATATCTTCATAAATCAAATGAAATCAAATAAATAGCGAAGAAACGTTGTTCATCATTCTAATCCTCGCATTAATACTACTTATCAACTTCCTGCTACGCTCCTCCCTAATTACCTTCCTGGTCTACACTGAACCTCAAATTTTTTGAACCTCAAAATGTGGGATATAATGCCCTTCACTATACTACTCACCAATTCTTTTTCTTGCACTACTTGATTTAGATGCTTATTTAACAACTGTACACTTATCTAGAAACCTCAAGTCATTTCTCAACTGTTATTACTTCCATAACATGGTTATGATGTCATCTAAAGTAAGAACAATATTATTGTCAAGACCAGATCAGAAGGCGAACTTGGGACCCAAACTTCATTTGACTGAGTTAATATCACAAGGGTTGA
Organism: Saccostrea glomerata; assembly: GCA_003671525.1. Classification (NCBI taxonomy): domain Eukaryota; kingdom Metazoa; phylum Mollusca; class Bivalvia; order Ostreida; family Ostreidae; genus Saccostrea; species Saccostrea glomerata. Next base: position 14,677 of record PRKT01000195.1, read on the forward strand.
AAATATAGAAGCATCACACCTTTTATGAGAAAAAATTTGCAAACTAAAGGATGCATGATCAGTCACATTTAATACTACGTGCGTGTTGTGACATATCTTTTTTCTTTTTATTTATTTCTTTTTATTTTACATTATTGTTAACCCATAAATTATAATTATTGTTTTCTTTATTTTAATGAAAAATGTATAGTTCACCTTTCAATTTAGAAAAAAAAAAAACAAATATGATTTAAATAGCATTTAGAATTTTCTAAATCTAACATAATTGTATTGAAAACGGTTATATATCTGGAGAAAAAACTTTAAAATTAAAAGTATTTTCTGATACCCTTGTCATAAATAAAACCAGCACTTGTGAATAATATAATAATAGGGTACACTTTTGAGAAGTTATGAATGGAATATTTTATCGATGTCAAACAAAGATTCTGAATATTTGCTTCATGTTTTTAATAGATAAGCAGATTTATTAGGATTGAAAACTATATTAATATGCTTGATGTGTATTGAATTTGAGTATTGTAGTGTACATATAGGTATGTATGTACATTAACAGCATGCACTGCACTTTAAAGTCGTATAACTTTGTGGATATTTTCATGCATTTACTGAAAGATGTATGTAGACTGAAGAACTACTTCTCCAGACTGTACATATACATTGTTTAATTTATTTTTTCCTGCTTTAATTTAGACTTTATATGTATTGCAATTGTCAAAAAAAAATCTTTTTAATTTTTTTAAATGCATACATCGTACTATTAGATTTTTCTTTTGATAGTGATCCTTATAAGAAACTGAAATTTTGTCATTTGAAAAACTTTATAAAACAAAATATTAAATTTTTAAAAAAATCACAACAAAAATGAGATTCAGACTTCCATAGATCTGCTAAATATTTATGTATCCATATACAAGTAGATATTCATAAATAATTTGGATACAAAAAAAAAAGGAAAAGAAAAAAAAGAAATCCACACACTCTTATTGAGTCCCCTGTGAGACTTTTCACAGGGTATTTTATTTTATCACTTTTAAAACATTTTTAACTGATCAAAAAATTATAATGTCAAAAAAAAAAATCCTATATTTCTAGCTTGGTATGTATTGACAAGTATAATCCTGAACACATTTATTATTGGCAAATTTTATTTAAGAAATAAATAAGGATATTCTTGTGAAAGGGGTCACAGATAGATCCGCTCCTCCATAGTGCAGACGACAGCAACGCCTTTAGGGAAATTCTGACCAATCAAATGCCGTTTTACTTGTTAGCGCGAACTATAAATAAAATCTAAACGTCTAAAACGAAAGTAGGAAGGGCCTGATTACTGGATTTGATTTGAAGTAAAAAAAAGAATTACTACTCATTATCCTTGGATTAAATGTTTTTTACTTTGATGAAAGTCTCATCAACAAAGAGAATTTGCGCGTGGATAAAATCGACGCCATTTTAGCGACGACGCCATATTGGCGACAAGAATCTCAGTTCCATAGGTATTGTAAATGACATATAGTTTAATATGTTCTACGGTGCGACCGTTGGGGCGAGCGCAGTTATTTACTGGAAAAAACTTGCACAGCTTTTACTTGCACTGCCTATCCTCAGTTCATTAAAAAAAAAAAAAAAAAAAAAAATCAAATAACTTCCTGTGCATCAGGATCAAGATTCTGAACTTCTCTAAGTTTTTGTCAAAATCAGAAATACATGAGCTGTTAAAGTGAGGAAAGTATGACGTCAAATAAAAATTCCTGTTGACTTAGGATGCAAACGATAGTTTTGTGGCATGTATGGAGATTGCTTTTATTGTTGTTTGTAATTCTTTCAAGTAAGTTGTTGCTATGTTTAACATGTTTAAGCCACCATGTTGCCAATGCACCACAAAGGAGTATTGGGAGTTTATTAGAACGCAAACGATAGTTTTGTGGCATGGAGATTGCATTAAATCGTTGTTTGAAATTTTTTTTAAGTACGTTGTTGCTATGATTTAGCCACCATGTTGCTATGCACCGCAAAGAATTATTGGGATATGAGAATGTTTTCACGTGGACTCATAAAAATTTCTTGGAACAATGTGCAGATTTCAACCCGAGTTTCCTCCGTTCGTACACGTTAGTCTATTGAACTCGCTACGCAAGCGGCGCTTCGCGCCGCCTCGCTGCGCTCGCTACAATAGATTTCTTTTATTTTACATATACATACGTGTTACCGATAGGGAGAGCTTCGCTCTCACGGGCCCTTCGGGCCCGTGAGAGGGCTCCGCCCTCTATTAAGAAATTTAGCAAAACAAGAAATCTGCTGAAGTCTACAGTCTTAGGGGCTTCTGTAGGGATTCCAACGCTATTTCTGGTCCATCTTCGCAAAACCACTGCCAAAAGGTACGACCCTCTCCCGGGAGAGGGCTATATAGATATGCGGACTCCGGACCGTGGCTTGAGACGGTGTCTTTGGTCATGTAGAGGTTTTTGAATAGATTCCACAGGTCCTTTAATAATGGAGCACTATTAGGGCACAATGGTATTCCAGTTGTTTGTTGGTAGACCACTGAGGTCTTCGAAGTCCACATAAATGTTTTCAATGAAGAATACAACGTCCTTATTTAATAATATCAACCTCAGAGTATACTAGTTTGTATCATCAACGTAGTCTTTAACAAAGAAATTACCAATTAAAATTTTAGACTTCCATTTTTATTTAATAAGCAGTCGTCTATGGTATCAAAAATCATAATTTAATTTTTCGCGAGGAATGTTGTATAAAATGTAGAAAAACTGTACGTTATGATGTTACTGACTTAAAAAAGGGTTAATTAGAGAAAAACATGCGACCGGATATTTTTTACACGTGCACTATATTTTAGAGAATAATGTCTACAGTGTAGGCTAGCCAGTGGAAATACGTCTCTTTACATTTCTTGATAAAAATAGATTCATCAACATGTATTATTGAAATTTTGCAAAACATAAAAGTTTTTTTTCTTTACTTTCTTATTGTGTTCAAGAGGTGCTACATGATTGATAAATCTAAAATATTGTCAAAGGAGTTTTGTTTTTGTTTTTAATTTTGTTTGTATAACAAGCTTTGACAATGCAGCCTTCAAACCCCCTGCCTTCTTCTGCGCAAAGTATCCAACTCCTTATTACACGGAATATATACCCCCCTTCCCCCTCCCCAGAATATCGCACTTATTTGTACTTTCAGAGGAAATGCAATGCAAACTAATTATTACCATTGTCTTCTACGATAATTTATCGACACAACTCTATGGAAGGGAATTACCGCCAAAAGCCTATGTATCTTGCTTTTATTCTTATTCTGCCTACTTCTTTATGCTTTGTTATTATTGTAATTATATGTCACTTTATTGTTTTCATATTCGTCTTTATTACATTTCACTTTGACTTTTATCCTTCTACATTTTGTCTTTACTTCTATGTTGCTTTATTCTTGTAAATTCATTCTACTTTCTTTTAAACTTATACAGTTTCTTAAATATTTTTTTAGCATTATCTCTACTACGAATGTTTATTCAATCACGCTAACAATGAAGCATATTCAGTGAAGACGAATGGAAGTTGTCAAACCGTCAAAATTTAGTGCCGCATTATAACGCTAGATGGTGTGGTGTTCGCTACGAATGTTGGTAAAATTAGGTAAGCAAACCCGGGTCGGGTTATTTGAGATTCTTCAATATGCCTTAATACTTTCTCAATCGAACTTCTGAAGGCCGGATCCGATCACCCGATACAATGATGGAAACTCGATATTTATTTTCTCTGGGCACACAGGAATAACGGCCTCTTTTATCAGACATAACTTTATACTATACTGAATATGTTCATTAAAAGGCCAACCCACTTTTAGAGTAAGGGTCAAATAAGTTAATGTAGTACGTGTAGTAGGAAGAAAAATTAAAATTTTTAATTTGATACTATAGCAGAAGTTGAATCTAACTCAAAACCCACCCCGCCCCCGAAATAGGATTTCAATGGCGTCGGAAGCTAATTGAAAGTTTGGGGGGGGGGGGGG
>PRKT01000195.1:19938-82820 GCA_003671525.1 Saccostrea glomerata
CCCCCCCCCCCCCCCTCTAGATCCGCGCATGGAAGGCGAAGTCGGAACCAGACTACATGCACCCAGACATACTAGAAACACCCCGGTCTTTTTTCTGCGTTAATATTTTATATTAAAATAGCACTTTTCAATAAAGAAAGAAATATCTTTAGTACGCACCGTGTTTGTCATCAACCAGGAGAGCTAAAAAAATCTTTAAACTCGAAAATTCTATTTGGTGATGGTGAAGGGGGGTCGTCAACTTTTTTCAGTAATAAATTTTACTCATATTCTACTTAGTACATGACTTTTAATATATAAATTGACTATTAGTACTGCGACAGAAAGTGTAAGGGATGGGGGGCAACAAGCCTTTCGCTGAACTTTTCCAGTAGTAAAAAGTTACGTTTAGGAAAATTTTTCGTGGCCACCCTCCCTTTACCGATGAAAATTACCCCCTAGGAGGTCGTCCACCCGGAAGTCAGTATATATATTGAGACTTTGGTGGTGTGACTGTACATTGTATAATTTCCTTTTCGAGAATTTTTCACTCAAATGGAGAAGCCACCTCTTACCGATGGAGAGCTGCAAATTTGTCCAATATACTCGGCACTTATAGCCATTGAGCAGTGAGGGATCTTTTTTCGTGCCAGCACCTACTGCGACACGGGACCTCGGATAATACGGTCTAGATCTCATCCGAAGGACCGAACTCCACGTCCTATAGTGGGATTCGAACCCACGACGTATTGGTCGACTCCTTACTACTGTACTTCGTGACTCAAAATAGAGCAGACGCCGTAACCACAGTGCCACTATGTTTAACTAAATGGTTAAAATGATTTAATTATAAAACACTATTAAAATGACATTACTAGTATTTAAATATTTATTCATATATAGAACGGATAACTTTTCTTCAAAAACTGAAAACGTTAGTATACATACACATTGTTTTACGATTTAAAAAAAACTATTCGGGGAAGGGGTTGCTACGAATGGGGGCGAATTGCTATATATAGCGAGATTTCCCACGGAAGACTAGCTATATATTGAAACTTCCACAGGGGAAGTCCCACTGTATAGTCTTCCGAAGGAAACATCACTATGTAGTCAGTCTTCCAGGGGAAATCTTACCATCTATAGCGAGACTTCCGAGGGAATGGCATGTATCGGGTACATACCTGAACTTATAACAAACATCAGTCCTTTAACAATTTAAGTTTGGTTGATAAAGTATTAAGGCAGAAAATAAAAAAAAAAAATCGAATAACCCCGGCCCGGGTTTGCTTACCTAATTTTACCAACACTCTTAGCGAACACCCCTGCCACCTAGCGTTATAATGCGGCACTAAATTCGGACAACTTGTATTCGTCTTCATTGAATATGCTTCATTGTTTGCGTGATTGAGTTAACGTTCGTAATAGATATAATTTATTTAAGAAACTGTATCAATTTAAAAGAAAATAAAATGAATTTACAAGAATAAAGCAACATAGAAGTAAGGGCAAAATGAAGAAAGATAAAAGTCAAAGTGAAATGTAATAAAGACGAATATGAAAACAATAAAGTGACATATAATTACAATAATAACAGAGCATAAATAAGTAGGCAGAATAAGAATAAAAGCAAGATACATAGACTTTTGGTGGTAATTCCCTTCCATACAACTCAAATCGTTAGCTTTTGATATTTAATCCACAAAAGGTCGTACAGATTTTGGCGCGCTTTAGCCTTGTGACGTAAAGTGAATCGATTCATACAGGCTACATTGGGATTATTATGATTCATAAGAGATTTTTGAAATAATTCTAACCAGGTGAGTGAAAATCAAATTACAAATGTATTTATCTTAACGAATCTTTGTACAGAGGACTGCAGTGGTCTGCAAAAAGTGAACTTGTAAAACTACGAAGCTAAAAAGTAACAAGCGAAGTTTAGGGGTCTATATTTTTTTTTAAATTTCAAAGATTTTGTTTGCCTATTTTACTTCGGAAAAAATGTGAAGTTTTTTTTTTTTTTTTTTTACGAAATTATTTAATGACGTTGCTAAGGGTGACGCAGGGTGAGTCGTTGTGTTGTGACAACAAGCTCATAGTAACGGCATCAGTCGTAGCGAACGGACGTGCAAAAATTTCAGAGCATAGTTACATTATTTCCGAAATATGGAAATATTCAATAAGTAAATATTCATGAATATTCCGTGTCCTAGATGAAACTCTAAAGATATTTTTGGGGTTCAATTTCGCCAGAAATGAAACACAAGGGTTCCAAAATCACACCAATAATAATGAATGTAAATTAAAAATGTCCACTTTTTAATTTTACAAGTATTTTACAAAAGATCAAAGATCAATATTGTTATAGAATTTCTGTAAAAGATAAAAATGCATGTGTGCTTTTATTTTGTTTTCTACTAAGCTAACGTCCTGGGGGGGGGGGGGGGGGGGGATTCCCGTTTTTTTTCTTACACTTTATTAGAAGAATTTTTGAATTCTTTCTTGTTCTAAAAGACAGACAAAGATACGTGGACCACAGAACCTACTTTTTCTGAAAATAGTCTTGATAATGAAGATTTTATTTAAAATTTGTATTTTGAAGCTGCTAGATCCCCTCCCCTTTATTTTCTTTCTGTACTATCGAACACGGAAAATGTCTTCATTTAAAAATAATCAAACGAAAAAAGGAGCAATACTAGTAACATCGCATATCCGAATTCAAACTCGAAAATACGTCCGGTGGCCAATTTCGCTAGAAAAATTTCATCGATTGCAAAATTACAAAATAAATAAATAATGAAGGAGAAAATTTCCTTTCTTTTTTTATAATAACAAAAAGCAGCTATGAGACGTCAAGTACATGTATGCATACAGGGCTTATGTAGTGGAACAATTTTTGTGTTCTTTGTTGCTTTGAAAAAAAGGAATACAAGCTCGAAGAATGCAAAGGATTGATTTTTTTTCAGGCAATATATTCTTTTATGTATAAAGTCTCACCATGTTTATTGAGATTATGAAGCTGCTTACTTCCCCCTCCACCTTCCTCCTTTTCCCCAGTTTCTCTTCCTGTAAGGTCGAACACGGCAATACGAGATAGTTTGAGGACCCCCCCCCTTCCTCCGAAATAGGATTTTCCAGTTCAATCAGTTTACTTTTTAAAAATTTAATTGCATGTAAATGGGAAAGGTGGGGGATCCGAGCAAATTCTAACTCGGTTCCAAAAATGTTTTGGTTCAAATAAACAGAAATCAATTCCAACGTTTCAAAATTAATATTTAATAAATCATGAATGAAGATGAAAATATTAAATATTAGATTTTAAATAGCCACAACTTAAAAAACGAATACAAAAAAATAAATCAATCAATCAATAAAAATGCAATTATAAGGCTTTTAAAATGTGCAAATCACGTATGCATACTGTTACATGTACATGTGAAATTAAAAAAACAAGATGCGCTGTTAAGGAAATTATCTTTACATATACTGAATTATGAATAATAACTTAGAAATTAAAGATATTATTTTTCTTATATTTTAGGCAAAGAAACGAAAGATCAGACGAGGAAAGAAAGACGGGAGGAAACGTAGTCCTCGTTCGTCCTCTGACTCCTATGACCGCGTAGTTTGGGTCTAAAAGATGTGTCGTTGATCGGACAAGAGGGAACGTTGGCAGGAGAAGTGAGTGGCGTCGTTGGCCGGAAGTAGTAGAGCCGTATTCCAAGGACTCTTCCCGATGACACATATAAAAATCCAAAGTAACGAGGAATAAGTATGGTTTCCGAATTTATTATAAAGTCTCAACGATGGAAATGACTAACATGGAACAACAATAAACAATAACCAGTTGGATATGGCCATAGCCTCCAAACTGTTAAAAGTAGAAATAGTTACAGCATGATGGGGGAACGAGTCGGACGTGTGGCCGGTAGTGCACCCGGCCTCCGAACTGATTAAGTAAAATTTGACATGTAGTTGTTTTTATGGGAAAATGTACAATGAGTTAAAAATGGCAGGTGTTGACAATGAGTAAAAGTGATACAGTGAACAATTAATGAAATACTTTGATGGCATGGACATAAAGAACACCGATAATTAATTAATTACATGTTGTTTGTAAAAGTGATTAAAATGTCCTTGGGCATAAATACTCTGCCTCTTTGGTGTCCGACAAGTGTCACTCAGTAATTAAATGAGCACTTAGTAATTTAACATGAGAAAGAATGGCAAAATGCAAGTTTTAAAACACAATAATTTTAGAATACCAAATATCACGTTAAAACAAAAATTAAATACAACATTTAGAGTCCAAAATGAAATTGAAGTCAAACAGTCAATTTCACACGGTGATACTCCTCCAAAGTTCCCGGGACAGAGTCGTGTGCATCGGACACCTCTAGCCACAACAGTGAAACTGCAGGCAAACTATCAGCTGCTGAGGAATACGCATTAATTTCTAAGGAGATACGTGACTTTGAAGCAGCATGTGCATTAATTTCTGAGGAGATACATGACTTAGAAACTGCTTGTGAAGTTTCGCAAACAGATTATGCTACAAACACTCTTGGCAACAATGAGGTTGCGGACGAGTCAAATGTTGCACCGGAGCTGCAAGACTTTCAATCAGGTGATGGTGCAACCGATGAAAGCAACAATGATTCATGTATTCTCTCTCAAACAGAAATTCTTGGATTGTTTCAAGGACTGAGCAACACGTACAATCTAGCAGAGATGTCTCCGCATGAGCAACCTTTTCATGTTGTGTCAGACGGTTCCTCTATGTACCTGGTGGGTCCTCAAAATCAGGTCTACATGTCACTGGTACCACCGACTGGAAGTAGTACTGCTACCACAACAGACTCTCAAATGGTGTGCACCGTTCACGACAACCCTGACCAATCTAAACAGCTCACAGACAACATCAACAAATCGGTAAGTCGGTCCTTCTTTCTATTTCTAAGACTTGCTCTCTCTCTTTTTCTCTCTCCAAAAAGTTATCTATCTATTTTCTATTCTTTCTTCTTCTCTTTCCTAGCAACAGTTCATTTCCAAGTCTTTTTCTGAGAGAATCAAGGAAAAGCTTGATAACTGGGTAAGAAACTTGCATTTAGGGATTGGTTTGATATAATATACATGTACATGTACTTGATATTCTGTCCCAGTCTTTGCCTTATAATGCATGGACGAATTCGAATTTTAAAGTTATGGTCTTTATGGTTAGAAATATATGTGTGAATGTGTGTGAGGAAGGCTGTGCGGGTGTGTGGATGTGTTTGTGAAAAAAGGGGGGGGGGGTTGATCCCACTTGGATTGCCCACTTCTTTCAAAACTGTATACAACTTTTGAAAATTACTCGAAAATCTTTTTTCTTCTAGGAATTATCCTCCGTATCATTAAAACTCATTTTATTTTGATTCTTTCCTTTTCAGTATGATGCGGCAATGGATGTTGATCGGAGACAGGCGGATCTTCTGAGATATCCCTCTCATCTGGTAAGTGTCTCATTTACGTCACTTTCTTTCTATTTAGGTAAGAGACTTTAACTATAATCATGAAAATAAAATTATACCCAAAATATTATGAAAAGAATATTCATTGTTATTAATCTTTAATGAATATTTTTAGCATTTGATATTACATCCAGAATGGTTGTAAATTGTTAAAATATTTTTTTTTGTTAAATCAGCGATGGGGTTTAAAATTGTAATTTACAAGTATATAAGGAGATGATAGGTTCAATTGTCCCCCTGTGATCCTTCCTCCTTTTCAACCATAATGATGTAGATTCAGTTCAACATTGGTCAATACCCTGTAAAAAGTAAATGGTTTTTTTTCAGTTGGAATGGTCTGAGCGTGTGAAATTCAGTCACCAGCGGAAGTGGAAAAGGCTAACATACCACGAGCCTAAGTACAGCGAATGGGATTTCCTCTGAGGGAGGAACATTTTCCTGTGTGCAATGGGGCAGTTATGTGTTGCGGTGCTATAAACTCTCTGGGCCGCCCTGTGACATTTATTATGTGTTGTGGTGCTATAGACTCTCTGGGCCACCCTGTGGCATTTATCATGTGTCGCGGTGCTATAGACTTTCTGGGTCACCCTGTGACATTTTCAGGAATGGGACAATTACTATATGTGTTGTGGTGCTATAGGCTCTGTGGGCCACTCTGTGACAATCCTTTCCAGCCCATCGCTTGTCTTTCAGGACTTTTTGAACATGCACCACACATAACTTTTTATTGATTTATTTTTTGGCAAATTTTTCTTGGCAAATCATATGTTTGCGATGATACATTTCTGACAGACAGCTACAGTAAGCACTATGTGCTATCATCTGAAACATTTTGACTTTTGTCTCCAATTTTATGATATCTTGAATTTATCTTTATTTTTTGGCACCAATTGATTCTTTAAAATTTTCTTTGGATTGGTTTGGCTTTGAAACTAAGAGTTCGTTCTGCATGCTTTAATTACTTGTAAATATTTTGATTATTAAAAAATAATATTAACTTGGAAATATTATGATTATTCTTAAATAAACTTTACTTTTAAATTATCTGTGTTTTGCTTTCTCTCTTAAAAAACCCCATAGGTGCAAACTTATTTCCCCTTGGCAATACACTTTTTTGATCAATAGGCAGATAAAGAAAATACTTCACTTTCTGTTCAAGACAAAGGCATATCTCGGTTCATGCACAGTTAAGTTAAAATCAGACTTCTTAGATCTGCGCCGTACACACTATGCGTCTTACGGAGATCGAAGATTTAGACTGGTTCATGCTCTAAGAGAGATAACTCTCAAAGACTACAATACGTCAAATCAGTTCATTATAGAATTTTAAGTTTTATATAAAGGTTTTGATCGATTATTTTCCCTAAAAAATGCTAATACCAACATCACCTGTTATTGAGTTTATGTTTCACAGTTTACTTATATACTCTATGCACGTGTAACTTCTTAAACAACACAAGCTCAACACAAGCTCTTGGGAAATAAGTTGATGGAACAAAAATATCCACAGTCTTGTTTAAAGTCATAACGAAGAATTAAATGGTCGTTATAATAAGCAAAACATGTATTGATATAGTTTAAAATTCAAAGAAAAATTTCTTTCGAAAAATCACAATTTTTTAGCCCACCAGAACCGAAGTCTCAAGTGAGTTTTTATGGTCAAAATTTGTCCACTGTCTGTCGTTGTGTCCGTCGTCAACTTTTCACATTTTCATCTTCATCTCAATTCTCTATCCAGAGTTCTCGTTCCTGCTTCTCTCCCACATACATCATGCTGTGAGCGTAGAGGAAGATAACTATGGATAAAGAATGCTTCATCTCAGGAACCGCTGAGCCAATTTCAACCAAACTTGCCACAAAGTATCCCTGGATAAAAGAATTCAAGTTTTTACAAATGAAGGGCCGCACCTCCTTCGAAGGAATTCTGAATTGAAAAATTAATGGCATCTTTTAAAAATCTTCTTTTCAAAAACCACTGGGCCAGGAAAGATGGAATTCATGTTAAATAATATCTTCACATCAAAATAAAATGATCAAATACATACAAGATTATCCAAATCGGATATGACCCCTGGGTGATACATTCTGTAAATTTTAAAATTTAATATGTGTAAATTTTACAGATTAAAGTTAATTTTACAGATTAAAGTTTAGATTTTACTGATTAAAGTGTCAATTTTACCGATTAAAGTGTAAAATTTACAGATTAAAGTGTAATTTTTACAGATTAAAGTAATATACGCTATAACGTGCGCCATTTTAAAATACGGCTGGAAATTTATATATTTTGTTTACCAATAAAAGTTACGAAAATGCTGTAAATTACACCATTTAAATAAAATTCGTTATAAAGTTATCAAATTATAATTATTTATTATCCTGCAAGGAGAATAATGTCTATTTTTAAGTAAATCCACCACGTGACGCCGTCGCTACTTTTAGATTGATAAACAAACACGGCGTCAAGAAAACGAGGTAAGCCCTTTGAGATACAACTCACTTTTGACATGGATGGCGTGTTACTATTAATATAACTTATCTTTAAATGTAATCAGTATCAACCATCTATACTCTGTTATGACGCATATTAACCTTTTATTAATAATCGTTGTCAAAATGCAACGTGCCTCGTTGTCTATAATTTCCCGTGGACATACGTGTCTATATTTAGACCTACTGTTTACGCACTTCCTTTATCAATATTCATGAAAAGACTGAATTCTTGATTGCAGATATTGCTTTATTGTTCTGTTATTACAACGAGTTTTTTAGTTAAATTTTGTGGAAATATTATTTTTTCATTACACTTTATGTGTTTCAAATCATTTAATCATTTTGTTTCACATACAAATCGGCATCCATACGGCGTATATTACTTTAAAGGGTAAAATTCACAGATTAAAGTGTACAATTTACTGATTAAAGTGTACAATTTACAGATTAAAGTGTAAAATTTACAGATTCAAGTGAAAAAAAATCACAGATTAAAGTGTAAAATTTACAGATAAAAGTGTACAAATTAAAAAAAAGTATCCAAGTGGCACTAATGCGCTTCCGTAGTTAAGTCATAAACATCCTTAAAAACAAAACATAATATCAAGAAAATATGTTTGAAACTTTTCCTATTTTCACAACTCACAAACGGAGGTTTAACACACGTTAATTATGTAACATCCATTAAATTTTTCTAATAGACGTTTTGCCGCGTTCAAACACAGATGCGACCTAACACGTGTGAGATACGGACGACTGGACTGCAGTACTTTACATGTGTACATAGTTACATGAGAAACTAGAATGAGGACTTGAAAATGAAACAATCAATGTCGGATCCAGAGGGGGCTTTACGGGGGTTGCATCCCCCCCTTTTGGATTTGCAAAAAAAGAAAGAGAAAGAAGAAAGTCCAAAATTTTTGTTGTGTTTTTACTCTAGAAAATGTTCAGTGAAAGTCTAATTAATGTTGTATTATATAAAGCAATTCGGTTGTGAATACAAAATGAAACCCCACCCTCTCTATAATTAGGGAATAACTGTCTTCTAATTTGGTATTTGCGACCGTTAATGCTGATTTAACGGGCGCAAACTGAGTTTTACCGGCGACGCGTAAGCGGAGCCGGTAAAAGGGATGTTAGCGACCGTTAAATCAGCATTAACGGTCGCAAATACCAAATTAGAAGACAGTTATTCCCATTCTAATGCAATCCATGCGTTTTGTTTGTTCATTACGTCTAATTTTGTTGAGTTACGTTATATGAAATACGCCACGGAGCATTGTGTTTTTGCGTCGCTCTATTATGACGTCACAATGAAAAGCGTTCTACCTCGTTAATGCTCGTTTTACTGCCTCAAACATCAGTTCATTAGCCAATCAAAACGTGTTTTACAAAACATTTTTGCATTAGAATTAAGATTTTCGGGTTCGGAGATATATTTTCCTTTTTATTTTTCAAAAACTTACAAGTAATTTATACAAGTACTTTTTCCCCAAACTCCATACAGTGTCAATTCTCCGGGACTACTTTCGTGCCATACGAATAATGGAGTTGTAGCGTAACGTAATACTGAGCTGCCTGGAGCTTGCTTTTTCCCAGGCAACCTACCATTATTACGTCACAAGACAGTGGCATTGTAGTTACGTCACAATGCAATCTTCACATCAGTTTTTGTTGTGGTAATTGTAAACAAACAGCGCTAAGAATTCCAGTTATAGCCTTTTACAGAGCAAGAGACAATGGAAATTGGAAGGAATAGGACAAATTCCATCCGCTCTTTTCCAAATCTTCCCCTAGAATCTGTGAGAAATATAGAGTCGGATAGTTTTGTTCATCATACAGGAAAAGGAAGATGGCCGAAGAATGTGATGCAAGACAAAGGGCCCCGTAATTATCTACAGCATACATCTTCTTGGGATAACCAATCTGGTACCTGTAGAGATGAAGTTCAAAGTCCCTTCCAGCCTATTGAGAAGCCGAGCACTCATTCCGAGTCTCCCACAGGCCTTCACAAACCACCACCTATTGCTTTTTCCAAATGGAGTCGACTACATGGATTTCCAGACGCCCCTGATAAAGAAGTCGAAGGCTTTTTTCGCCCGAGTTTAGTGAAAAAAGTAGTGAGGAGCCAGAAACGAGAGATAACTAAAAGTCCTGAAGTTCGTAATGCCCTGTCGACAAACTGCATTTACGAACGAGATTCAAATGCAAATGTAATGTGGAAGAAGATGTTTCTAAATACATCGGATACTGCCATGAATCGTATACAGTTCAGTCCGTCCTCAGTAGAATCTTCTGTTCGTCCAGCGATCATACATTAGTTGGACGACAGTCTACCACAACCGACCATACAGTGACAGAGAAAAGGCTGGCTGCTCGTAATGTCAATGGAGGCCCGACATCTTCTTCCGGTTCTGTACGTGCTCCTCGAGATACCAGAGACAGCCCAACATCGTCTTCTGGTTCTGTCTGTACAGCTCAACTTGTCAGTAGAAGCCAAACTTCCGAAGAGAACAACTATTACATGGCGCCTCAAAATAATTACTTTCAAATCCCTTATTCAAACATCAGTAAGTATTCATTATGTATAGGTTACATCATAGAAGCCGAGTAGTATTGATTATATCCGCGCCCTCGATTTCCACGCCCCATGAAAACGACATAACCAATAGTACGAGGCATCTATGATGTAAGCAACTTGTCGCATGACGTAAATTTCATTGATAGTGTCAAAAATTCAATAAAAAATGTTCAGCGAGTAATGAACTTAAGATTCATTTCATGCTAGCTCTCCAACATGTCCGACGGGTTTAGTGAATTTGACTTTTTAACTGAGTTTGAAGATTTTGACAACTTATTTTTGATCCAGGCACTCGACAACTATGAAATCACAGATTCTGAAGCAAATACTAGTATCAAGGAGTTCAACGATATAAAGTTTGGAGATTTTATCGTAACTTTCAAAATTCAACATGGATTAATCTTATGAACGACTGGGAACTTTCAACCGAGTCAAAATAAATACATGTATTTTAATTTAGTTAAAGGCTATAAAATAGTTAAACATGTTCATTTTTTGTAGCTATAAACTTGTGAAATAAAATCAGTTTTTTTCTCATGACCTGATTTCTACCTCCTGCAGTGATATATGAAGGGGCGTGGAAAGTATTATCGCATATGTGATATGGGATATATCATCACAGAAAGATCAAAGAAAATCACTGCAGATATGCGACAATATACTAGTACTATGTCGCAGTGCGCACAGGCATATTCATAGATGTCACTTCTTTTCTTGGATAACAACAATTTTGATCTCTTGACCTTGACATTTAAATTTGGCACAATTAGAGAAAGTTTATTCTCTGACGTAAGCCGACATACGGAGTTATCAGTGTTTCAGAAATACAAAGTTTTATTTTATCTTTTTGTATTGTTTAGTTTAGTTTTGGATTAAAAAAATTAAATAATTGTTGACGTCTTTTTCTCATAAAAGTTAATTATGTTGCTTCCTCTAGATAAGGCTGGTGCTTTTCCTGGAGGATCTTTGTCAACAAATTCATCGTATGAGTCTACAGTCGATGGACCCATAGGCACCTCTACCCGTAATTCAACTGGGCGTACTTCCAGTACATTGTCTACCCAGTCTTCCCTGTATTCCGTGACTAATGATGTCATGATGAGAAAGAATTCACCATCTGACGCATCGATGAGAAAGAATTCACGATCTCCATTTCCAAGCGAAACAAATGGCTATTTAGACAAAATCCAAAATGAAGCGCATGATCAAACAAAGCACTTTGCAAAGATAGGCTCATATTATAAACAATGTTACGATTATAGTAAGGTATCACAGGGGCCGGTAACATACTGTATTTGATTTTACGTAATCACTATATGTATACAAAAAGTTTTGTATACATATAGTGATTACGTAAAATAAAATACAGTATGTTACCGGCCCCTGTGTTGAGTGCATAGATAGATGCAATCTCCTAGCAGCCAACGAAAATTGCCAGCTGGTAAATAATACATGTATTCATGTCATTGTCTAAAATTTGGTGCATGTACTAGTACTTTTAATTTATACCAAACTTTTGAAATCGATCATATTTATGTTAATAATTTATTTTCAAAGGATTAGAACTGTTATGGGACTTAATAGACAAGATCCCTTAAATCTACACATACCAGACTCAAGGTATCTTACGGCAAAGGAAAATTCTAAAAACAGTACTAACCATATGAATGTGAGTACTTGAAGTAGATGACTACGAATATTCAAAGAAAATGGCATTTAAGGATATTGATGATAGGTTTATTTTTGCTAAAACTATTATATTTATATTTCCTTGAATGAAGAATAACGCCACTCCGGTGGACGTGATGGACATTTCATTCGAAAGCATTGGAAGTTCCGATAATTACGCCATGTATAATGAGAGTTTCACCGGAAGTATAAACTCATGGGAACAACCCTCTCCATCACTAGAGAACAGTGAGCGAAATTCAATCCGCGGTAAGTATTTTTGTGAGGTTTCTAAGGTATTAGGAAGTCTTAGCTTAACTGTAATATATTAAATTAAATTTACATATAATGGGGATTCAGGGAATTAGAAGCAAGTTTACGTAAATAATAAATATTGATGATTTTTTTGGTATAGATGAGGACTTTGCTAAGAAGCACAAAACAAACCAAATACCTAAACCAGATCTGAACGAAAACTCGTCCATGGTGGTGCTAGACCAGAAGTTATACGTGATTGGTAAATATCCACTAAAATCATATACTGCGTAAATTGTCCTGGAAATATTTTTAAAGGTGTCTTGCTTTTCAGGAGGATTGCGCTATAATGATGACAATCCACTTCCCCGGAGAGACGTTTGGGTTTACTGTCCAGAGCGTGGCTGGCGGAAACTGACGTCACTGAGAACTGCCCGGATGCACCACGCACTGTGTGTTTTTGATGGTTGCATTTACGCCATCGTTGGTCTTGGAAGAAACGGCAGGTAATTTTAGCTTAGATTACTTTATATGATTATTTCACAATTATTCTTAAACTTTTGGGTTTTGACTTGAGGTATGATAACTCGAAATGGCGAATTTTTATAATTTTTTTGTCCTACAAATTAACCAAATGATATAAAATTGATTTCATTCAAAATTCGTTGTCTGATTTTATTTTTGATATATTCACGTCTCTGTCCACACCACGTGTCGGAGCATGCGCTGCAGAGCTGAATGGAAACATTTTTGTAGCTGGAGGCTTTGGGTATTCCCAAAATGGAACTTCAACAATCTTTGATAGCATTGAATGTTACCGTGCATTCACTGACAAGTAAGTACACGGACAGGGTTTACTTTATCATTTGTTTGTAAAACGTTTTAAGTTCTTGCTTCAAGCATTTTTACATTTTTATATCTTCATAACTGTCTAACATGCAGTGACTTTTTGTTGCAGATGGATTACCAAGGGCAGTCTAAGATACGGTCGATGTCATGCCACAATGACGCGCGTTGAAAATAGTCTGTACCTCAGTTGAGGATTGGCATTGAATAAAAATTCATCAGTTGCGTTAAGTGTACAAGAGGATGCAAACAATGATTCCTGGATGTTGAGGACTTATATGGATAAAGCGCGCCATAGCGCTGCGTCTTTTGCTTCAGGTTTGGGTATTTTAGGCCATGCAAAGTTAATTCCTTGGTTCTCTGGCCTTTTTTAAGAAATATGATGAGGGAGGGAGACATTTTTAAAAAAAAACTTTTTTATTGCCTTCAAAACATGACGAGACAGTCTTTTTTACATTGTACCTCAAAAATGATGGTGTGGGTGATTTGTTGTTTTAATTTTATTGATTTAGCAGTAAAAAGGGCCAATGAGACACCCTTGGAAGAGATGAGGGAGGATCTGAGAACCAAGAAATTAATTTTTTTTGCCTTATATATCTATTTGTCTTTTTAAATAATTTTGCTGTCATATGTGTTGACCTATCAGAATTTTTATTCAGTTGCAGTTGTAAAACCACAAGGAGGCTCTACACAGTATTTTATGGTGGTTCTTTTGATTATCTTTTATAGGTGGTAAAATGTACTTGATTGGCGGGCTAGCTACCAATACAAAGGAAAATCTGCACGATGATATAGAGTGCTGGGACGTACAGAGGAATGCATGGCTGTCTACTTTCAAGCGGCCACTTGAAGTTCAATGAAGGATCTTGCATGATTCCAGAATTTGGAGCCGTTATAGCTGAAATTCATATTTTAAAAGAGTAAACAATGTTCTATCTCATTTTAATGTTAATTTTGTTTTATTTATTATCTTTGTAAGTGTTTTTATTGATGACCGCTGTTAATGGTTAAAGGAAAATAAAGATCGCAAGTAAAGCTATCTCAATGTTGTTTTGAAAATTGGTTGGACAAGGGCTGTTCCAAAAAGCCGTAGACAGATTGAACACAGTTTCTCTCCTTTTAAATTAGTAATATGATAATGATAGAAACATTATACATTTATTGACCGAGTTCAAGGGCAACATGCGTTTTGTCGGACCCAAGAACCAAACTGTCTGCCTGAGGCCGTTGATTTTTTACGACTAGGGGGTCATTTTTTGTCGTTGAAAATCAATCCCGGTCATTATTCGATGGGGGTTCTTATTCGCCTTCATTCGTCTTTACAACGGATAACTGATTTCTTTTTATCTATTCCAGAAAGTTTGTACAGGCAAATACAAATATGAATCAGACACTTTATTTGGACACCTCGGTTCAAAGCTACAAAAACATGTTACATAGGGTTGTCAGTATTTTTAAATTTATTGATAATCCGTCTATATAAATGTACTGTTTTTAAACATGTTACACAAGAGAGCTTTGGGCTTGGGCGTTCATACACTTTGGGGCGTGTCTTCCGATTGACCACGTGTTCCGTCGCGTTCTTCTTGATTTTGTAAAAGTACGTTTGAGTTTTCCGGAATTTGAGTCCTGCGTCTAGATCTCCTGCGTCTTACCAACACTGCAATGACTATGGTTATTGTAATAGTTGCTGTTAAACAACCCTGACTAATCTAACCAGCTCACAGACAACATCAACAAATCGGTAAGTCAGTCTTTCTCTCTACTTCTGAGTCTCTCTTTCCCTTTTCTTTTCTCAAACAAGTGTCTATCTATTTTCTATCCTGTCTTCTTCTCTTTCCTAGCAACAGTTCATTTCCAAGTCTTTTTCTGAGAGAATCAAGGAAAGGCTTGATAATTGGGTAAGAATACCCTGTAGATAGTTTTGATATGAATTACTCGATATTCTGCCTTATTCTATCATTTGCATCTGCAACAACTTGTGTTTAAAATGGCCGGGTTAGGAAAAGCAGGACCGGGTCGGAAAATTCTAAACTGAAAACGTTTTTGTTTCGAAAATTACTGAAATATACTAATGTAATCGTCGCAGAAATTACTTACATAATTCAAGTTCTGTATAAAATGGTATGCTGACTTCAACACGAACCCGAATCTCCGACCCAGTTCTCGTTTTGCTACACATATACCCTACAGTTAACCAAGTGTACACACGAGCAGAATCCAGCCAGGGATTGAAAATTCCGTCATTTAATAAAACACACACACAGGATGATTTTTTTTCTTTAAGAAGAAATTGTATGATAATTAACGGACTATAAACATGTACTTAATACAATTGTTGATATAGTATTATCAATTCATCGGTGAAAAGATATGAATCGAAGAATGACCTAAATATTCTCTGTTATCAAACATGTTAAAAAAAAAGGCTGAGGAGGGAGCGAGCGTAGGAATATTGATATCTTTTATTTGCATTTCGGGGGGAAAGTGATTTTCTAATAATAATTTGACGTTATTTTTGATTTTTATAACGTATGAAATACACAACTTTACTCTTATCATGAACAATAATGTTTTATCTACTTATCATGATGGGACTATTTTGGTCGGACCAATTTGTGTGAGCCGCCGCTGAATACAGTAATATATCTTGCATAAATAGTATGCACTGATCGAATATATTAAAAAGTTTGGGGACTTAAATCAAGTCCCCAATGTTTTTTATGTCCCCATTTTACGACTTGCGTATCTGTAGCAGGTCCCCAGTATGGGGGAGCCACACACGCATGTGTGTGTGTGTGTGTGTGTGTGTGAGGGTGTGTGAGAGAGGGTGTGTGTGTGTGTGTGAGAGGGTGTGTGTGTGAGGGTGTGTGTGTGTGTGAGAGAGAGAGAGAGGTGGGTGGTCCCACTTGGATTGCTCACTTCTTTCAAAACTGTAAACAACTTCTGAAAATTACTTGAAAATCTTTTTTCTTCCAGGAATTATCCTCCGTATCATTAAAACTTACCTTATTTTGATTCTTTCCTTTTCAGTATGATGCGACAATGGATGATGATCGGAGAGAGGCGGATCTACTGAGATATCCCTCTCATCTGGTAGGTGTCTCATTTACGTGATTTTCTTTCTATTTAGGTAAGAGACTTTAACTATAATCATGAAAATAAAATTATACCCAAAATATTATGAAAAGAATATTCATTGTTATTAATCTTTAATGAATATTTTATGCATTTAATATTACATCCAGAATGGTTGTAAATTGTTAAAATAATTTTTTTGTTAAATCAGCGGTAGGGTTTAAAGGTACTTGGACACAGATTTGAAGTTATTTTTTTCTGTATAATATCACGAATTATATATTTTAATAGCATTTCACACAAAAATTAATTAAAAATCTTAATTCATTACAAAGATTTCAAAACTTTTAATTTTTTGGCGGGTTTGATTGACACATCCTTGCACTTTCACAAATTTTAACTTTATTCTTAATCCTTAGTAAAAGTGGCAATCTTGTTGTGTATTATTGAAAAATATTAAAACTTAAATCCAGAAAAATAATTTTATTCAGAGTAGAAATGTTAGAAAGCAAAACTCTTTCACAAGTCTTGTCATTCCGTTGTGTACAGAGTTTAGCAAATCAAGCACACTCGTGTTATGTACAGTTTTTGTAAACATGGCACGAGTTATTGTTATTGTATATGTTTAGAATTCACCGGGTGCGTTTAAACGTTTAAAGTCTGCTCACCACAACTGCATGGGCTGACAATATATTGTGTGTTTGTTTTGCTTTCGAACATGTCTACTCTGAATTTTCTGGATTATAGTATTAATATTTTTCATTTATACACAACGAGATTGTCACTTTTCCTAAGGATTAAGAATAAAGTTAAAATTTGTGAAAGTGCAAGGACGTGTCAATCAAACCCGCCAAAAAAATAAAAATTTTAATAACTTAGAAATGAAATAAGATTTTATTTCAGTTTTGTGTGAAATGCTATTAAAATATATAAGTCGTAATATTATAGAGAAAAAATTAACTTCAAATCTGTGTCCAAGTACCTTTAAAATTGTAATTTACAAGTATATAAGGAGATGATAGGTTCAATTGTCCCCCTGTGATCCTTCCTCCTTTTCAACCATTATGACGTAGATTTAGTTCAACATTGGTCAATACCCTGTAAAAAGTAGCTGTTTTTTTCAGTTGGAATGGTCTGAGCGTGTGAAATTCAGTCACCAGCGGAAGTGGAAAAGGCTAACATACCACGAGCCAAAGTACAGCGAGTGGGATTTCCTCTGAGGGAGGAACATTTTCCTGTGTGGGGCAGTTATGTGTTGCGGTGCTATAAACTCTCTGGGCCACCCTGTGATATTTATTATGTGTTGTGGTGCTATAAACTTTCTGGGTCACCCTGTGACATTTTCAGGAATGGGACAGTTACTATCTGTTGTGGTGTTATAGACTCAGTGGGCCACTCTGTGACAATCCATGCCAGCCTATCGCTTGTCTTTCAGGACTTTTTGAACATGCACCACAAATAACTTTTTATTTATTTATTTTTTGGCAAATTTTTCTTGGCAAATCATATGTTTGCGATGATACATTTTTGGCAGACAGCTACAGTTAGCACTATGTGCTATCATCTGAAACATTTTGATTTTTGTCTCCAATTTTATAAATGATATCTTGAATTTATCTTTATTTTTTGGCACCAATTGTTTCTTTAAAATTTTTTTTGGATTGGTTTGGCTTTGAAACTAAGAGTTCGTTCTGCATGTTTTAATTACTTGTAAATATTTTGATTATTAAAAAATAATAATTACTTGAAAATATTATGATTATTTTTAAAATAAACTTTAGTTTTAAATTATCTGTGTTTTGCTTTCTCTCTTAATAAACCCCATAAGTGCAAACTTATTTCCCCTTGGCAATACACTTTTTTGATCAATAGGCAGATAAAGAAGATTCTTCACTTTCTGTTCAAGACAAAGGCATGTATCGGTTCATGCACAGTTTAGTTAAAATCAGACTTCTTAGATACGCGCCGTACACACTATGCGTCTGACGGAGATCGAAGAATTAGACTGGTTCATGCATTTACCCTCTAAGAGAGATAACTCTAATATACTATATATCAGTTCATTATAGAATTTTAAGTTTATATAAAGATTTTGATCGATTATTTTCCTTAAAGAAATGCTAATACCAACATCACCTGTTATTGAGTTTATGTTTCACAGTTTACTTATATACTCTATGCACGTGTAACTTCTTAAACAACACGAGCTCAACACAAGCTCTTGAGAAATAAGTTGATGGAACAAAAATATCCACAATCTTGTTTAAAGTCATAACGAAGAATTATATGGTCGTTATAATAAGCAAAACATGTAATAATATAGTTAAAATTCAAAGAAAAATTTCTTTCGAAAAATCACAATTTTTTAGCCCACCAGAACCGAAGTCTCAAGTGAGTTTTTATGGTCAAAATTTGTCCACTGGCTGTCATTGTTTCCGTCGTCGTCGTCGTTAACTTTTCACATTTTCATCTTCATCTTCATTCTCTATCCAGAGTTCTCGTTCCCGCTTCTCTCCCACATACATCATGCTGTGAGCGTAGCGGAAGATAACTATGGATGAAAAATGCTTCATCTCAGGAACCGCTGAGCCAATTCGCCACAAAGTATCCCCGGATAAAACGGATTCAAGTTTTTACAAATGAAGGGCCGCACCTTTTTCGAAGGGACATACTTCTGAATTGAAAAATTAAAGGCATCTTTTAAAAATCTTCTTTTCAAAAACCACTTGGCCAGGAAAGATGGAATTCATGTTAAATACTATCCTCACATCAAAATAAAAAAATCAAATACATACAAGATTATCCAAATCAGATATGACCCCTGGGTGATACATTCTGTAAATTTTAAAATTTAACATGTGTAAATTTTACAGATTAAAGTTTAAATTTTGCAGATTAAAGTGTAAAATTTACAGATTAAAGTGTAAAATTTACAGATTAAAGTGTAAAATTTACAGATTAAAGTGTAAAATTTACAGATTAAAGTGTAAAATTCACCGATTAAAGTGTACAATTTACTGATTAAAGTGTACAATTTACAGATTAAAGTGTAAAATTTACAGATTTAAGTGAAAAAAATTCACAGATTAAAGTGTAAAATTTACAGATAAAAGTGTACAAATTAAAAAAAAAGTATCCAAGTTGCACTAATGTGCTTCCGTAGTTAAGTCATAAACATTCTTAAAAACAAAACATAAAAT
Source organism: Saccostrea glomerata (assembly GCA_003671525.1). NCBI lineage: Eukaryota > Metazoa > Mollusca > Bivalvia > Ostreida > Ostreidae > Saccostrea > Saccostrea glomerata. Next base: position 39,549 of record PRKT01000195.1, read on the forward strand.
CAAGAAAATATGTTTGAAACTTTTCCTATTTTCACAACTCACAAACGGAGGTTTAACACACGTTAAATATGTAACATTCATTAAATTTTTCTAATAGACGTTTTGCCGCGTTCAAACACAGATGCGACCTAACACGTGTGAGATACGGACGACTGGACTGCAGTATTGTTACATGAGAAACTAGACTGAGGACTAGAAAATGAAACCATGATTTTAACATCTAAAGAAATGAAAAAAAAAAATTGTTAATGTTGTTTTAAAAAGGGATGACATAAATGATGTTTTCTATAAAGCCTTCAAATAATTTCAACAGAAATCGAACTGCACGAACTTGGAAGTTTTTAACTGGTCCTTATCAACTGAAATAATTTTAGTTTGATTTTTATATATTAATTATTTTACTCCAATTTCCCATCCACCCCATAAAAGTAAGCAAAATAAAAAAAAAAAAAAAAAAAAAAAAAAAAAAAAAACTTGATAAACATACATTCTTTATTTCTGTGCAAGATATTTAATAAAGCCGAAACAGACAATTTTGCGGTAGCCTAAGACAAACCGAAACTCAACTGTTCATGCATACGTATGAATTTTCGCCAAAACCAACAAATTTGCGATGACGTATGCTGTGAGCGTTTTGTTAATCATTTGTTAATCAATATTGAATTATAGAACATGTTGCTACAAAAAAATGATTTTAAATATATCACTTTTGAAAAAAATCTTTAAAAAATCTCTTTAATCTTTATTTTCCGCCTTCCATTCGTTTTCAGTTCCGCATTTTAACAACACCCATTATTAAGTCACAATATAGTGACATTGTAATTACGTCACAATGCAATCTTCACATCAGTTTTTGTTGTGGTAGTTGTAAACAAACAGCGCTGAGAATTCCAGTTATAGCCTTTTACAAAGCAATAGACAATGGAAATTGGAAGGAATAGGACAAATTCCATCCGGTCTTTTCCAAATCTTCCCCTAGAATCTGTGAGAAATACAGAGTCGGATAGTTTTGTTCATCATACAGGAAAAGGAAGATGGCTGAAAAATGTGATGCAAGACCAAGGGGTCCGTATTCATCTACGGCATACATCTTCTTGGGATGACCAGTCTGGTACCTGTAGAGATGAAGTTCAAAGTCCCTTCCAGCCTATTGAGAAGCCGAGCACTCATTCCGAGTCTCCCACAGGCCTTCACAAACCGCCACCTATTGCTTTTTCGAAATGGAGCCGACTACATGGATTTCCAGACGCCCCTGATAAAGAAATCGAAACTTATTTTCGCCCGAGTTTAGTGAAAAAAGTAGTGAGGAGCCAGAAACGAGAGACAACTAAAAGTCCTGAAGTTCGCAATGCCCTTTCTTCAAACAGCATTTACGAACGAGATTCAAATGCATTGTGGAAGAAGATGTTCCCAAACACATCTGACACAGCCATGCATCGTATACAGTTCAGTTCATCAGAAGAATCTTGTGGAGAAGAGTTTCCTTCCTTCTGTTCGTCCAGCTATCATACAATAGTTGGACGACAGTCTACCACAACCGACCATACAGTGACAGAGGAAAGGCTGGCTGCTCGTAATGTCAGCGGAGGCCCGACATCTTCTTCCGGTTCTGTACGTGCTCCTCGAGATACCAGAGACAGCCCAGCATCGTCTTCCGGTTCTCTCTGTACAGCTCAACTTGTCAGTAGAAGCCAAACTTCCAAAGAGGACAACTATTACATGGTGCCTCAAAATAATTACCATCAAATCCCTTATTCAAACATCGGTAAGTATTCATTATTAGCCTATAGTATGTCGCAGTGCGCACAGGCATATTCATAGATGTCACTTCTTTTCTTGGATAACAACAATTTTGATCTTTTGACATTGACATTTAAATTTGGCACAATTAGAGAAAATTTATTCTCTGACGTAAGCCGACATACGAAGTTATCAGTGTTTCAGAAATACAATGTTTTTTTTTATCTTTTTGTTTCGTTTAGTTTAGGTTTGGATTAAAAAAATTAAATAATTGTTGACGTCTTTTTCTCATAAAAGTTAATTAAGTTTTTTTTTTTTAAATTTATTTATTTCTTTAAGTAATTGCAAGACATATACACCTTTCTCTCCCACTCTCATACCTGTTGGAAAAATACATATACACACATTTATAAACATCTAGTATACATACACAAGGATAGATACACTTCAATATACGTAGTAATATACATAAAATTAAACTTACGCAATATGCAATGCATATTCAATCAGTAATTATATTAAGAGTTACTATTGGACACATTAAAAAGACATTTCCACTTGGACCATCTATTTTTGTAAAATGTATTTCCTGACAATTTTTCTTCTAAACAATAGTAATTATTTAAATATTTTAAGATTTCATTAAAACAATATTATTGTTCTTTCTTGATTGTTGAAATAAGTATTTCTTCACTAGTAGGATAACCAAAAATAACAGTTTTGACATCAAATACAATTCTTGTACCAGATTTTTGAAATATCCAATCTGACAATGCTAACCAAATCACAGAAACCTGTGGACAGTAGAAAAATAAATGCTTGATTGATTCTGGTTCTAAGTTACATATTGAACACAGTGGTGAGTTTTTGATTTTTGACAGATATAGGTTCTTATTAGTACCTAATATTCTATGGATAATTCTATAATTGAACCACATAAGTCCTGACTCTTTTGTTGTCAATTTAAAGTTTGCATAAACTATGTTTCCAATCAAAATTTAACTCTAATTTTAGATCAGTATCCCATTTGTTTTCACAAATAGGTCTGTGCTGTGTTTTTGACATTAATTATATATAAATAATCATAAATATTTCTGGATCCTTTTCTGTTCTTACAAAGTATTTTTACAAATTTAGGTTGATATGGTTTAACCAAAGTATAATATAAATGTTGTTTGATATTAGGCCATGCAGTCAAAATGCTTTGTTTCAAACCTTCATATGTGGTAAAAGGTATAAAAAGTTAATTAAGTTGCTTCCTCTAGATAAGGCTGGTGTTTTTCCTGGAGGATCTTTGTCAACAAATTCATCGTATGAGTCTACAGTCGATGGACCCATAGGCACCTCTACCCGAAATTCAACTGGGCGTACTTCCGGTACATTGTCTACCCAGTCTTCCCTGTATTCCGTGACTAATGATGTCATGATGAGAAAGAATTCACCATCTCCATTGCCGAGCGAAACAAATGGCTATTTAGACAAAATCCAAAATGAAGCGCATGATCAAACAAAGCACTTTGCAAAGATAGGCTCATATTATAAACAATGTTACGATCATAGTAAGGTATGTGACGTACGGTATGCGCTTCTGTGTAGATGTCGATGTTCTCTATGCCCATATTAAATCAAATTTACATATAATGGGGATTCAGGAAATTAGAAGCAAGTTTACGTAAATAATAAATATTGATGATTTTTTGGTATAGATGAGGACTTTGCTAAGAAGCACAAAACATACCAAATACCTAAACCAGATCTGAATGAAAACTCGTCCATGGTGGTGCTAGACCAGAAGTTATACGTGATTGGTAAATATCCACTAAAATCGTATACTGCTATGATAAAATCGAATTATCTTGGAAATTTTTAAAAAGTGTCTTGCTTTTCAGGAGGATTGCGCTATAATGATGACAATCCACTTCCCCGGAGAGACGTTTGGGTTTACTACCCAGAGCATGGCTGGCGGAAACTGAGAAGTGCCCGGATGCACCACGCACTGTGTGTTTTTGATGGTTGCATTTACGCCATCGGTGGTCTTGGAAGAAACGGCAGGTAATTTTAGCTTAGATTACTTTATATGATTATTTCACAATTATTCTTAAACTTTTAGGTTTTGACTTGAGGTATGATTACTCGAAATGGCGAATTTTTATAATTTTTTTGTCCTACAACTTAACCAAATTATATAAAATTGATTTCATTCAAAATTCGTTGTTTGATTTTATTTTTGATTTATTCCAAGAATTCTTAAGTCAGTGGAATGTTACAACCCGTCCACAAACAGTTGGCATTTTGTCAAGTCTCTGTCGACTCCACGTGTCGGAGCATGCGCTGCAGAGCTGAATGGAAACATATTCGTAGCTGGAGGCTTTGGGTATTCCCAAAATGGAACTTCAACCATCTTCGATAGCGATGAATGTTACCGTGCATTCACTGACAAGTTAGTACACGGACAGGGTTTACTTTATCATTAATTTTGTTTGTAAAACGTTTTAAGTTCTTCATACAAGCATTTTTACATTTTTATACCTTCATAACTGTCTAACATGCAGTGACTTTTTGTTGCAGATGGATTACCAAGGGTAGTCTAAGATACGGCCGATGTCATGCTACAATGACGCGCGTTGAAAATAGTCTGTACCTCAGTGGAGGATTGGCATTTGATAAAAATTCGTCAGCTGCGTTCAGTGTACAGGATGTTGACTTGTATGATGCAAACAATGATTCCTGGATGTTGCGGACTTATATGGATAAAGCGCGCCATAGCGCTGCGTCTTTTGCTTCAGGTTGGGTACTTTAGGCCATGCAAAGTTAATTCCTTAGTTCTCTGGCCTTTTTTCAAGAAATATGATGAGGGAGGGAAACATTTTTTTTTAATACTTTTTATTGCCCTCAAAACATGACGAGACGAGTTTTTTTTTTACATTGTACCTCAAAAATGATGATGGGGTGATTTGTTGTTTATATTTTATTGATTAAGCAATAAAAAGGGCCAATGAGACACCCTTAATTGGAAGAGATGAGGGAAGGCCGGAGAACCAAGAAATTAATTTTTCTTGCCTTACATATCTATTTGTCTTTTTGAATAATTTTGCTGTCATATGTGTTGAGCTATCATAATTTTTTATTCAGTTGTAAAACCACAATTAAGGAAGCCCTACGCAGTGTTTTATGGTAGTTCTTTTGATTATCTGTTATAGGTAATAAAATGTACTTGATTGGAGGGCTAACTACCAATACAAAGGAAAATCTGCACGATGATATAGAGTGCTGGGACGTACAGAGGAATGCATGGCTGTCTACTTTCAAGCTGCCACTTGAAGTTCAATGGATGAAGGATCTTGCATGATTCTAGAATTTGGAGCCGTTATAGCTGAAATTCATATTTTAAAAGAGTAATTTAAAACAATGTTCGAACTCTAATATTTTAATGTTAAATTTGTTTTATTTATTATCTTTGTACGTGTTTTTATTGATGACCGCTGTTAATGGTTAACGGAAAATAAAGATCGCAAGTAAAGCTATCTCAATGTTGTTTTGAAAATTGGTCGGGCAAGGGCTGTTCCAAAAGGCCGTAGACAGATTGAACACAGTTTCTCTCCTATTAAAATTAGTAATATGATTATGATAGAAACATTATATACATTTATTGACCGAGATTAAGGGCAACATGCGTTTTGTCGGACCCAAGAACCAGACTGTCTGCCTGAGGCCGTTGATTTTTTACGGCTAGGGGGTCATTTTTTGTCGTTGAAAAATAATCCCGGTCATTATTCGATGGGGGTTATTATTCGTCTTGACACCGGATAACTGATTTTTTTATCTATTCCAGAAAGTAGGGTAGGGGCTACACACATTAACTTTGTACAGGCAAATACAAATATGAATCAGACACTTTATTTGGACACCTCCGTTCAAAGCTACAAAAATATGTTACAGAGGGTTGTCAGTATTTTTAAATTTATTGATAATCCGTCTATATAAATGTACTGTTTTTAAACATGTTACATGAGAGAGCTTTGGGCTTGGGTGTTCATACACTTTGGGGCGTGTTTTCCGATTGACCACGTGTTCTGTCGCGTTCTTCTTGATTTGAGTTTTCCGACATTTGACACCTGCGTCTAGATCTCCTGCGTCTTACCAACACTGCAATGACTATGGTTATTGTAATAGTTGCTTTTAAACAACCCTGACCAATCTATCCAGCTCACAGACAACATCAACAAATCGGTAAGTCAGCATTTCTCTATATTTCTGAGTCTCTCTCTCTTTCCTTTTTCTTTTTGTCAAACAAGTGTCTATCTATTTTCTATCCTGTCTTCTTCTATTTCCTAGCAACAGTTCATTTCCAAGTCTTTTTCTGGGAGAATCAAGGAAAGGCCTAATAACTGGGTAAGAACACCCTGTAGATAGTTTTGATATAAATTACTCGATATTCTGCCTTAGTTTTTTTTAAATGATCATAAATTGGCGGGTGAGTTTTAGGGGTTGTGGTCCAAAAAGTAAAGTGGGGAATATTCATCAAATTGTAGATAACCCAATGAAGGGTTTCATTTCTCTCAGATTTGTAAATGATGGAGAAAATTACTATGAAATTCTTGCACGTTCTTTTTAATTAATATTATCCTCCGTGTCATAAGAATTTAATTTACTTTGAATATTTTTTTTCCAGTTTGATGCGACTATGGATATTGATCGGAAAGAGGCGGATCTACTGAGATATCCCTCTCACCTGGTAGTTGTCTCGTTTACGTGATTTTCCTTCATTCTGCACAATGATGTTGACGAAAGATTTTAACATAATAAATAATGATAACCTAATACAAATTCAAACCGAAATTAAATGCATAAGAATATTAACATTATAAATGTATGCCTGAACCATTATATAAATGTTGCATGTAGTTGAGTGCAACATTGAAAATTTTCACCCCTCGAAAACCATTGTCAACCGAGGCGCAACCTCGGCTGCGCCTCGGTTGACAATGGTTTTCGAGGGGTGAAATTTTTAATGTTACACTCAACTACATACAATATTTATTATATTACACTGAATGTTTTATACAAATAACTATAACAGTGAACCGCCCTTGCATAAATTCTGCCTTGTCGCTATATTTTGGAATATCACCCGTCGTCAAGCAATGTTGACTATTGCTACGCTGGAGGGCGTGGCCTCATTATTCAGCGGGTAATAGTGTTTTTTTAACAAGTGTTTCTCGACCAATCAGAATCAACTAATTTACATTAAGGTATAACATTAGAGCATCACAAATGACTCTTAATTGTTGAAAAACTGCGTTGCTTAAAATGTAAAGTGCAATTTCTTTTTAATTAAAAAGGGGAGGGGTGAATTTGAAAGTTCATTATAAGGCGATGAAATCACCCCACCTTTTTTTCAACCATCTTGAAGACCAGGCTTATACATGTAGTTTCACAATGTTTTGATTAGACATGATAAACATTTCTTTTTTCAGTTGGAATGGTCTGAGCGTGTAAAATTCAGTCACCAGCACAAGTGGAAAAGGCTGACATACCACGAGCCAAAGTACAGCGAGTGGGATTTCCTCTGAGGAACATTATCATGAATGGGACAGTCTCTATGTGTCATGGTGCTAAAAACTCTCTGGTCCACCCTGTGGCATTTTCAGGAATGAAACATTTACTATGTGTTGCGGTGCTATAGACTCTCTGGGCCACCCTGTGGCATTTTCAGGAATGAGACAGTTACTATGTGTTGCGGTGCTATAGACTCTCTAGGCCACCCTGTGACATTATACTGGAATGGGATAGTTACTAATATGTGTTACGGTGCAATGAACTCTGTGGGCCACCCTGTGACATTATACTGGAATGGGATAGTTACTAATATGTGTTGTGGTGCTATGAACTCTGTGTGCCACCCTGTGACATTTTCAGGAATGAGACAGTTACTATGTGTTGTGGTGCTATGAACTCTGTGGGCTACCCTGTGACATTTTCTGGAATGGGATAGTTACTAATATGTGTTGTGGTGCTATGAACTCTGTGTGCCACCCTGTGACATTAATTGGGATCTCTGGGTAAAAGAATTTGCAATGGATGGCCAAATATCACAGGCAAAACAAAAAGCAATATCATATGCAGTCAACCTCTTCTATTTCAAACTATAATGAGGAAAGAAATTTTTTACTTTTGTCAATTTCCGCGTGTTTGAATAAAAATAAAAACCTGGAATATTAAAGAAATAAACAACTTTATTCGATGAACATGGGCTATGAATAGCAATTGCTCTGATATTCCATGATTCAACTCTATTCCTGTATGCGAGGAACTTGAATACTGTCTACATAGCACATGCGAGTATAAGTATCCCAGCCATTATTCAGAAAGACCACTTGCGGGATGAACATCTGGCCTTCTAATTTCAGCAAACTAAAACCCTTAGTCCTTCAAAATTGTTACCTTTTCTTTGTTCCCTCAACTGGTTTTCTTCACTGTAACAATACCTGGTTCTGCTGAACTGAAGCAGAAGTGTTGGTACTGGCGTATCCCTTTCATTGCTTTGAAAAACTGACTAAGGTAAGCTTTCCACGATCTCCATTGCCATGCTGGGTATCTCACAGCTGTGTTTGTAGAAGACGATTTGTTCACAGCATCTTCAAGTTGGTCAGTTCCATCACATTCACAACGCCTGTATAAACTCCTTAATAAGAGCAAATCCTCCATCGATGAGGCGTCGTGCGTGACCAGGTATCTGCATTTTAAACTCTATAGTGTGGTGTTGTTTCGTCATGACTCGCCATATAAAGTATCCAAGCAACTATCGATTTCTATTCTGAAAACAGTAGGTATCAGCATGGATTTTACATGACACCCCCCCCCCGGATAGTGGTTTTCTAAGGGCCAGTCCAGTATGGGAATCACCGAATCTTGACCACGTGCATTTCGTCATAACTGGATTATAATAGTTTCATCCTCATTAATAAAAAGAAACAACAGTTGTTTAGGTTCTCCACACCAAATGTATCGACTTTTCGAAAAATCTGAGAGTACATTGGGCACACCTCGTGAATGGTATAGGGGATATAAACATTTTGACTGAAATTAAACATATAATACCCCCTACTGTTCTTGCAAATCTTGATAAATGCAAAATATTGAAAATATTAAGATAGAAGTGTATAAGCGACAGAAAGTGTTTAAAAAGATCGTAATGCCGAAACAATAATTCATTTTAAAAAAAAATACTGAAATACAAGACCAGCTTAAAAAATTTGTTGATAAGATCATTGTTTTGATCATAGAATTAGCGAATTGTTGACTTCAAAGAAGACTATTGATAACCTTGTTTCATCGACTTGTTGTTTAATAGATTGCCTAGTTTAAAAACATTTATCCTCCGTAAAGCATGTTTTTGTGTATCGAATCATGTGGGAAACATAAACACCATATACAAGAATAAAAGTACTAGTATACTGCTACCTAAGTGAGGAAAGTTGACGATAGGAAAGTTGAAGTCATGTGCATGTGGAGTGACATGTACTTTAACCTTTAAAAGTACGACCTGTTTATCATAAAGTTTTGTTATTAGGTTATCATTTCTGTCTTTTTCTAGCAAAATATCGAAATACAAAACAGATGTACCAGACTCTGTAGTATCTTTTATGTCAAGTTTACTGGGATATCACCGGATATCGACGGATTAATGGAAGTGGGTATTTTTAACCGATAATAGGTTGTTTATATATATCTAAATGACAGGTTAATGTCCACATCAACTGATTTCCTCTTCTCGTATAGAAGTTTTTTAAAAATAAATTCTGCTTTATATGAATATCAAAATAGGTCTACTTATAAAGGGGAGCAATTGGCACCCTTGGGAATTCAAACAGATTGTTGAAAGGCCTCATATCCAAAAAATAAAAAGTATTTTCTGTTGTTATTTTTTTTTTTAATATATGATCAATATATTCTTGACATTCTTATTTCTTTTCAATTTCAGCAAAAGTTGAAATATCATTATCTTCCCCATATTTGAAAGATATTTTTACCAAATAGTTATAACATTTATAGTCGATTATAAAAATGCATATATTTAAGGGACAATTATCTTCTACAGTTGTGGAGTAAGATAAGTACAATGTTGTTTCAGAAAAAATCGTTACTCTCACTGTTCCCCCCCCCCCTGGAATTTTAAGAAAAAATAATCTATATAGTTAATTAACCAATAAATAACTTAAAATACCCCCACCCCTTAGAAAACATGGACCAGTGTTCAATATGAGTAAAAAAAATTCTCGAAAAGGTCGTTAAACAAACAAGCAAGCAAACCTTTTCATAAAATTGATATAGATAATTTTTCGATGTGATCATTTTGCCACTGTGATATCACTCATGAATTTTATTTTAATTTATTTTACTCAGAAATCAAAAGTAAAAAGAAATCAAAAGAAAAAAAAAACTTTCATCGATCATATTTCCCTATCATTGATTTTCGTAAGAATCTAAGCACAAAACACTCTACCAAACATGTGGAATTCAGAGGTTCTGTCACAATTGTGGGGCATAAACTTTTATATGAAAATAAACTTTATCTCAGAAAATCTTCATATAACTTTTCTGTCCTTCCTGAGGATTTATGAAAACTGAATGTATGGCTAAAAGTGCTGTTTCGTAAACTTTGTAATCGCACACCCTTGAAGTTACTTTCACTGTGAATTCCGATTGTGAATTTCTTTGCTAATTAAATATTTTCCATGTTCTTTGCAAATTTATATCTTCGATACTTTGTCTTTTACAAAAGAAAATTTGAGTCCGATTTCGATTGAAAAATCTGATATTTAATCTGCCTTTCATTGTCATTCGGAAATATCGCATTTGTTTTTCATAAAAAACAAAGTTTGTACATGGTTACTGTAGATTCCTTATTTTTTACGAGTACTTATGATCGCGAATTGGCTTTTCAACGTCATATCGCTATAATAATACTTCGCGTATGGTAGATGTATCAAGAGATATTACACAGGTTTCAGCACAATAGAAATATAGGTGAGTATTTTTTTCGCGTGAGTTGCTTTTCGCGAAATTACGCGATAATTAATTCAATATTCAATATTTAGGAATCTACAGTATTCTATTTTTCATGCTTAATCATATTTAGCAACTCGCTGCAATGTTTTTAAAGGGGGAGGGGGCAACTTCCCAAAAAAGATCAGACAAGAAAAAATTTAACCTGTTCAGCCCAAACTCGAAAAATGAAGGGGGTGATGATGGACATTTCTATTACATTTTGGTAAACTCAGTTTTAATTCTTGGAATTCGCGAGTATAATCAACTTTACAGCAATAAAAATTGGTGGACAACCAGCATCTTATTGTATTGTAGAAAAAAACTTTACTTGGGAGAAATTATGCTGTGTGTGAGGGTATGTTTGTGTGTGGGAGAAAGGGCAAGAGAGGGTGTGTTTGAATGTGTGTGGGGAGGGGGGTTTTGTGACCATGTGTAAGAAAGGGCGGGAGAGTGTGGAAGGGGACGAAGGAGAGTGTGTGTGAGATCATTGTGTTTTTGTTAATCCCACGATATCTTCCTCTATCAAATCATATTTAAATTTTACAAAAATAGATCGAAAGAATTACAGTCTTATTATATATTTTTTTCAACTTCATATGACAATGTCTTCCTTTTATGAAGCATAAATAGACTTGCTGGAAAAGGCCGCGGAAATTTTAACTATTAGGTGCAATATTTCTGTTCAAAGAATATTGGAAAAAAAAAACATTTCCAGATATGAAGCATTGAGCCAATTTATAAAAGGAAAGGTCTATAAATAATGCAAAATGTCATTAACACCAAAAACTGTTTCTTTTTATTAATTTTTTAGTTCATTTTCAGTTTTCTCCGTTTACCTTCCTTTATCCTCTTATGACCCTTGACTTTATGGACTTATAAGTATTTTTCAAAAATTATGTGAATGTTATGTCATAAAATGATATTTCTAAGGTATATTTGGTCTTTGTTCCATATATTTAGTAACCAAATAAAAAAAATCGCAACTATATGTCTAAAGATAATGATTGATCGATTAATTGTGTATTGTCAATCTCAGAATTTTTCACGCATATAAAGACGCCATCGGTTATGTTATGGTGTTCTTTAAGAACAGATAAAATTTGAAGTTAAAAAATCTTAACCGTATAAGAAAAAGTTTAAAGGAACAAATTTAATTTATTATCTTTCGTAGGAGACAAATAGACGATAAATCCGATGGTTTAGAAACGCGGAAAAAACTGTTACATTGTCCTTTTCGCATTGGTAATCGCAAAGAATAAACAGGTACAAACATTTTTGATACGTCTATTTTTACATGCATATCCTGGATTGAGGTAGAACACTGAGCCAAAAGTGTCTTGATGTTGTTTTGCAAACTGGCACAAAGACAGTTGTTGTGATCATTTCTTTTGAAATGTCTATTTTTTAACTTGTATAGGGAAGAACACCTGACTAAAAAAATCAACTTTTTACAAAATGACAGAAAGATACGTATATCCCTGTGTTTTGCCGACATGTCCATTTTTGCTCTAAATGATGAGTAAAAAGAAAAAAAATCTTTGAAAAACTTTTATTTATTCTCAATTTCGATCTTTCGTCCTCTTTGTAACACAAAAATGGTACAAATTAATTAAATGCTAAACAAATTAATATTTAATTTTGCATGGAGCATTTGCATCTTTTTTTTATTGCTCTATCCAATTAAAAATGCTTCTTCGAATAATAACGTATTTTTTAAAAAACCTTTATTGAAATCAAATCGAGTTAAAGAGAAGGTATTTATTCAAACAACTTTTGAAAATATGGCTTTCTTATTTTGATATTTATATAATTTAAAAATATTTTTCCAAGTATATGACTTAAAAAAACAAAAGATTATATTTAAATAAGGTATCGGGAGGTCTTTTACCACACCCCTTGCAATTTAAAGTAAATTAATATTTCTAAAATCATTTAATGTACATCAAGATTATTATCAAAATGAAATTTTTTTCCTTTGATTTTATGTGAAATTGGCAATATGTTTTTATATTGAATCAACTTAGGAGGAACGTAGAAACTCACAAAGCAATACTTCTTTTGAAAAGAATTGCTCACAAAAGAGTAAGGTAGAAATACCAGGTGATTTCCGTAACTGATATAACGAAATCAAGTTTTTAAAAAAAATTAATTTGCCTTGTAAGTGAGTGGTTCAACACTCTGTTTCCAATAAAAGATAAGAATCTATCATGATGTATGGTCAGTTCCATTTATCGAAATAGAATGCACTCACTGTTTGAGGAGAAATGACTCATCCTATTCTTGCACATAAGTGTACTTATGTGCTCTTAAATACTAAAACTGATGAACAATTCGGTTCACATGAACCTGAAGCACATTTGCAGCTCTGTTCTACAGCATGTTAAATAATAAAGAGGGTGTGTGTGTGTATAGAGCCTTTATTACAAATGCCAAATGAGATTACATATTTTTTACAATTTCAGAATGCAGCAGAAGGTGGGGTCCAAAAAATATCCCACACCTTATACAAAGAAAAATAGTACATACATGTATATTTTTTACAACAATAACAATAGAAACCTTATACAAAAGAAACTAGTACATGTATTCTCTACAATAACAATAGGTATGGAGGATTTAGGGGTGGAGGTGGGTAAAATTTGTAAACCACATTTTCGGAGCCAAAGGTTATTTTGATAAGGATAAGGCTAATAGCCGTAATAAAAGGGCTCTTAAGTATAAAACCCGGAAAATCCCTTCGGGACCCATGGATTCACACAAAATGGTGATTGATAAAAATACGCAATTTTGTACGCATTTAGATCACAAAAATTCCTTTATATACATAAATATACATAACCAATATCCTAATATTTATCTTTTTCATCAAGAACAAAAGTAATACGGTATCACGTTGATAACCTTTATGATTTTCAAGAGAAATTTTTCAAATCATCATGGTGTTATCTGTATCATTCTTATAGTTTGAAAGTATATTAACAGATCAAGCAAGGCCAAGTATACATGGGTGTCCGTGAGATGCAAGATAAGCGATTCCACTACTTCCATGAACTGCTAAATGAGATTGTATCATGTAATTATTAAATCATAAAATAAAACAATCGTTGCTGATTTTTTTTACTCAGTCAATACGATGATTAAGCCACCTTTGAAGTACGTGAAAAATTCACGGAGCCCTTCCTGCAATGATTTAATTTCGTGGATAAAGAAGTGCAGAATTATTATTGATGTAAAAAAATGCATTTCATATACATGAATTCTTCGTAACATGAAAATACTAAGTAACAAAATTTCACCCAAAACGAAAAAAAAAATTGGTTTCACTAGATATATCCAGTTTATAATTTTGACATACTCTTCCCTGGGGACTTTTCTTTTGTCCACATTTTTCAACGAACAGTTTTCAAGATCAAAAGTCCCTTAAACAATGCAAAATAGGAGCAGAGCAAACAGGACCTCCAAAACGTTAGAGGTGGCATGCAATTGAAATAGAATGAAATATGTTTTTGTATTTTTTCTGCCAATGTGTTACAGCAAAAGCAACACATAAAGAAAAATCACATTTTCATGCAAGTTTATTCATGGTAATTTGTTTTGTTGGTTAAAAAAATTTGTGATATATGCATGGAAATATACATTGTTTAGGACATAAATTTGCATGTCTTTATGCCACGAAAAAAAAAAATAATAAACCCCTTATGAAAATTAGTGATTTCCCCGTATGTATGAGCCAGATAGTCACAGCTGCTAAGTAATACTGATATGGGAATTGAAAAGAAACAGGCAATAATTCAGTCAATTATTATTCAGGATCGGATATAAACTTTTGAATTTAATGCATAGTTTGTACAGGTCAGGTATAAAATCGCATGTAAGTTTAATGAATAATAGTGGAACTATCATATAAAACGCAACTAAGTATTTATTTTTGTTTGCATTGTTGTTTAATGTTATCTGTCATTTCCAATTATTTTTTCAAGTTTACCTTCTAAATACACAAAATCTTGTGTATAATAACATTCAACATCCTAATTTGACCCCTGGGTATTTCTGGGAACAATATTTGTCTAATTGATATAAGGTTCATTATTCCCTCTGCTATTTTAATCAATATAAAACATTCAATAATTTCCGAATCAAATTTTCCTTTTTTAAAATAAAATGATCACTATTTTCGCATTTCTTGCGGGTGATGATCAACAAGAATTTATGAAATTGTATTAATAACTGATAGTCAGTGAAAGTTAACATTCTTAGAGGGTTGTCAGATGAACCTGAAAATGTACATGTATAGTACGTTAATTTGGACAGAAAGTGGGGAATTTTCTTTATCTACCCATAAATCAAAAGGTGTATTGCAAGGGGAAATGTTATTATTTATAAGGTATCTTATAAGAGAAAGCAAGAGATAGATAATTTGAGCCTATAGTTTATTTATTTATAAAAATCAAAATATTTACAAGTAATTATTTTTATAATAATCAAAATATTTAAAACATGCAGGACCAACTCTTAATAGCCACTTCACAGCCAAACCAACCTGACGTTCCTACGTAAAATTCAAACATATATTTGGTGCCAAAGAATAAAAGATAAAATAAAGATCTGATAATTATGGAGGCAAACATCAAAATAATTCGAATGATAATAGCACACAGTGCTTACTATAGCAGTTTACCAAAAATGCTTCATTTCGAACATAATTTTGCCAAGAAAAAAATTGCCAACCAAATAATAAATAATTTTCAAAAATGTTAAATAATGAAAAATAATGCGTGTGTATTCCAACGTTTACAAAGTCCTGAAAGACAAACGATAGGCTGGCATGGAATGTCGCAGGGTGGCCCACAGAGTTCATAGCACCGCAACACATATAAGTAACTATCCCATTCCAGAAAAATGTCACAGGGTGGCCCACAGAGTTCATAGCACCACAACACATATTAGTACCTATCCCATTCCAGTATAATGTCACAGGGTGGCCCACAGAGTTCATTGCACCGCAACACATATTAGTAACTATCCCATTCCAGTATAATGTCACAGGGTGGCCAGATATTTATATTCAATTATTTTTCTGAATGTATTTGTCAACATTGTAAACATTGGTTTTACACATGCAGAGACATGTTTACACAAACACTCAACTGCCTGTATGGAAAATTCTGTGAGAATTAATTTATAAGCCCTGCAATATTATAAGATAAACACTCAACTGCTTGTATGTGAAATTCTGTGAGAATTCATTTATAAGCCCTGCAATATTACAAGATATATACTTTAAGTTCCGAAATTGATTTTCTAAAATCCAATGAGAGAATAATTCACTGCATTTATAAACAATTTTAAAATCTTGAGATAGTTAGAACAAATGATAAAGAACAGTTAAGTGGCATTCTTGTTTTAGTAACTGTTACTTTGCATTTATTAATCCATAAATTGATATCTTAAGGTCTTTGATTTCAATGTTGTATAAACATGCTGTATTAAAGACAAACTTAAAAAGAAATTGATATACAATATTCTTAACTTTAATTTGAATTTTTTTGTTGAAAATCTTGATATAAGTTTTAAATAGGATTAAAATTTTTATCACATCCTAAATTAATAAAAAAAGAGAGTTTATATATATACCTACCATGATTATACTGTATATGCACTTTAAAAAGCAATTTCATGCGGGTACAGTTTAACTTTGATATCTCAAACACTGATATCTTGAATACCATGGATATGTCAAAGAAATTTTGATGATCCAACCACTTATTTTTTAAGTATTTTAACCCCTTTTATCTCAATTCTTTATCCCATTGAGTTTGAATAATTAGGTTTGACTATATTCATTCTGATTCTAGAATTATTTACTGGATAAGCAACCAAATGGATGGTAGATTGGAGCAAGTTCATTTTCTGATGTCTTTTTAAGTCTCACCAAGCCTGTACTAAGTGAGCCAATCTTGCATAGAAGCTTTGTTCAAGACCTAGAATTTTTAGATAAAGGTGAACATGCAGGGAGATGTTTTAAGAGAATGTTCATTCTTTGATAATCGGTCCTACTTTGACAAGTCAACTTGCAAATCTTGGGTTGCATACAACAGATCATGCTTTAGATGCTGCTTGCGTGACCATTATTTTGCAGATGTATGATCTAAAAGTTAAAGCTAACAGTAAGTGGAGGTTGCTTGCCTATATAGGAAGCCATTCAAGTTTTGGGGCACAACCAAGCAAAAATTTATTGACAAGCCCCAAAAAAAAGGATCATTTATTGAAGGTGCACATCCATAGAATAGCTGTTGTTTACTATATACTGGTAAAATTATTGGGGGAGGTACCCCTTACAAAAAGTATCAAGCAATTATCAATCCTTATACAGCCTGACGCCGTGACGTCAGGCAATAACGCCTCTTCATTTTCTCTTAGATTCTGAAACTGATAAACAATTCGGTTCTTACAAACCTGAAGCACATTTGCAGCTCTGTCCTGTAGCATGTTAAATAATAAAGAGGATGTGTGTGTGTGTGTTTAGACCATTTATTACAAATGCCAAATTAAATTACAGATTATACAATTTCAGAATGCAGCAGAGGGTGGGGCCCAAAAATCTCATATAAAGTGAGCTTTCCACTTTATTTCGCAAATATAAAGATTCCAAATATAGAGGTTAGGGAAATGTATGTTTCGGACTTTGAGCGAAATAGGGTACCATGTACTTCATGGACTGTTGCCTGTAAGTGGAGTTTAAAGTCAAATTTTTGAAATCTGAGATTTTTTCTAATATGTTTTTTTGTATGATTGTTGACAGCTTCATTTCTTGTAAATACAAAGATTGGCAATTCATAGGTACGCTCAGCCCAATTAAAATTTGTATGTTTTCCAATAACGATTTGCATCTGTGAAATAAGCAATGGTATCAAAAAAAATATTTTTTTTAAAAATATCCAACCCAACGTTTGTTATTGATTGATCAATCTTTGTCATCTTTGTAGTGTCTGACATAATGACGCCGTGGTCTGTATGTTAAGATGAAGTAACACACCTAAAAGAACCTGAATTAGAACCTGAATAGACCAAGGAAACAACGAAAACTAAACTTTTAACAAAATTTAATAAACAAGACATAAGTAATCTTTAATAATGCGTTAACAAAAACACATTGGAATAAACAAATAAAATGTCTATCTACCGACAATCCCGGAAAGTGTTATCACCTTTGACTAATTTGTTCACTGCACAACTGCTTATCATATTCAAAGTATTGTGAAGAATTTTATTCCCAATGACACAAATAAAATGAATTAAGACAAATCATTGTTTTCCAAACTTTTAAAATGGTTTCATGGAATGTTTTTCCCATTGGATTTAAACAAAATATTTTAAGTGAGAAATGCATAACCTCTCTCTCTCTCTATCTTTTTTTTCTCTCTCTCTCTTTGTGATTTGATTTTCATTTTACCGTCATCTTTAATAAATGACATTTTTGGAATCACTTGTATTTTGGCAAAAAACTACGTCCCTGAAGGCAGTTACTTGGAATGGAAGAAGTTTACTTGAAAATATATTATGAGAAATCAACATGATATTACTTCGGTTATAATAGTTTAAATAATCATAAATATAAAACTCTTAGCAGTGCATCTTGTATTCTAAGATTAGATGCTTCCTGTATTTTATGGAATGGAAATTCTTTGAGAGAGTTTTGATAGGACAGAAGGGCCCCTTGGTGATCCCCGTACATTTGTTGACAGATTCCAAGAATCTGCCAAGATATATCTCTTAAACATGTATGAATATAACGCCCTTCGTCCTCGTGGAGGAGGATATAAAGTTCATTTATAATTTCCTGCTGTTTATATTGGTTTCCACGGTAACACAAGAACAACAACATAAGTGTCATGACAAATGGAGGTAAAATGATACTTGGTTTTGTTCCAGAAATATGCAATAATTCTAAATCAAATTCTTTAACAAATATTACAGAACTTAATCGAATTTTTGCAGCTACAGCCCTCATTCTTCTTTTACTCGGCGGCAATCCTCTGACTTCATCAGTATATGTCTGTTCATCTACAGTATTAAGCGTCATACAATCGATGATATAAGGCCGTTTAAGAAGTTTTTTCATTTTCGTTAGATTTGAAATTGCTTCTTTATTTTTACCAACAGTGTATAAGAGTAAATACAGATAAAGTTTGTTAGAAATGCATCCAATTTTGACACTAAAACGCAAGAGATTCAAACAAGCATAGAATATTCTTAATCTACCTTTGTTGTGCAAGTTTCTTGACCTATTGTATAAAGAGAAGACAATATATCTGATAGTTGATGAAATGAATTGATTTAGAGCAGCTCGTTGCCACTGACTGGTACTTCGGGCTTTTATGCACTTGATTGAAGAATGCAAAGTAGCAAAACAGTGTTCCATATTATAAATATTATTGTCAAATATGTCTTCCGAGCTTATTAAAAAATTAAGCTCTAAATCGATTGTACCTTCATTTACAAATTTTGATTCCATTTCACTCATCCTCAGCGGTAATAAACACAGAATTTGCATTTTACAAATTAGTTCGATTAACTTATTCCTTAATGAGTTGCAATGTAATAAGCATGCAATCCCTAGATTATACATATCGATAAGCCTTCTATACAGAACCTGCTGGGAATATCCAAATATCTTACATATGAATAAATTGTTTTTAGTTATAAAAAAGTTTGGAAGATGTCCTTGATAGACACATGATATAAGAAACTTGAAGCACAGCCAAAATCCTGACAAAAGGTTTGATGGATTCCATTCTATCGCAGTATTATTTTGAATGACCCAGAATGAAACGGTTTTCATATAATATGAACAGAGAAGGGGCTGTCCATTTGTATCCTTCACAGTCAGGGCCTCTTTTAGAAACACCTTTAGCAATCCATAACACATAAACTGTGTATGATTCATACAGTAAACGAGTTTCTGTTCAGCTACAGAGAATGAAATTCTCCATTCACAATCTTCCTGTGGTGATCCTTTGAAACCTATTGGCACAACATGACAACCTGTGCTAATGATATCTTTTAAAACGTGACTTGGTGGCCATGCCTGACTTTTGGATCTCTGAGTAAAAGAACTTGCAATGGATGGCCAAATATTACAAGCAAAACAATATGCAATATCAAAATCACCACCCCCAATTCTTACATTTGCACAAGGTCCATGCTGAATGGAGTCCCCTTTGTGTGTATGCATTGTATTTTCTCTGTATTTTGTACTGGATATATATATACTGTTGTTTATTCTCACACAGGAAAGTTCAACTTTATCACGTTTTGTAGGAGTCAATAACTGTAGCATTGCAAATCCAGGATGGTCCTCAGAAAACTCCATTAGAATCAAATTACATTTTTGTACGTTGTACCTATCTGCATGTTTCAAATCCCAAATAACATGGTAATTAAAAAGCCAGAACATAAAGTCAAGGTCGGATGCTACTGGACCAAAACCTTCTCTATAACTTCCACTAAGATATTTTCGTATTCCTCCGAGTTGACCGGCTGGCATATTTATAATCTCAGTAATATCTGCCACTTCTCGTCTTATGGACACAAGTGTTGGCCAGCCTATTTTATTGCACATAACTCCATAAACCATTTCTGAGAACCTCGGTATTTTATCCATTCTGAGAAAAAATAACTGTGTTTATTAATTTATGGTTATAGATTCATTTTCTCAATTAAGATGAATACTATACAGTTCTCATTCAACAATGTATATTCTTTTAACTAAAATAGGTCTATTCACATTCGGTTGACCTATCCTTAATATCCCCTGAAATAGAGATCACATCGTCATGAAATACAGCCGAGCAATAGTAAATATGCAGTCAAACTCTTCTATTTCAAACTATAATGAGGAAAGAAATCTTTTACTTTTGTCAATTTCCGCGTGTTTGAATGAAAAATAAATAGATGGAATATTTTTGAAATAAACAACGTTATTCGATGAACATTGTGTTATAAATAGCAAATTGCTCTAACGGCATATTCCATGATTCAACTCTATTCCTTAAATGCGAGCTTTAATACTGTTCGTTATCTCTATAAATTTCATGGAGCAGGGCAAGTTTCGCCCTAAAATGCTGGAAGTATGCTGGAAGCACTTATGCGAATATACCGGTAAGTATCACAGCCAAGAATCAGAAAATACACAATAGGGAAAAACATCTAGCCTTCTAATTTCAGTACTTGAAACCCCATGTCCTTCAAAATTGGGACCTTTTCTTTGTTCCCTCCACTGGTCTTCTTTACTGTAACAATACCGGGTTCTTCTGAACTGAAGCAGAAGTGTTGGTACTGGGAATACCTTTCATTGCTTTGAAAAACTGACTATGGTAAGCTTTGTACGATCTCGAATATCATGCTCGCGATCTCACAGCTGTGTTTGTAGAAGACGATTTGCTCACAGCATCTTCAAGTTGGTCAGTTCCATCACATTCACAACGCCTGTATAAACCCCTTGATAAGAGTAAATCCTCCATCGATGAGGCATCGTGCGTGACCAGGTATCTGCATCTTCTAAAGTGCGGTGTTCTTTTCTGATCACAGCAGTTGTACATGACACTTCCCCCCGAATAGTGGTTTTCTAAGGCACAGACCAGCATAGAAATCACCTAATCTTAGCCACGTACATTTTGTCCTATCTGGTTTAATAGTTTCATCCTCATAAATTAAAAAAAAAACAACAGTTGTTAAGGTTCTCCACTGCGGACACCAAATATATATCGACTTGTCAATAGTCTGAGATTACAGTGGGCACATTTGTCGTGAATCGTGGGGGATACAAACATTTTTACTGAAATCAGAAGTATAATACCCCCTACTTTTTTTTTTTTTTTTTTTACAAATCTTGGCGTGATTAATTGCAAAATATCATTAAAATATTAAACATAGAAGTTTATAAGCGACAAAAAGTGTTTTAAATGATCTTAATGCCGAAACAATAATTCAATTAAAAAATACTGAAGTACAAAACCAGCTAAAAATATTACTTTTTGATAAGGTCATTGTATCGATCCCAGAATTTGCAAAATGTTGACTTCAAAAGAGATTATTGATAGCCTTGTTTCATCAACTTTTTGTTTAATAGATTGCTTCGTTTAAAAAAAAGATTCCCCGTACAGCCTGCTTTTGCGTATCGAATCATGTGGGAGACATACACACCATACGAGGGGTGATCAAAAAGTTCGCGAACTATCTCTATATCTACAAAACCACAATACGGATTAGAAAAAAAATGGTTCACACATAGCCATACACAAGTTCTATTAATAGCATATGCCTAATAAAGTTTTGCTCCTTGTTTGCTCTGTCACATTGTAAAAGTGACGTCACTATGCAGGTCACTTGTGACGAAAAATGGTTGTCTCAGTCGAACTCGTTCGATAAACGACTCTAAAATTTATGGTGTATCTTAGAAATCCCTTTGAAGTAGCGTAGAATAATTTGTACACAGTTTATTAAGACAAACGACTTCCTTTAAATTCGATCATTGATTGGATTGATCGTTTTTCTGAAGGAAGGCAGATGGTAAAAAATGATACTTGTTGTATTGCCCAGTGAGAGCAAGTTTGAAAAGAGAAGTGTTTTTAATTAAGCAATTTGCTATCAAAGACCTCCAATTTACACTTTGAAAAATAGTTGAATATTTCAACAATAATATACTTATCAAATACCTAAGATATCGTCTACTTTAGATTTTAAACATATTAAAAAGGAGGTACTCATTCTCTATCCACCTTGAATAACTGTCTCTCCCGAGACAGCAGATATGGGTTTTGATGGTCGCCATGCTTATTTATGGAAAGGATATTCTTTTCCACCTATTTTGTTGCCGAGATTTTACCATTTCTGACAAATGAACGGTTGCTGTTATAAAAATTAGCTTACATAGAAAGAAATTTTAAACCCAGAAAAATCTTTCAGCTTTGGTGACAGAACGCTAGGGAGGGAGTCACGTGACCGTCAATATCACGTGATTTGCGCATGAGAAGAACGGTGACAGATGTGAATAAAAATCGGAGAGGACAAATTTAATATATAATCAACACTGAAACCAAATATTGTTTCTTTTACGGAAGTTATTCAATTAGTTCGCGAACTTTTTTATCACCCCTCGTATACAGGTATAAAAGCAAACTGCTTCCTAAGTAAGGAAAGTTGATGATAGAAAAGTTGAAGTCATGTGAATGTGGAGCTACACGTACTTTAAACTTTAAAAGTATCACCTGTTTATCAAAAAAGTTATGTTATTAGGTTATCATTAACGTCCTTTTCTAGCAAAATATCGAAATACAAAACTGATGTACCAGACTCTGTAATGTCTTTTATGTCAAGTTCACTGGGATATGGATATTCCCGAATATCGACAGATTAATGGAAGTGACTATTGTTAATTGATAGTACGTCGTTTATATATCTAAATAACAAGTTAAAGTCCACACCAACTGATTTCTACTTCTCATGTTTTTGAATAAATTATTCTTTATATGATTATCAAAATAGCTCTGCTTATAACGGGGAGCAATTGGTACCCTTGGGAATTCAAACAGATTGTTAAAAGATCTCTTATCAAAAAAACCCTAATAGTTGTATTTTCGGGGGGGGGGGGGTTAACACATATGATCAATATGTTCTTGCCATTCTTATTTGTTTTCAATTTAAGTAAAACATTAATTCATTTTTTCCCCATATTTTTGCCAAATAGTTCAAAGATGTAAAGCCTGTAAATACATATTTTTAAGGGCCTTTAATCTTCTACAGTTGAGGAGTCAGAGTAGTACAATGTTATTTAAGAAAGAATCGTAACTCTCACTGTTTTCCCCTTCTGGAATTTTAAGAAATGTTAATCTATATTGTTAGTTAAGCAAAAATACCTTAGATTACCCCCGCCCCTTAGAAAACATGGACCAGTGTTCAATATGAATGTCACGGAAAATTCTCGAAAGGGTCATTAAACAAAAAAAAATTCCATAAAATTGATATAGATAACTTCGATATCTTCGATATGATCATTTAATCTGCCTTCATTTGTCATTCGGAAATGACATAAATTTATTTTACATAAAAATAGAAAATTTGTACGTGGTTACTATATTTTTCATGCCTCATCATATTTATCAACCCACTGCAATGGTTTTAAAGAGGGAGGGGAGGGAGCAACTTCCCAAAAAAGATCAGACCAAAAAAAAATAAATAAAAGAATAAATAAAAAATAAAATTAAAAAGCCAAACTGTCCAGGCCAGACTCGAAAAATGAAGGGGATGATGATAGACATGTCTATTACATTTTGGTATACTCAGTTGTTTTTTTTTTTAATTCTTGAAATTCGCAAGTGCTCGACCTTACTGCAATAGAAATTAGTGGCCAACCAGCATCTTATATTGTACGGTAGAAAAAACTATATTTTACAAAAATTGTGGGGCATGTGTGTGTGAGGAAGGGTGAGAGGGGAGGGTGAAGGAGGGTTTGTGTATTTGTTTGTGAGGAATGGGCGAGTGCCACAAAAATCACTTAATCATTGTGTTGTTGGTTAGCCCGCGATATCTTCCTCAATCAATAATAATATTTAGATTTTCCAAAACAGATCAAAAGTATTGAAGTGTTTTTATTTATTTTTTCAACTTGATATAACAATGTCTTCCTTTTGTGAAGCATGAATAGACTTGCTGGAAAAGGCCGCGGAAATTTTTACTAACAGATGCATATTTTTTCCCCCAAAGAATATTGAAAAAAGCCTTTCCAGATAGCATTGAGCCAATTTTATACAAGGAAAGTTCTATACATAATGCAAAATGTCATTAACACCAAAAACAGTTAATTTTCTAATCCATTAAGTTTTCTCTGTTAACCTTTCTTTATCCTCTTATGACCCTTGAAAATTATGCGAATGTTATGTCATAAAATAATTTTTTTTAAGGTACATTGGGTCTTTGCTCCATATATTTGGTAACCAAACAAAGAAATATCGCATGTATATCTCTAAAGATTATGATTGATCGACTGATTGTATATTGTCACATTCCAGAATTTTTCAAGCATATAAAGACACCGTATTTTATTTTATATTACAATGGTGTAATTTAACAAGAGGCCCACGGGCCTTATAGGTCACCTGAGTATTGTGTAACAACTTTCGAACAATGAAATGTGGTTCGTGTTTTAAACCAGAGGCCATGAAATTCACAATTCACAACATTGAATTTGAAAGAGGCACCATTGCTTATCATAATTATTAACTTAGCATGCTTACTTTATTTACTTAATACTCAGAGGAAGATCAGAGTAACAAAGAGAAAATGCACTTCCACGGTGAGTCTGTACCCAGTTGTGCACATCTCTCCAAAGGAACCACAGACCCAGGGGCCACATATTTCAAAATTTTGCAAATTTTATCATAAAATGATTGATTAATACCAAAGAGCCGATTTCAAAGCATTAATTTATTTTCAGACTGGGAACACCCCCCTCCCGCCCCCCTCTGACCCAGGGGGCATAAAAACCACTTTGCTAGATGCACCTTTCTTCATCATTAATACATATACTTAAATCTTTGGCATAAAACACAGGCGCAAAGGAAAATATTTTCAAAGGATTAATGTATTTTTACTATATAATCAATAAAGCTCTGCCCTAACACCAGAACCCCTAACCCTGGGGCCATAAAATTCACAATTTTATTGGAAGAGGCACTCTTGCTCATCATAACTATGTACTTAGTTTATTTAATACCCAGGAGCAGAGAAGAAGATTTTCAAAGAATAAATGCATTTTCACTATATCATCAATAGAGCCCCGCCCTAACAACAGAACCCCTGATCCTGGGGCCATAAAATTCACAATTTTATTGGAAGAGGCACTCTTGCTTATCATAACTATGTGCTTACATGTAGTTAGTTTATTTAATACTCAGAAGCAGAGAAGAAGATTTTCAAAGAATAAATGCATTTTCACCATATCATCAATAGAGCCCCGCCCTAACAACAGATCCCCTGATCCTGGGGCCATAAAATTCACAAATCTGGAAGAGGCACCCTTGCTCATCATAATTGTGTACTTAGTTAGTTTATTTAATACCCAGGAGCAGAGAAGAAGATTTTCAAAGAATAAATGCATTTTCCTTATATATTCTATTTAGCCCCGCCCTAGCACTTGAACCCCTGACCCAGGGGCCATGAATTTCACAATTTGGTAGAGGACTCAATGCTGATTACAATCATGCCAACAGTTTGCCTGCTTGATGTGTAGGAGCAAAGAAGAAGATTGTAATAATTTTAGTGGTTTGGCCCCACCCCTCAGGCCCCAGGGGGGCGGGGACCATGAAATTCACAAATTCTGTTCCACTTCACCCATAGATGCTGTATACCAAAAATGGCTGAAATTGGTTCAGTGGTTTCAGAGAAGAAGCTGAAAATGTTCAAATATTAACACACGACACACGACGGACGACGGACGAAAACGGATAGCAATAGGTCACCTGAGTTTACTCAGGTGACTAAAAACTGATAATATTTGAAGTTAAAAAAATCTTAACCTTAAGAATAAGTTTAACGGAACAAATTTAATTTATTATCTTGGAAGTTATCGGACTTTTTCAATAGAACATTATAAAAAAAAGGCGCGAAGATAATTTACTCATAGCATCTGGCGCGAAATGATTGTCTCGCCCCTTTCGTAGAAGACAAATAGACTTATCCGATGGTTAGTATTTAGATACGCATAAAAAACTGTTACGTGGTCATTTTTGTATCGGGAATCACAAAGAATAAACGTACAGGTGCAAACATTTTTGATACGTCTATTTTTACATGTATGTCCTGAATTGAGGAAGAACACTGAGCCAAAAGTGTCTTGATGTTGTGTTGCAAACTGGCACAAAGACAGTTGTTGTTAACAATTTTGTTGAAATGTCTATTTTAAAAACTTGTATAGGGAAGAACACCTGACCAAAAAAAAATTCAACTTATTACAAAATAACAGAAAGATATATCCCTGTGTTTTGCCGACATGTCCATTTTTGATCTAAATGATGAGTAAAAAGACAAATCTATTTCAATCTTTCGTCTTCTTTGCAACACAAAAAATGGTACAAATTAATTAAATGCTAAACAAATTAATTTTTAATTTTGCGTTGAGCATCTTTTTTTTTTAATCCTCTATCCAATAAAAAATGCTTCGTCGATTAATAAGGTTTTTTTTTAAAAACCTTTATTGAAATCAAACAACTTTTGAAAATATGGCTTTCTTATTTTGATATTTATATTTCAAATTATTGAAATTTGCAATTTAAAGTAATTTAATATTTCTAAAATCATTTAATGTACATTAAGAGTATTATCAAAGATAGAATTTTTTCCTTTGATTTCCTTTGAACTTATTTGAAATTGGCAATAGGCTTTTATATCGAATCAACGTAGGATATGAGGCGCCGTTTTGGTATTTACTGCCAAAAAGTGATATCACCTATTCGAATTGGTGATATCACCTATTCATTTCCAATAGGTAATATCACCTATTAGAAGAGGTGATATCACTTATTCGAATAGGTGATATCACCTATTCGAATAGGTGATATCACCTATTGGAAATGAAAAGGTGATATCACCTATTCGAATAAGTGATGTCACCTATTCGTGCTAAATAGATGATATCACCTATTCGAATAAGTGATATCACCTTTTCGAATAAGTGATATCACCTATTGGAATAGGTGATATCACCAATTCAAATCAAATAGGTGATATCACCTATTCGAATAGGTGATATCACTTATTCGAATAGATGATATCACATATTCGAAATCTGATAAGGTGATATCACCTATTCGAATAGGTGATATCATTTTTTGGCAGTAAATACCAAAACGGCGCCCTATAGTAGGAGGAACCTAGAAACTCACAGAACAATAACTCTTTTTTTAAATGGCTCACAAAAGAGCAAAATAGAAATACAAAGAGATTTCCGTCACTGATATAATTTTCATCAATAAAGACCATGAGAAAATTCACAACCATCGAACGCAAGTTTTTTTTTATTTGCCTTATTAGTCGAATGGTTTAACACTCTGTTTCCAGTAAAAGATAAGAACCTATCACGATGTATGGTCAGTTCCATTTATCGATTTGGAATATACTCACTGTTAGAAGAGAAATGACTCGTCTTATTCTTGCATATAAATGTAACCAATATCCTTATATTTCTCTTTTTTTAATGAAGAAAAAAGCAAGACAGTATCACGTTAATAACCTTTATGATTTTCAAATTACCGTGGTGTTATCTGTATCATTCTTATAGTTTGAAAGTATAACAGATCAAGCAAGGCCAAGCATACATATGTGAGATCCAGGATATGCGATTCCACTACTTCCATGAACTGCTAAATGAGTTTGTATGATCAAAAGTCCATTAAACAATGCAAAATAGGAACAGAGCAAACAGGACCTCCAAAACATTAGAGGTGGCATGCAATTCAAACAGAATGAAATGTGGGTTTTTTTCTGCCAATATGTTACAGCAAAAGCAACACATAAAGTAAAATCACATTTTTATGCAAGTTCATTTATGGTAATTTGATTTGTTGGTTAAAAAATTTGTGATATATGCATGAAAATTTACACTGTTTAGGACATAAATTTGCATGCCTTTATGCCACGAAAAAAAATTAAATCCCTTATGAAAATTAGTGATTTCCCCGTATGTATGAGCCAGATAGTCACAGCTGCTTAGTAATACGGATATGGGAATTAAAAAGAAACAGGCAATAATTCAGCCAATTATTATTTAGGATCGGATATATACTTTTGAATTTAATGCATGTATTAATAGTTTGTATACAGGTCAGGTATAAAATCACATGTAAGTTTAATGAATAATAGTGGAACTATCATATAAAACGCAACTAAAATTGTATTTATTTTTCTTGTTTGCATTGTTATTTAATGTTATCTGTCATTTCCGTTTATTTTTTTTTTTCAAATTTAACCTTTTAAATACACAAAACCTTATGTAAAATAACAATCATGCAACATCCTAATCTGACCCCTGGGTGTAATTTCCGAAAGAAATTTCCCTTTCTTAAAATAAAATGATCACAATTTTAGCATTTCTTGCGGGTGATGATCAACAAAAAGCCTCCTTAGAATTTAAAATTTTAATAATAACTGATAGTCAGTGAAAGTTAACATTCTTAGAGGGCTGATGAACCTGAAGATGTACATGTAGAGTAACTACATTTGGACAGAAAGTGGGGAATTTTCTTTATCTACCCATAAATCGAAAGGTGTACTGCATAGGGGGAATGTTGTTATTTATGAGGTTTCTTAAAAGAGAAAGCAAGAGATAGATAATTTAAGCCTATAGTTTATTTATATATAATAATCAAAATATTTACAAGCAATTATTTTTATAATCATCAAAATATTTAAAACATGCAGGACCAACTCTTAATAGCCACTTCACAGCCAAACCAAACTGACGCTCCTACGTAAAATTCAAAGATATATTTGGTGCCAAAGAATAAAAGATAAAATAAAGATCTGATAAGTATGGAGGCAAACATCAAAATAATTCGAATGATAATAGCACACAGTGCTTTGTGGCAACGCACTTTGAAAAAATTACGCACTTTGAAAAAAATTTTCAAAGTGCGTTAAAATTGGGACAAAATCAACGCACTTTGAAAATTTTTTTCAAAGTGCGTTAAATTTGGGACCAACTCAACGCACTTTGAAAAAAAATTTCAAAGTGCGTTAAGAGTCTACATCAATATATCTTACCATGGAGACACTAAACGCACTTTGAAAAAAAAAATCATATTTTAGTCATGGAAAGATTTTATTTGTTATTTATCTTTCAAAAAACTAAGCCTAATCCTTACTTCAAAAATGAATTGATTTACTCCCGTCGAAAAGAGGAGAAGACGGGTATAAGATCCCTCAGTCCAAATCTTTATCTTTATCAAATACGTAGGTGTCGGTAACAAACGGGGGAGGGGAGCAATAAACCTAAAAAGGATTTTCAATGCTTATACGATGTATATATCTTTCCAAAAAAAGTGGGGAGGGGGGGGGGTAGCCCTTCGCCCAGTCTCGATGTCTATGCTATACTCAAAGCATTCATATAATTATGTATTTACCTAACTGGTATGACGTTGAAAACTTTCAATAATAAATGAGTTAGTTAAAACAGATGAAAGCTAGAAATTTTAAAGTCTAGTAAAACGTATGAGAGAGAAAGAATTTTCATAGTTTTGAACAATCAAATTGGCCCCTTTTTATTATGATAAATGCTAAGTTGTTTGAAGCTGTCCTCTGATAGTCCCCCCTATACACCTTTACATCTACTTATCAAAGACTAGAATTTAAAAAAAGGGGGGAAACGAATTAATGAACCTAAACAATCGTCACACTTTTTTCAAGACCCTTTAATTTTCCCTTTTATTAAAACGTTAAATATTTAAAACGTCAATACCTCAGGTCCCACAGTGACTTTATCATAAAAAAGTTATCAAACCAGGAACTGTTATTTATCATACCGATTATTTGAAGGAATATTGATCAATCTTAACATTTTTAGCTCTACTGGTCAGAGACCAGAAGAGCTTATGCGATAGTAATGCGTCCGGCGTCCGTCCGTCTGTCTGTCTGTCTGTCTGTAAACAATTTTTCAAAACGCTACTTCTCCTACAATTTTAGTCTGATTTCAATATTACTTGGCACACAAGTAGACTACACTAAGATACATAGAATGGTGCATTGGTTTTTGATTTCGATAAACGGTGCTGCCATGGTTACTAAAAATAGAATTTTCTGTGAAATTCCTTAAAAACGCTAATCCTTCTACAGTTTTGGTCTGATTTCAATATAACTTGGCACACAAGTAGACTACACTAAGATACATAGAATGTTGCATTGGTTTTTGATTTCGATAAACGGTGTTGCCATGGTTACTAAAAATAGAATTTTCTGTGAAATTCCTTTAAAACGCTAATCCTTCTACAGTTTTGGTCTGATTTCAATATAACTTGGCACACAAGTAGACTACACTAAGATACATAGAATGTTGCATTGGTTTTTGATTTTGGTGAACGGTGTTGCCATGGCTACTAAAAATAGAATTATCTGTGAAATTCCTTTAAAACACTACTCCTTGAACAGTTTTTGTCTGATTTCAATATAACTTGGCACACAAGTAGACTAACTAGGATACATAGACTAGTGCATCGGTTTTTGATTTCGATGAATGGTGTTGCCATGGTTACTAAAAATAAAATTTTCTGTGAAATTCCTTTAAAACGCTACATCTTCTACAGTTTTAGTTGGATTTCAAAATAAGTTGGCACACAAGTAGACTACACAAAGATACATAAAATAGTGTAATGGTTTTTGATAAGTACAAACCAGTAGAGCTACAGTCTCGACAGAGACTTCTGGTTTTCAAAGTGCGTTAACATGGTCGATATTAACGCACTTTGAAAAAAATTTATTTTTTTCAAAGTGCGTTAGCTTGGTCCAAAATTTTAACGCACTTTGGAAATTTTTTTCAAAGTGCGTAATTTTTCAAAGTGCGTTGTAACAGTGCTTACTGTAGCTGTTTACCAAAAATGCTTTATTTCGAACATAATTCTACCAAGAAAAAAATTGCCAACCAAATAATAGATAATTTTCAAAAAATGATAAATAATGAAAAATAATGCGTGTGTATTCCAACGTTTACAAAGTCCTGAAAGACAAACGATAGGCTGGCATGGAATTCACAAGGTGGCACACAGAGTTCATAGCACCGCAACAAATAGTAACTGTCTCATTCCTGAAAATGTCACAGGGTGGCCCAGAGAATCTATAGCACCGCAACACATAGTAACTGTTTCATTCCTGAAAATACCACAGGGTGGCCCAGAGAGTCTATAATATAGCACCGCAACACATAGTAACTGTCTCATTCCTGAAAATGCCACAGGGTGGCCCAGAGAGTCTATAGCACCGCTACACATAGTAACTGTCTCATTCCTGAAAATGTCACAGGGTGGCCCAGAGAGTTCTTAGCACCATAACACATAGAGACTGTCCCATTCATGAAAATGTTCCTCAGAGGAAATCCCACTCGCTGTACCTTGGCTCGTGGTATGTCAGCCTTTTCCACTTGCGCTGGTGACTGAATTTTACACGCTCAGACCATTCCAACTGAAAAAAAAAGTTTATCATGTCTAATCAAAACATTGTGAAGCTACATGTATAAGCCTGGTCTTCAAGATGGTTGAAAAAAAGGTGGGGTGATTTCATCGCCTTATAATGAACTTTCAAATTCACCCCTCCCCTTTTTGATTAAAAAGAAATTGCACTTTACATTTTAAGCAACGCAGTTTTTCGACAATTAAGAGTCATTCGTGATGCTCTAATATCATACTTTCATGTAAATCAGTTGATTATGATTGGTCGAGAAACATTTGTTAAAAAACACTATTACCCGCTGAATAATGAAGCCACGCCCTCCAGCGCAGCAACAGTCAACATTGCTTGACGACGGGTGATATCTAAAAAATAGCGACTGCGCAGAATTTATGCAAGGGCGGTTCACTGTTATAGTTACGTGTATTTGTATAAAACATTCAGTATAATATAATAATTATTGCATGTAGTTGAGTGTAACATTAAAAATTTCACCCCTTGAAAACCACTGTCAACCGAGGCGCAGCCGAGGTTGAGCCTCGGTTGACAATGGTTTTCTTGGGGTGAAAATTTTCAATGTTACACTCAACTCCATGCAATATTTAGATAATGGTTCAGGCATACATTTATAATGTTAATATTCTAATGCATTTAATTTTGGGTTTGAATTTGTATTAGATTATTATTATTTATTATTTGTTAAAATCTTTCGTCAATATCATTGTGCAGAATGAAGGAAAATCACGTAAATGAGACACTTACCAAGTGAGAGGGATATCTCAGTAGATCCGCCTCTCTCCGATCAACATCTATAGTCGCATCAAACTGAAAAAAAAATATCAAAGTAAATTAAATTCTAATGACACGGAGGATAATATTAATTAAAAAGAACGTGCAAGGATTTCATAGTAATTTTCTCCATCATTTACAAATCTGAGAGAAATGAAACCCTTCATTGGGTTATCTACAATTTGATGCAATATTCTCCACTTTACTTTTTGGACCACAATTTTAACCCCTAAAACTCACCCGCCAATTTATAATCATTTAAAAAAACTAAGGCAGAATATCCAGTAATTTATATCAAAACTATCTACAGGGTATTCTTACCCAGTTATCAAGCATTTCCTTGATTCTCTCAGAAAAAGACTTGGAAATGAACTGTTGCTAGGTAAGAGAAGAAGACAGGATAGAAAATAGATAGACACTTGTTTGAGAAAAAGAAAAGGAAAGAGAGAGAGAGAGACTCAGAAATAGAGAGAATGACTTACCGATTTGTTGATGTTGTCTGTGAGCTGGTTCGATTGGTCAGGGTAGTTTAACAGCAACTATTACAATAACCATGGCCATTGCAGTGTTAGTAAGACGCAGGAGATCTAGACGCAGGTGTCAAATGCCGGAAAACTCAAAAGTGCTTTTACAAAATCAAGAAGAACGCGACAGAACACGTGGTCAATCGGAAGACACGCCCCAAAGTGTATGAACGCCCAAGCCCAAAGCTCTCTTATGTAACATGTTTAAAAACAGTACATTTATATAGACGGATTATCAATAAATTCAAAAATACTGACAACCTTATGTAACATGATTTTGTAGCTTTGAACCGAGGTGTCCAAATAAAGTGTCCGATTCATATTTGTATTTGCCTGTACAAAGTTGATGTGTGTAGCTCCTACCCTACTTTCTGGAATAGATAAAAAAATCAGTTATCCGGTGTAAAGACGAATAATAACCCCCATCGAATAATGACCGGGATTATTTTTCAACAACAAAAAATGACCCCCTAGCCGTAAAAAATCAACGGCCTCAGGCAGACAGTTTGGTTCTTGGGTCCAACAAAACGCATGTTGCCCTTAAACTCGGTCAATAAGCGTATAATGTTTCTATCATAATCATATTACTAATTTTAAAAGGAGAAAACTGTGTTCAATCTGTCTACGGGCTTTTGGAACGGCCCTTGTCCAACCAATTTTCAAAACAACATTGAGATAGCTTTACTTGCGATCGTTATTTTCCTTTAACCATTAACAACGGTCATCAATAAAAACACTTATAAAGATAATAATTAAAACAAAATTAACATTAAAATATTGGAGTTCGAACATTGTTTACTCTTTTAAAATATGAATTTCAGCTATAACAGCTCCAAATTCTAGAATCATGCAAGGCCCTTCATCCATCGAACTTCAATTGGCAGCTTGAAAGTAGACAGCCATGCATTCCTCTGTACGTCCCAGCACTCTATATCATCGTGCAGATTTTCCTTTGTATTGGTAGCTAACCCGCCAATCAAGTACATTTTATTACCTATAAAAGATAATCCAAAGAACCACCATAAAACACTGTGTAGGGCCTCCTTGTGGTTTTACAACTGCAACTGAATCAAAATTATAACAGGTCAACACATATAACAGCAAAACAATTCAAAAAGACAAATAGATGTATAAGGCAAAAAAAATAATTTCTTGGTTCTCAGGCCCTCCCTTATCTCTTCCGAGGGTATCTCATTGACCCTTTTTACTGCTAAATCAATAAAATAAAAACAACAAATCACCCCCATCGTCATGTTTTGAGGGCAATTAGAAGTAAAAAAAAATGTTTCCCTCCCTCATCATATTTCTTGAAAAAAGGCCAGAGAACCAAGGAATTAACTTTGCATGGCCTAAAATACCCAACCTGAAGCAAAAGACGCAGCGCTATGGCGCGCTTTATCCATATAAGTCCGCAACATCCAGGAATCATTGTTTGCATTATACAAGTCAACATCCTGTACACTGAACGCAGCTGACGAATTTTGATCATATGCCAATCCTCCACTGAGGTACAGACTATTGTCAACGCAAGTCATTGTGGCATGACATCGACCGTATCTTAGACTACCCTTGGTAATCCATCTGCAACAAAAAGTCACTGCATGTTAAACAGTTATGAAGGTATAAAAATGTGAAAATGCTTGTAGCAAGAACTTAAAACGTTTTATAAACAAATGATAAAGTAAACCCTGTCCGTGTACTTACTTGTCAGTGAATGCACGGTAACATTCAACGCTATCAAAGATGGTTGAAGTTCCATTTTGGGAATACCCAAAGCCTCCAGCTACGAATATGTTTCCATTCAGCTCTGCAGCGCATGCTCCGGCACGTGGAGTCGACAGAGACTTGACAAAATGCCAACTGTTTGTGGACGGGTTGTAACACTCCACTGACTTAAGAATTCTTGGAATAAATAAAAAATAAAATCAGACAACGAATTTTGAATGAAATCAATTTAATATCATTTGGTTAATTTGTAGGACAAAAAAAATTATAAAAATTCGCCATTTCGAGAAATCATACCTCAAGTCAAAACTTAAAAGTTTAAGAATAATTGTGAAATAATCTATAAAGTAATCTAAGCTAATATTACCTGCCGTTTCTTCCAAGACCACCGATGGCGTAAATGCAACCATCAAAAACACACAGTGCGTGGTGCATCCGGGCAGTTCTCAGTGACGTCAGTTTCCGCCAGCCACGCTCTGGACAGTAAACCCAAACGTCTCTCCGGGGAAGTGGATTGTCATCATTATGGCGCAATCCTCCTGAAAAGCAAGACACTTTTAAAAATATTTCCAAGACAATTCGATTTTTTCATAGCAGTATACAATTTTAGTGGATATGTACCAATCACGTATAACTTCTGGTCTAGCACCACCATGGACGAGTTTTCATTCAGATCTGGTTTAGGTATTTGGTATGTTTTGTGCTTCTTAGCAAAATCCTCATCTATACCAAAAAATTATGAATATTTATTATTTACGTAAACTTACTTCTAATTCCCTGAATCCCCATTACATGTATATGTAAATTTAATTTAATATATTACAATTAAGCCAAGACATCCTAATAGCTAAAAAAACCTAACAAAAATACGTACCGCGGATTGAATTTCGCTCACTGTTCTCTAGTGATGGAGAAGGTTGTTCCCATGAGTTTCTACTTCCGGTGAAACTCTCATTGTACATGGCGTAATTATCGTAACTTTCAATGCTTCAGAATGAAATGTCCATCACGTCAACCGGAGTGGCGTTATTCTTCATTCAAGGAAAAATAAATATAATAGCTTTAGCAAAAATAAACCTATCATCAATATCCTTAAATGCCATTTTCTTTGAATATTCGTAGTCATCTACTTCAAGTACTCACATTGATATGGTTAGTACTGTTGTTAGAATTTTCCTTTGCCGTAAGATACCTTGAGTCTGGTATGTGTAGATTTAAGGGGTCTTGTCTATTAAGTCCCATCACAGTTCTAATCCTTTGAAAATAAATTATTAACATAAATATGATCGATTTCAAAAGTTTGGTATAAAGTAAAAGTACTAGTGCATGCACCAAATTTTAGACAATGACATGAATACATGTATTATTTACCAGTTGGCCTTGAAGATCATGTTAAGGCAATTTTCGTTGGCTGCTAGGAGATTACATCTATCTATGCACTCAACTAAATCCTTTTGAGGCATCAAAGGAAACCGGATGTACTTCATGATTGTCTCCAGATACTGAACACGTTCATCTTGATATGCATTTATCCAAGCTAGGCCTGCGCTGAAGACATCCATTTCAGAGGAGGTTGCCAATTCATCGTGTGAAAGAACAACAATAAGAGTATCTAAGTCAATCTCCATGAAAGAGTTGCGCTGAGAAATTTCTAAAAACTTCTCTGAAATGCACATGAGAATTGGTGACATAAAATCATTCATAGGGTCCTTCCTCACTGCCATTAACAAAGTAACCAGATCATCTGGCGGGAGGCTTTCTAACTTTGTAAGGCATCTTTGCCGAATAACTGGAACTTGAAATTGTCTCAAGATTTTAACCAAATCCAAAATGGTCGACGATGTTACTTCAAAACTCCCGGTGTAAACAAAATTTAGAAAAGCTTTTAAGGACTGGATTGA
Organism: Saccostrea glomerata; assembly: GCA_003671525.1. NCBI lineage: Eukaryota > Metazoa > Mollusca > Bivalvia > Ostreida > Ostreidae > Saccostrea > Saccostrea glomerata. The sequence continues at coordinate 76,486 of PRKT01000195.1, forward strand.
TAATCCTCTAAGACGTATCTCAGTCATTGGTTTCCAGTTCATTTGCTTGTTTTCAATAAATACGGTCTCAAAATAGGGACTGGTTGAGCATAAAGCACCTTTATGGGCATAGAGAACATCGACATCTACACAGAAGCGTACGTCACATACCTTACTATGATCGTAACATTGTTTATAATATGAGCCTATCTTTGCAAAGTGCTTTGTTTGTTCATGCGCTCCATTTTGGATTTTGTCTAAATAATAGCCATTTGTTTCGTTTGGCAATGGAAATGGTAAATTCTTTCTCATCATGGCGTCAGATAGTGAAGTCTTTCTCATCATGACATCATTAGTCACGGAATACAGGGAAGAATGGGGAGACAGTGTACCGGAAGTACGCCCAGCACTGACTGGAGTTGAATTACGGGTAGAGGTGCCTATGGGTCCATCGACTGTAGACTCATACGATGAATTTGTTGACAAGGATCCTCCAGGAAAAACACCAGCCTTATCTAGAGGAAGCAACATAATTAACTTTTATTAGAAAAAGACGTCAACAATTATTTAATTATTTTAATCCAAACCTAAACTAAACAAAACAAAAAAAGATTTAAAAAAAAACAAAAAAAAACATTAAATTTCTGAAACACTGATCATTAACTTCGTATGTCGGCTTACGTCAGAGAATTTAAATGTCAAGGTCAAGAGATCAAAATTGTTGTTATCCAAGAAAAGAAGTGACATCTATGAATATGTCTGTGCGCACTGCGACATACTATAATACTGAATACTTACTGATGTTTGAATAAGGGATTTGATAGTAATTATTTTGAGGCGCCATGTAATAGTAAGTTGTCCTCTTCGGAAGTTTGGCTTCTACTGACAAGTTGAACTGTACAGACAGAACCGGAAGACGATGTTGGGCTGTTTCTGGTATCTCGAGGAGCACGTAGAGAACCGGAAGAAGGTGTCGGCCCTCCGTTGACATTACGAACAGCCAGCCTTTCCTCTGTCACTGTATGGTCGGTTGTGGTAGACTGTCGTCCAACTAATGTATGATCGCTGGACGAACAGAAGATTCTACTGAGGACGGACTGAACTGTATACGATTCATGGCAGTATCCGATGTATTTAGAAACATCTTCTTCCACATTTGCATTTGAATCTCGTTCGTAAATGCAGTTTGTCGACAGGGCATTACGAACTTCAGGACTTTTAGTTGTCTCTCGTTTCTGGCTACTCACTACTTTTTTCACTAAACTCGGGCAAAAATAACTTTCGATTTCTTTATCAGGGGCGTCTGGAAATCCATGTAGTCGGCTCCATTTGTTAAAAGCAATAGGTGGCGGTTTGTGAAGGCCTGTGGGAGACTCGGAATGAGTGCTCGGCTTCTCAATAGGCTGGAAGGGACTTTGAACTTCATCTCTACAGGTACCAGACTAGTCATCCCAAGAAGATGTATGCCGTAGATGAATACGGACCCCTTGGTCTTGCATCACATTTTTCGGCCATCTTCCTTTTCCTGTATTATTAACAAAACTATCCGACTCTGTATTTCTCACAGATTCTAGGGGAAGATTTGGAAAAGAGCGGATGGAATTTGTCCTATTCCTTCCAATTACCATTGTCTCTTGCTTTGTAAAAGGCTATAACTGGAATTCTTAGCGCTGTTTGTTTACAACTACCACAACAAAAACTGATGTGAAGATTGCATTGTGACGTAATTACAATGTCACTATATTGTGACGTAATAATGGGTGTTGTTAAAATGCGGAACTGAAAAGGAACGGAAGGCGGAAAATAAAGATTAAAGAGATTTTTTAAAGATTTTTTTCAAAAGTGATATATTTAAAATCATTTTTTTGTAGCAACATGTTCTATAATTCAATATTGATTAACAAAATGATTAACAAAACGCTCACAGCATACGTCATCGCAAATTTGTTGGTTTTGGCGAAAATTCATATGTATGCATGAACAGTTGAGTTTCGGTTTGTCTTAGGCTACCGCAAAATTGTCTGTTTCGGCTTTATTAAAAATCTTGCACAGAAATAAAGAATGTATGTTTATCAAGTTTTTTTTTTCTTTTGAACGCGGCAAAACGTCTATTAGAAAAATTTAATGAATGTTACATAATTAACATGTGTTAAACCTCTGTTTGTGAGTTGTGAAAATAGGAAAAGTTTCAAACATATTTTCTTGATATTATGTTTTGTTTTTAAGGATGTTTATGACTTAACTACGGAAGCGCATTAGTGCAACTTGGATACTTTTTTTTAATTTGTACACTTTTATCTGTAAATTTTACACTTTAATCTGTGAATTTTTTTCACTTGAATCTGTAAATTTTACACTTTAATCTGTAAATTGTACACTTTAATCAGTAAATTGTACACTTTAATCTGTGAATTTTACACTTTAATCTGTAAAAATTACACTTTAATCGGTAAATTTTACACTTTAATCGGTAAATTTTACACTTTAATCTGTAAAATTTAAACTTTCATCTGTAAAATTTAAACTTTAATCTGTAAAATTTACACATATTAAATTTTAAAATTTACAGAATGTATCACCCAGGGGTCATATCTGATTTGGATAATCTTGTTTATATTTGATCATTTTATTTTGCTGTGAGGATATTATTTAACATGAATTCTATCTTTTCTGGTCCAGTGTTTTTTGAAAAGAAGATTTTTTAAAAGATGCCATTAATTTTTCAATTCAGAATTATGTCCCTTCGAAGAAGGTGCGGCCCTTCATTAATAAAAACTTGTATCCCTTTTATCCAGGGATACTTTGTGGCAAGTTTGGTTGAAATTGGCTCAGCGGTTCCTGAGATGAAGCATTCCTTATCCATATAGTTATCTTCCGCTACGCTCACAGCATGATGTATGTGGGAGAGAAGCGGGAACGAGAACTCTGGATAGAGAATGGAGATGAAAATGTGAAAAGTTAACGACGACGACGACGGAAACAACGACAGACAGTGGACGAATTTTGACCATAAAAACTCACTTGAGACTTCGGTTCTGGTGGGCTAAAAAAATGTGATTTTTCAAAAGAAATTTTTCTTTGAATTTTAAACTATATTAATACATGTTTTGCTTATCATAACGACCATTTTCTTCCTCGTTATGACTTTAAACAAGACTGTGGATATCTTTGTTCCATCAACTTATTTCACAAGAGATTCTGTTGAGCTCGTGTTGTTTAAGAAGTTACGCGTGCATAGAGTATATAAGTAAACTGTGAAACATAAAGTTAACTCAATAACAGGTGATGTTGGTATTAGCATTTCTTTGGGGGGAAAATTATCGATCAAAACCTTTATATAAAACTTAAAATTCTATAATGACCTGATATATAGTCTTTGAGAGTTATCTCTCTTAGAGGGTAAATGCTTCGATCTCCGTAAGACGCACAGTGTGTACGGCACATATCTAAGAAGTCTGATTAGCCGGGCTTATTGCTCAAAGAGCAATTGCCGGCTTATGTGATCCTGTTCAAGGCAGGATGTTGACCCCATAGTCGCCATTTTAAAGTTACGTGCAAAAATATAGTTCTTACTCTCAACCGCTTTTGAGATAATACAAACGCTAAATAAAGAAACAAAAATAAAACGAAGTTTTATCTACTAAATATATAAAATAAACATTAGTAGTGATGACTTTGAAAACTCCATAAGTCAAAGAACATTTCCGTAAGGATTTTTGATAATCAGTGTTACCGTAGTTCTCTACACATACGAGGTAAAGCAGGAGAGGGAACCAGACTGGCCTGTTTGTTTAAATCCAGCTGCGGTACCAGATTAATTCTGATTCTGACAAAATCGGACCGTGGTATTAGGATTGAAAAACTCACTGTCAGTGTCTTATCATTTATATTGATACTTTTAAAATAATTTTTTCATCAGAATATAAACGTGATTCATGTAAGAAATCAATTCTACTCTGTAAATGAGCCCGGCTCTCTGTACTTCTGAGTACTTTGATTTTAACTAAACTGTGCATGAACAGATATATGCCTTTGAACAGAAAGTGAAGAATTTTCTTTATCTGCCTATTGATCAAAAAAGTGTATTGCCAAGGGGAAATAAGTTTGCACCTATGGGGTTTATTAAGAGAGAAAGCAAAACACAGATAATTTAAAACTAAAGTTTATTTAAAAAATAATCATCATATTTTCAAGTAATTATTTTTTAATAATCAAAATATTTACAAGAAATTAAAGCATGCAGAACGAACTCTTAGTTTCAAAGCCAAACCAATCCAAAGAAAATTTAGTGCCAAAAAATAAAGATAAATTCAAGATATCATAAAATTGGAGACAAAAATCAAAATGTTTCAGATGATAGCACATAGTGCTTACTGTAGCTGTCTGCCAAAAATGTATCATCGCAAACATATGATTTGCCAAGAAAAATCTGCCAAAAAATAAATAAATAAAAAGTTATGTGTGGTGAATATTCAAAAAGTCCTGAAAGACAAGCTATGGGCTGGAAAGGATTGTCACAGAGTGGCCCACAGAGTCTATAGCACAACAACACATACATGTAGTAACTGTACGTGATCAAATCTACTATAACGCCCTAGACCAGGTTGCAACCACTATTGATCTTACGTTCACTATTATTAAATAAACTCAATCGTGGTTGAAAATATTTTTTAAAACCTAAATCAGGTTGCAACCACTATATATTGATATTACGTTCACTTTCATTTAATAATTATGTCAATAGTGGTTGATTATGTATTTCATAACCTTAATCCAGTTGCATCCACTATTAAAATATTGTTCACTATTGAAATTATTATTTCAGTAAAGCTTAAGACAAATTAAGAATGCATTATAAAACAAAACCACTATTAAAATAAGACGCACTATATGAAAGAGGTTAATATAACGAACAATGATTGATCTAAGAAAAAATTATAAACAAAAAAAATTATAAACAAAAAAAAAAATGTGAAAGGAGCATTAACACCGACCCTTAAAAGACCAGAGGAGGGATCAGGTGCCTAATATATCACACCTGCAGGGAGCCCTACACGTGACTTCATGTCATACCCCAATGCAACTCTAAAAATGATATCTTATTTCTTAAATAAATGTCACAGGGTGGCCCAGAGAGTCTATAGCACCGCAACACATAATAAATATCACAGGGCGGCTCAGAGAGTTTATAGCACCGCAACACATAACTGCCCCACACAGGAAAATGTTCCTCCCTCAGAGGAAATCCCACTCGCTGTACTTTGGCTCGTGGTATGTTAGCCTTTTCCACTTCCGCTGGTGACTGAATTTCACACGCTCAGACCATTCCAACTGAAAAAAAAAAACATTAACTTTTTACAGGGTATTGACCAATGTTGAACTAAATCTACATCATAATGGTTGAAGAGGAGGAAGGATCACAGGGGGACAATTAAACCTATCATCCCCTTATATACTTGTAAATTACAATTTTAAACCCCACCGCTGATTTAACAAAAAAAAATATTTTAACAATTTACAACCATTCTGGATGTAATATTAAATGCTAAAAATATTCATTAAAGATTAATAACAATGAATATTCTTTTCATAATATTTTGGGTATAATTTTATTCTCATGATTACTGTTAAAGTCTCGTACCTAAATAGAAAGAAAGTGACGTAAATGAGACACCTACCAGATGAGAGGGGTATCTCAGTAGATCCGCCTCTCTCCGATCAACATCCATTGTCGCATCATACTGAAAAGGAAAGAATCAAAATAAGGTAAGTTTTAATGATATGGAGGATAATTCCTAGAAGAAAAAAGATTTTCGAGTAATTTTCAAAAGTTGTTTACAGTTTTGAAAGAAGTGGGCAATCCAAGTGGGATCAACCCCCCCCCCCTTTTTTTCACAAACACATCCACACACCCGCACAGCCTTTCTCACACACATTCACACATGGCTACGTTTTCAGTACAGTGTAGAATATCTGTGACAAATACTTGAGAATCTTTTTCTTGAAATATCAAGTTAAATTTTGACATGGGATAAAATATACTCCCCGTCAATGAAAACGCAACACTCTATTTTTAGGGTGAAAAATTATATACGGGATATAACTATGTACCAAACAAATTAGGACATCTTTTACTTTGCCAAATCAGTTATTTAATGGTTGAATGTTTTTCATTCCATTACCGAAAGTTGATTTTTTAGCCCTCTTAACAGATAACATTTAAATAAAACACCCCCCTTCCGACCATTTAATCAAAACATGCTAGTCCGCCATGTACAACATACAGTGTACGCAGTCCGATTTCTACCTTGCATTAGGTTTATCAATGTCTTTATCTGAGCGAAATAAATATTCTT
>PRKT01000195.1:90630-105176 GCA_003671525.1 Saccostrea glomerata
TTAAAGTTGGAATTACCAACTTTAAAGTTGGAAAAGCCAAGATTAAAGTTGGAATTACCAACTTTAAAGTTGGAAAAGCCAAGATTAAAGTTGGAATTACCAACTTTAAAGTTGGAAAAGCCAAGATTAAAGTTGGAATTACCAACTTTAAAGTTGGAAAAGCCAAGATTAAAGTTGGAATTTCCAACTTTAAAGTTGGAATTACCAACTTTAAAGTTGGAATTACCAACTTTAAAGTTGGAATTTCCAACTTTAAAGTTGGAATTTCCAACTTTAAAAAAAATATTGTGTGGCACTAATACGCTTCCGTATGTAGCACCTCTTGAATATAATAAGAAAGTAAAGAAAAAAAGCTTTTATGTGTTACAGAATTTCAATAATACATGAATCTTTTTTTATCAAGAAATGTAAAGAGACGTATTTCCACTGGCTAGCCTACACTATAGACCTTATTCTCCAAAATATAGTGCACGTATAAAAAAAATATCCGGTCGCATGTTTTTCTCTAATTAACCTTTTTTTTAAGTCAGTAACATCATAACGTACAGTTTTTCTACATTTTATTAAACATTCCTCACGAAAAATTAAAGTATGATTTTTGATATCATAAACAACTGCTTATTAAATAAAAATGGAAGTCTAAAATTATAATTGGTTATTTCTTTGTTAAAGACTACGTTGATTCTACAAACTAGTATACTCTGAAGTTGCTATCAAAATAAGGACGCTGGATTCTTCATTGAAAACATTTATGTGGTCTTCGAAGATCTGGTCCACCGATAAACTGTTGGAATACCAAGTGGCCCTAATAGTGCTCCATTATTAAAGAACCTTCAGAATTTATTCAAAAACTTCTACATGACTAAAGATATCGTCCCAAGCCACGGTCCGGAGTCCGCATATCTATAGCCCTCCGGCCCAGAATGCCGGTAGGGGATCGTACGTTTTGGCCGTGGTTTGCGAAGATGGACCAGAGATAGCGTTCGGTTAACTAATAAATGGTTAAAAGGCAGCTGAGCCTGGTGGAATCCCTACAGAAGCCCCTAAGACAGAAGACTTCTGCAGATTTCTTGTTTCGCTAAATATCTTAATAAAAAATATGTTTTTTTCTTTTCAACACTGTATTACTAAACATTTAAATTTTTGGGTAATGTTCAAAGATCTAGAAACTGTGTATTTATGTCTTGCATTAATTTGGAAATGAAGAATATAGGATTATCTCTGTACTTTTTGCTTAATGATGTATCTCTTTACATTTCCGTATGATACCCTTGAGGGGATATTTAAAGATCGGGTTTGGGGTTCTTATTGCTTTCAACCGGAAGTGTCGCCATTAGGAAAAGATATTTCATTTTTCGTGTTTCAGCAAGTCATCAATTCTGTGTGATTGTTAATTAATGGTAACATTTTATTTTTAAATAATGACTCAGAATGTAACATAACATAACTTCACTTAAAACCGATTGTTATTTTATAGAAGAAAAACTCAATTTGTATCGAAAATCGTAAACAAACTGGTGGAACTGTCAAAATCTTTAAATACTAAAATAGTTTAATTTTGCTTTCATCACGGACCAATACACTAATAGCTACAATGAAAGCCACTGTTATCACCTAGTTATATATTGTACACTTTTTGAAAATAATTCCTTACTTTATTTTGATTGTGTTAGGGGGGGGGGGTCACTTCCATTCAGACGCCAGAAAGCAGAAAGAATGACTGTGGTCAGTGTGGAACCCTAACAGTGATTGTATTTTATATTTTAGTACTCTAATAAATGGCTTCTAGGGCTCCCAACTTTCAATTTCCATAGTTCTATGTTGGGTTGATTAACTCGCTGTTAACTCCATGTGTATTCATGGATCATAGGTATAAATAGTACTGTTTGGATCAATGTGTAATGATCAGATTTTCTCTTCACTCTAAGTGCTGCTTGTTGTGCTCACTATAATTACTAAGAAACAATAAAGACTATTTGAACCAAAGTTGCATGGATGATGCATTCAAGGATTAACACTCTCAAACTTGCTACAGATTCTGGATTTGAATTGCATTTTCAGGATGATTGAATAGTGTAAAGTTTTTGGATAAGTCTATTCCAAAGTAGGTGCTAGTCCTATCAGATCAAAGTTGCATAAATGTTGCATCTTAGGATGTTAACAGTCATTACTAGATTATTAGTTTTAATGTGAGACTTTGACTTACTTAAAGACAACATTAGCTGTGATGAGCTCTGGCCCAAGGATCATAAAGCATGATCTTAAACTGAAGTCAAAATTTACATATAGCCCTAGCATTATTTTAAAGTTAATTAGTCCAAATTCATAATGTTCACCAAATTTGTAATACTAATCTGCTGTCTTGCACAAATGAAGAGTTTCATTTAAGAAGTTTTAAACATTTTATGGATTATTTCAATTTTGACTTAAGTCAAAGTCTGTTTCATGATCCTGAGGCCTGATGTTTTATGATGTGAAAGGTCACTAGGAGGGAATTTCTCTTTATTTCAATTTTTAAAATATTTTTTTTCAGAACAGAGTGTCGGCTGTGTAGCACAAGATGGAGGATGAGGATGATAAACCATTTGTGTGTTCAGCTCCTGCTTGTGGACAGGTACAGGGCATTGCAAAATATGACTGATGTACAGTGTAGATCTAATTATAGACAAATTATGGTACTAGTATGCCAAAATATAGAAATGAAGTTCTTGATAATTAAGACATATAAAAAAAATTGCTCTTTCACATCTTTCTGTTAAAATGCTATCAAAATGTTTCAAAAGCAATAATTTTAGGAAGTTCAATGAGATCAAGTGTGTGTTTTTATCTTGCTTTTACATGTATAAGTTTGGAACAAAAAAATGAGGAACCGTTAAATCTATGACCTGCTGCCTTTATCCCATGCCATTTTATTTGTTTTATCAGAAATTCACTAATGAGGATCATCTGGCTGTTCACATGAGGAAACATGAGATGTCTCTAGCCCTGAACATGGGTACAGGCCTCACCCCAGGGTCAGGAAAGTCACCCCTCTCTGGTCTTATGCCCCCGGGTCTATTTTTAGGTAAGTATAAAACCTGGGTATAGTTTTATTTAAAACATCCAGGTAATAATATATTTTTAAGATGCTACAGATAAGGTAGAGATTGTATGAAAATTAAGTTTTTCATAAGGACATATACTGTAAATCACTTTTTATTCGCGAGAACTTTATTTTCGCGTAATTACGCGAGACAGTGTGCTCGCGAAAATTAAATTCTCGCGTATAATAGTATTCCTTAAGATTATATTGAGCAATAACCACAATTCATGAAAATTTTGTCTCGCTAATCAAGAGTCAGTGACTATCTCGCGAAAATAAGGTGTCGCGAAAATTTAGTGATGTACAGTACTTGAAAATTACTTTTTGACAATTCCAATGCAGTTTTATACCCAATGGTGCATGAAAAATTTATTTATGTAAAAATAAAGAAATGAAAAGAAAATTCAACAAAATTATAGGATGTTTCTGCTAGTAACTATTTATGTAACTGAATGTTCAAAAATTTTCAGATCAAACCCCGACTCCGACGAAATTCCTGAAGAACTGTGAAGAGATAGGATTGTTTAATGAATTAAAGAATCCATTTGAAGAGGCATTTAAAAAGGCATTGGATACAGAACCTCAAACTGATGTATGTGTTTCAAAGCAATTCACATCTTCATTCAGTGACCAATATTCAGGCACTTTTTCTCAACATTTTGAGTGTCATTCCCAAAGATGTATTTAATTATTTCTGTAAATTTCTTCCTACATATATTCTATGAGTATAATCCACATTCTTGGATATTTTGTTTGTATTAATTGATGTTTTTTTTAATTAGTTTTTAGTCAAAATATTCTAAATTTTAATGGTATATTTGAATGAAAAAGAAACTTAATGAAAGAATAAGAGCAGTTTGCTTCCCCAAACATCTTTAATAGGATATTTTTGTTTTAAGTAACTGTTATTAGCAGCATTGACCATTAAGATATTCATAGATTAGACTTCCTTTCATTTCTTAAAAATAAGATACAGCTTTAGTAATATGCAAGTAGTAAACATATTAGATTTATTGACTTACAAAATAATGTACACCTTTTGTAGACTCCTAGTGCTGCTGTCCTCCCCGGCCCAGACTCCAATGAACTCAACACCCCAGTCCCCCCCATCCCCCGCACAGTGGAGGACCTCTCCAGTGATAAAAGTAAATCGTGCGAAACGTCTACAAAAACAGATCTGACCTCCCTAGTGCTAAACCGACTGAAGAGGGAGAGGGCCGCATCGGGACCGACGTCTACCACTGTGTCGGACGACGACGTGGTGATAATATCATCCGGCGTGTCCAAGGAGAAAATCAGTAAACTGGTTCCCACTGTTCTGAACATTCCCAGTCAGGTGGAGGCAGAGAGTTCCGTGCCCTCCAGTCGAAGCTTTACGTTGGTCACGGCAGCTCAGTCTACCACTGTATCTCCGTAAGTTAATTGATTTGTTTGTTGCTTAAGAAGTAAGTTGTATTCTTAAGGAATTGTCAGTGCTACCTTACTGTACGTGAAGTATTCCTTTTCACATTGTAACATAATAGGTTTAAAGAAATTGATATTAAAATGCCTTGTGCATGTATCATTTCTGTATAAAGATATTTGAATTATTAGCATAAAGAATATTTATGATAAAAAGAGGTAGCATGATTTATATACCAAAATATTCTTCCATTCAGACAGGTTGTACATGTACCTGTACTATACAATACTTAGAATGTATTATATATTCTAAGTTTAGAATCTATCTCCATATTAAATCTGAAGAAAAAAAAATCATATTATTTGGATCGTACATGCTCATCCTCTTACACCTTTTTAATTGAATGAAATGAGGTTTAAATTACAGTCCCCGCTCCTCTGAGGTGCAGGCCCCAACCATTTCCACCCCACCCCAGAACACCATGCAGGTCTTCCTACAGCTTCCCAACGGACAGACAGTCCCAGTTCAGATACCAGCCAGCACCCCCGGGGGATTCCAGGTCATTCAACCAAGCATAATGACTAGCCGAGTGGAACAGGCAGCGATAAACACGGCTCTACAACCTCAGACTGTCATACTACCGGCTCAGACAGTGGTATCAGCACAGTCCCAGTCAAACCTCACCAAACAGGTCTGTTATCATACCTCACCAAACAGGTCTGTTATCATACAGAGATTTGGCAGGGGGTTGGGAGGAGGAGAGGGCATGGGGGTTAGGACCAGCTAGTTAAGGGAGTCAAATACTTGCAATATACTACATATTTTAACATAGATTATGAGAATTTCATAAATCATTGTTCAGGAAAAAAGGCACAAAATTAATGTTTAATAAAAAGTGTTCATGAGGAATAGTCACATCTTTTGGTGGCCAATTGTTTGTCTTCAACATATGTCTAATGGTTAATACATATTTTTAGTGTTGTCAAGAAGAAGTTAATTTCATTTCTTGTGAAATATTGGTTTGTTTTAATACCCATCATAAATAATGATGTTCCTTCAATATTTTACAGAGATTAAAAGCAGCAATCCAGTCTCAGACTATTCCCTCTCCAGTCAGCAAGCACTCCCCCCAGGGGTTCACCACAATCCAGATATCCCCGGGGGTCAGGCAGACCACCCCTCCCATCAGCTTACAAATATCTCCCGACATTACACCAGGGATTCCCAGTGTCGAGGCCATTTCACCCCAGTCCTATGAAAGCATTAAATCAGAAATGCCCTCGCCTGGGGCAGCAGATTCCACTGTTAACATGTAAGTCTAAGATAATTTTTTACAGCAATATTCCTGTTTTACTTTATATTTAAATCTTATGAGTATGTAGAAAAAAGGTTTACGTGATTTCATATCAAATGCAGTGATGAAAATTTTTTTTCCATGGTTACTTAATTCCTTGTAAACATAATAAATGTTCAATCAGCAGGCAGAAATTTATACAGATTTCTTGGATTGCTATTGTTTTGTCTTTAATGCATTTTAAGTTAAAGCTGAAACAAATTTCAAAGATCTAATATTAATTCCACACGAAGAAAAAGAACATCTATTGTTCCAAACAAATTAAATTGAAAAAAATGATTAGAAGAGCCTTGCCAAATTTTAATGCCAACTGTAATCTAAATGTGTAGACTACTGTTGTATTATAATAGAAGCAGTACAGAAATCTGGAAACTATTATGTCCATTGTTTCCGACTTTCACAAATAAAGGTCACCAAAGGTGATTTCTCCTCCCAGCATGCTCTATTTAAAATGTCTCGTTTTAAAAAAATTACATCTATGCACGATTCTGTACATAGGATCAATCTGAAGGTTAGGGTCAGTCTGATTTTGGGTATTAAATAACTAACTTCTGTGAAGTTCATCTGCGTACTCATCCATTTATTTTTTTTCTAGTAAGCGATCTAGATTAGAGGATGATGAGGGAGATGACAGGAGAAAGAAGTTCCTGGAGAGAAATCGGGCCGCGGCGGCTCGCTGCCGACAGAAGAGAAAGAACTGGATCACCAACCTGGAGAAAAAGGGAGACGAACTCACGACTACAAACAACAAACTCCAGGTTAGCAGGTTTCAATTTGTAAATTTGTATATGGTTAAGCACTATAAGTAGTCTCCCATGTTAAAGAGTATACATTTGCCAAAAAATTGAATCACTTGATTCTGAAATATGAGTTAAAAAACAATTTCTGGAGAGAAAATTGAAATAAATAGAACATTTTATGTCTTTAAAAAAGTAATTGAGTTTTAAAGCCAGTTTCTTATGGAGTACATTGAATCACTGTAGTTCTTAAATTCGCTCTAGGTAGAAGGAAATGACATTCCATATACTTTGTCCTATATTTACTGGATATGAAACATTACTTTCAGACTGAGGTCAATTCACTGAGAGCAGAAGTAGCCCAATTGAAGACCTTGCTCCTGGCACATAAAGATTGTCCTGTGACAGTGCAGCAGAGGTCACAAGGACAAATCCCACTGTCATGTAAGTGAAGGGCTCTGTCTTAAAGAAAATAATATGCCAATTCAAAGAATTGTGGTCCCCGCGTTCAGTGTCTTTGTTGGTGAAATGTCATTATTTTTGGCATACTCTGTCAAACATGAATGCCCGTACATGTATGTCATTAAAGTTAAAAAAGTTGTGACAGACCTACAGACTGACAGACTTAGAGTCTGACAGAAGAATGAGATTTAATGTCATATTGCTTTTGCGAAATCGGCCGAGGGGGGGGGGAGCAATAGGCAGACAGTTTAAGAGAAAAGTTCATGCCAGCTTCCTGAGATCCATAATTAAGTTTAGCATATTAGTGATATCAATGTACTGAAAATGGTCTATTGGAATAAAAATTTCATGAACAGGAAATGTGATGGATTGTTCATTAAGTTAATCATGTTTCTGTTACAGTAGCATTGACAGATCATGTAGTCACGGCTACCCAGTCAACCTCTGTGGCTCCTAACGTGACAGAACTGGCGGGGGCCACATCCACCCCCTCCAAGGAACTGCTAGAGTCCCTGACCAGTGCAATCGTCAAGACCATGGACACAGGTTTGATCACCACTCAGATTGTAGGTCAACCGGTGTCACAACCCACCACCATCACCCTGAACCATCCGGCTCTGACCGGAAATAACCAGAAAATCTACACCATTATCCCCAAAGTAATCAAAACTGAATCACCCCAGCTGAAGAAATAACCCTGGTACATCAGTAGGTTTTCTACTGATGGGATATTAAAAAAGAAAAACTATTTAGACACCAATCAGTCATGAACGAGTGAATGAGAAAGAGAGTTTATTTGTTCAAGTTTGTAAAAAATTGAATTGTTTGTTTATAGATATTTTTCCTCTTGTTTATTATAAAAGCATGGTTATTGATTATATATATAGGAGAGTAATAGAATTTTTTTTATTTGGAATGTGTGATATTCATGCACTATATCTTCATTTTTTTTTTTTTACATTAATTTAATTTGATATTTAAATTTTTATACTTGCTTTGTTGTAGCCTTTTTTTTTATTAATCATGAATACATCAAGTAATGTTCATTGTTCTTCTGTACATGGGTATTACCAGTTTTGTGCAATGCTTGTTTTATCATTTGTACATGGTGTCGAATGTTTGTTTTGTTGTGTGATATTGATCATCTTGCAAATCCATTTTTAATCAGTAATTAATTAGAAATTAATTAGTAATCTAACGGTAGCAATACATGTACTTCTGCCATATAAGACATATCCCGGTCTTTTGCACTTCTTGAAAAATAATCTTTTAATCGTGTGTATCATGATAAATCTACAATTGGATAATTGCTGTTGTATAATTTCAATACGTGTACATGTATGTATATACATTGTATTTTAAAACATTTATTGTTAAATTTATGTTGTGCTATCATAACCTAGATTTGTTACTGATTTGAGTTTTACCTTGCATGTATTTGGTGAAGTTAAGTATTTTATTAATCAAATGTTAATAGTTAGATATATTATAAAAAAGAATTTTAATGTGTGAAGTACTAGGTGAGAAAATGTGCTTTGCATAGAATGCACTGTACTTGGTCTTTTTTTGTTGTATGCGTGTTTAAAGACATACTGGTATATCTGCTTACTTTTCACTCACTCTTTATTATGTTAAACATACACTCTGCTGATCAAATCATCTCTCAAGTGAAAAATATTTTCACTTCTGATGCTTTTGTATATCATCTATTCATCTTGGTGTGTACTTTGCACTTCGGGAATTTGTTTGATGAAAATTAGCTCTTAGTGCTTTTTAAACAACCTATAGTCCCCTCCAGTTACACCGGTAGGGGGACTAATAAGGATTTAAAATAGTTTGAGAAGAAAAAAATTTATCTAGTCATTCTTAATCACATTTTGCCATTTCCATGGTACATATGCACCCTGTACACGTCATATAGAACTGTATTGGATGTTTTCCACAGCCTTTTCACAAATTCAGTGCTAATTAGACAATTACGTTTTTTGTAAATTTGACAATGAATCTTTCATGTACCTCGTATCTATTTTATCTATCATGAACAAACAAAATTATTTTTGGACATTCCAGTTTTATCACAATCGAAAATAAGGTCTGTGGTATTGTGCAATATCTTTCTTATTTGTGGCTATTTTATATTTATCATATTTTGCAAGCGCATTTTATAGAACTTTTCTTATTCAATGCAAAAAAAAAATAGAAGGCCTTTTGATCTCAATATTTTGTACTTAAATCTTTGCTCTGAATCCATTCAACATTCATAAAGCTTGAAAACTGAATTTACCAGCACTTTTAAAACTCCATAATTTAGAAACATCTTTAAATTATCATATAAATTTTACACACTGCTTTGATTTTAGCAAGAATCTGTGATGAACAAGTGGTACAAAGAAATTGAAACTACAAATGTCTTGCACTATACTAATGACTTATCATAGATTTCTCTGTTAATGCCTTTGTTTTACTTTCACCATGTATATGTATTTGTTATTTATAACATATGGCAGTGTTATTGAATCAGCCATATTTTTGGCAACAGGTTATGTTCATCTGATCATATATTGCCTTACATTTGTTTTTTTTTCCCCCTTTTCTTTCAAGTTTTGATGGAAATATATTTAAGTTGAATGAACTTTTGTGTTATGTTTTTGTTTCCTTACATAGTTAATTTTTTCTAATTAAAAAAAAAATTTCATACTATTAAATACAAAATTTTAATTCAAAAGAAATTCCATCTGAGAATCATATAATCAGTTGTTTTATTTTGGCTGATAACAATCCTATAATAATCAATACTGACCCTTTTAAGAGGCCTCTTTTTAAAAAAATGATTTACTATATAACAGGGTAGATTACCTTCAAATTCAGAGAAAGTGAATATTTGTACTTTGTTTTTTTAAACTGTATTAACATATTGAAGCAGTTAATGTTCCGGGGAATGCTAGTGCGTTGATGAGGAGGGCTTCAATTCAACTATGGTCAAAGAATGCTTTATAGAGGGAAATAACTCTTATTAGGGCCCCGCAAGGATTCGCGGGTGCCCTATAGTAATCACTCTGTCTGTCCGTCTGTCATTCTTCTGTCCACAAATTTTCTGTTTTTTCCTAATAACTTTTTTTATGGTTGCCCAATTAAGATCAAATTTGGTATGGTAGTTCAATAGGCAGAAAGACAAATTTTGATGCTAAGTTTGTTTCTCTAGGTCCCCTGGTTTGGAGCTGGGGTGGTGGGGTATATTCATTAACTTTATATAAGAATGCTTTGGCAAAGAGAGATAACTGCTGAAGATGTTTCCATTGTAAACTGAATACTGCTATGAGTCCCTTGGGATTAATTAGCTTTCCTCCTGAAGAAAATCCAAAGCATTATCTTTATCTGTCACATTGAGATTAATTACCACCTCTGTCTGCAAATGAAGTTTGTTTTGGAGTTCAGTCAAACTGGAATGCTATGAACACTCTGAAATGTGGATTTAGATATAAATGTTTATACTTTATTTTTTTTAAAATACCCTACAATGAGTTATGATTTCATTGAATTCTAAAAACAAGAAACAGATTAAAGAAGACATATCTTTTATTTTTACGTTTTTTTCCTTTATGTAAATTCAAGAATAATATTAATTGTTAAGGTGGTTGGATAAAAAATCCCATTCTAATATTAATACTGAAAAAGTTTTTTATTGTGACTTTAGAAGAAAATGATGAGAGAGGTACAATTAATCCCTTGGGATTAATTATCTAGCCTGCTGAAGAAAATTTAGTAGGCCTATCTTTATCTGTCATTTTAAGATTAATGAAAACCTTTGTCTGCAACTGCTGTTTGTTTTGAAGTTACGGTCAAGCCTTCATGATACATGTATTTGCATTCATTGAAGACTGACATTTTTTATAACACTAACACAAACTTCATTATTGTTTATATATTATATAAATTCTATGTTAGGTTGTTCTTCACTGCCTAATGTAAATATACAAGGATATTATTTACAGGTTTTTTGGATATTCAGGAATTACGTTGAAAATTTTAAGAATGCAGTTGCTGTTGCTTATTTCTTCATATATTTTTTAATCTTTCCGTAAGCTGCATCCTTATACATGTAATTCCACCCCATGGCGGGGCCCTTGCTGACTGGTCAGTTTTCTAGTTTGCAATCTATTCACAATTGATAGAGAATTCAAGAAACTTTCACAAGTTTTTATACACCCATCTTTAGACGGAACATATTATATCTTGCTTGAAATCATCCATGCATTAAATGTGCTGATTAAAGATAAGCAATATTATTAATGTGCAAATTTAAAATCTCAGCAGAAATTTCTTGTATAGGTATATTCCTATAAATAGAATTAAAATTATTTTGGCCTTATGTTGCATCTTTAAAAAAACAAATTTAAATTGCTTGCTCAGATTTGTAGTTTATTTCAATAAATAACTAACAATTTACTTACAACAAAGGGATACAAGATATTTACAAATAGTGTAAGAAAAACACAAACATATCACAGATGCTTTGGTATATAATTCAAATTAAATGACATAAAGTTAACAATATACATTTAAATGACAAAATATTAAATACACTGAAGTATCAAAACAATTAAAACTACAAAGTTAGTAACCTAAGTTAACCATCCATTTAACATGCACGTTCCTGTTGGCATAATTTTTGTAGAACTTATGGCAAGATTTCAATGTTATACACATGTATTTAGTGAATTAATTAGAAATATTAAATTTCCGATTTTCAGAAAAATCTTTACCAGGCATTAGTTCAAAGACTGAAAAAAAGTACATAGGGTTGAAAAAAATTTAAGAAGATATTTAAAATTTACAATTGACATTTAACATTAAGTTTTCCTTTGTAATGGTTTGTATGTCCTTCGAGTGATACTGGCTATTATTACCAAATCTCAGATGGCACCATATCTTGGGAGTCCAACAAACTACTCAATAAAAATTAAATTCATAATTTTCAAGAGATATGCAATGCATCATGAACAACTAGATACAACTTTCATTTGCAAGTGAGAAATTCTCGAGTTTTGTGACCTGTTATTCGTGAATATTTCTCATAACAAACATATATTTCACCTATGTTTCTAGTAGAATGTTGCATTGGTCACAAAAATTAATAGTTGCATATTGATTCCACTCGGTCAACACAAAAAAAAGAATAATACTAGTAGTTGGGTTACAGTCCGAGTTGGAGAATTTGGTCACAAGTGAAAATGTGAAATGTTAATCATACAGAGAAATCTATTCCCTAAAAACGGAAGGGGATTGAACTTCTATCAAAATCTATTGGATTCTTTTTAACAATGAAATACATAATGTTTTCATATTAAAATGCATTATAAAAAAAAATTGGAAGCTATTTGGAATTTCCAAATTTTAATAATATATATGTATAGGTCATTGCATGGAAACAGTATTTTTTGGTCTAAATCTCGAAAATCATCAATGTGCTTCTTTGATGAAATGCATATTGAGGCCCAATTTTTTTTTTCTCTTTTGGCAGACACATTTTTTGTAATGCAAGAGGACTGAATAAAGAAACTGTATCTCTAGTTCGTTGCTGTAACCATGCACTATTAGATATTTGCTTGTGTTGTAGGTGCAAAAAAATTTGGCTCTTTTCCTCATATGCAAAAGAAAAAATGCATCAATAGCTCTTTTAGCTTAGAGTTATTGCATTATCTCCCTTGAAGTGGCACAGAGAAATTTTGTTAAAAATTTATGCACTAATTTTTCTCAGTTCTTAAGAGTTGGTGCATTCCTGAGCCGTTTGATGTACTCCTGGCCCCATTCCCTCAAAAGGCCCTGTAAAAGAATTATATTTTTACATAAGGCTTGGTTTAAAAAGTATTTCAAAGGACATGTTCCTAGAATGATTTAGCATATTTTTCTCCTGACAGTAAACATTTAAAACGTACATCATGCAGGTATTGTGGAATTGTTGTACATATTTTTTTGATGATCAGTCATACCTCTGCATAATTGAAAGACTTAGCAACCCTGCTGTAAATTGGTCTCATTTCCTCATCTGAGTATAGGTACTTCGCAATCTCTCCTGGCATACTCTAAATAAAGTCAAAGATCAGACTTCAATAAAAATTTTCATCAACAATTCAACAAAATGACTGTAAACTTTGAGTATGGTTTCTATAGAAACAAGAAAAACATTCACCATCATAGCTCTTCCTCTGGATACGGAAACTCGTCGTACAAGGTAAAGCATCGTCGTAGCGATGACCTTGAGATTACGCTCGGCGACATCAGACAACTGCTGATTGGACAATCCGTAATCTACGGGTTTCATTAGTAGTGTTGTGATCAGACTTCTAGATATAAAGATTCCAATGATTAACATAAAGGCCTCCGGGTCTCCGATGCTTGTGGTTCTACCATTCTCTGTAAACTGGAGTCTGTCCTGCAATTCAATGACAGAGTGTGGGATTTGTAAAAGTATGACTTATTCTATATTTGAACAAATGATGAACAAATTATTCCTACAATTGACCACCATTCTCTGTAGGCAACACAAAAAATAAACTTAATTATCTAGATCCCCCCTGTTAGTTATCATGTGAGTGTTTCTTATAGAGTCAATTTCATTCTCCTTTGATACATGTAAAGATCGATAAAGTCAATTAAAGACTTACCAATTCTACTTGCCAGAAATAACCATCAGGAAACCTCTTTCCATTTTTGATAAGTTCATACACAGCTGATTTTCTATGAGTTCCTAAGACACCAGTGCTGGGCTGTAAATTCATTGAGTATAGGTGATCAAACTTCAGGAAATTTCATTATGATGATAACTTAAAATTATTACAAAAGTTTCAACAGTTTCTACCATTTACATCTTAAATGATGCAAAAGTGCAAATCACACGTGACTAAGTGAATTACTAGCATGTCAAATCCCAGTTACCACAATTTATGTAAAATGGTAAACCATTAACCATAATTTCTGTGAAATGGTAAACCACTCACCATGATTGCTATCATGTCAATCATGTGGTAAACATTTACCATGATTTCTGTGGTGAGGGTAAACCACCTACCATTATTTCTGTGATGTGGTTAACCAACTAGTAATACCACAATTTTCTGTAATGTGGCAAACCACCTACCATGTATTCTGTGATATATGGTACACCACTTACTTTCTCTGATGTAGTAAACCACTTACCATGATTTCTGTGATGTGGTAGATCATGTTCTCTACTATGTACTGTAATTCCTGAATCATTGTCTGTCCCTCTCGTTCCCCTGTCCTCCCCCGCACTAGATTTGACAGATCATAAGCCTTAGGGTTTATTGCATCTGCAAGGACTGGATATATATTTCCACTAGGCTGAAAATGAAAAACATTTTTTTTAAAAAGCAACAAATAATTAATTAATTATTAATTAAAATTCTACTGATCCCCCCTAAAAGTTCTAAACAGCTCAAGCAATTTTATATTTTGCAAGTTAATGCCCCCCCCCCCCCAAAAAAAATT
>PRKT01000195.1:105981-139250 GCA_003671525.1 Saccostrea glomerata
CAATAAATGGAATTTTTCTAAGTCCAAGGGACATAAATTTGTTGAAAATAGCTTGATCATACCCAAAACATGACTTAGATATTTTCATGATCCATCTGTATACCAAATTTCATTTTAGTATGTACAACATCTGCGAAGTAAATGAATGGAAACTAACTGCAAATAATTTGAACTTTTCTAAGTCCAAGGGGCATAATTCTGACCAAAATGTCTTGATCACACCCAAAACAGAACTTGATCTCGGTATTCTTATGCTAAATCTGTATAACAAATTTCATTTCAGCATGTGCAACCACTGCAAAGAAAAATGAATAGAAACTTGGTTGATTGACAGACCGACCAACCGACAGACAACAGCAAAGCAATATGCCCTCCCTTCATCATAAAGGGGGCATAAAAATTAGTAAAAGATAGGAGAAATGGATTGTTTGGAAAAATGGAGGAATGGATTGTTTTCAGTATATAATCTATAGGACTATAATGGTAATAGAAGCAGATTAATTCTGAGTATTCTTGTTTGAAGGATTTGTTAGTAGAAGAGTGGTAAAAATTACAGAAAATATTTCATTTTAAAAGATTAACTACTAGTATATAAACAAAAAAAGAACATTTTTTGGGGGGAATTTGAAAACAATTTTAGACAACATCAGAGCAATATAGATAAACCTTATATTCTTTGCTAAAATAAATAACATGACAGTAAAATATGAAGTGCTTTAAGAATAAAAGATCTGAGATGCAAATAAATCAAACTGCCCATGGGCCACATGGCTCATCTACGTACTGTGGCTAGGAAAAAGTAGAAATCAGTTCAGTATTGAAAAGTTTAAATCCATAAGTTGTCCCAACCTACCCTTAAAGGGAAGTGGGCTATGATCTGAACAAACTAGAATACTAGAATCTAAACTAGTTAAGGATGCTTGCATATTTCTTTGACTTACTGTGGCTTTTTTTTTACCCTTATGTTCATTTGGTACCCCTGGACATGATTTGAACAAACCTAAATCTACACTATCTGAGGATGCTTCCATATGAATGTGACCAATCATGGCTTTGCTGTTCTTGAGAAGATTTTTTAAAATTTTTCCTACATATTTCTATATAAAACTTTGATCATCCCTTGTGGAAGATAAATTGAATTACACTACCTGAGAATGTTTCACCATAAGTTTCATCTTTCCTAGCACAGTTTTTCTCGAGAGAAGATTTTTATAACATGTTGCCAAATTTTCACTATTTCTGAATTATCTCCCCTAGAATGAGGGTGTGGCCCTACATTTGATCAAACTTGAATACCCTTCATCCAAGGATCCTCTGAGGCAAGTTTAGTTTAAATTGGTCAAGTGGTTCTACAGAAGAAGTCTAAAATGTTAAAAATTTCATCAGACAGATGTATAGACGAACTACAGACAAAATGTGATCAGAAAAGGTGACTTGAGCTTTCAGCTCAGGTGAGCTTAAAATATTATCAAGGAAAATTAGGTCTTGCATTATATATTGTATTTTTTATCCATAAAGATTATTCAATTGAGACCTTCAACTCGATCTTTCAAAATATTTTGGTCTCTAGTAAGTTTCAATAAAGTTCTAGATATCAAACATTGGGGAAAAAATTTAAATATTTTTCTCCTCCCAAACCTGCTCATCAGAAATCTATAATCTTATAATTCTCTTTTCCAATTTTAGATGACATTTTGTAGACCTGACCTATAACAGACTGTGGTTACTAGTTGTTACTTTGTTAGTAGATACCTTTTCTCTAAGTGCTTTAAGTGCAGAAATAAACCAAGCAGCATAAGCAACATGGCGGAACTTTCTCAGGCCTTCTGAAAAATAAAATCATAAATCCATTTAAATTTCTTCAAGTTTAATCAAAATATAATCAGGCAATACTTCATGAAATTTAAAACATTCCAACATCTTAAATTTACTTACTAGGGCCTGGGAAAGGAATAGATTTTTTCTTTACCGATCGTCTTGCTCCTGAAGTGATTTCAAAGAAAAAAAAATGGTTTTAGTAAACATGACGAAACTCTGTAAGGAAAATTTATATTATATACCTCATCAAATGTAACAACACCTTATCACATGTTACAACACTTGATTACACAAAACAGCACCTGATCAAATGTAACAGCAACTGATAAAACCGGATTACATGTAGAAAACCTGATAACATGTAACAACTGATTACATGTAACAACACCTACATGTAATTACATTAAACAGCACCAGATCAAATAAAACAAACCTGATAATATGTAACAACATCTGATTACATGTAAGAGCATCTGATCAAATGAAACAACACCTGATAATGTGTACCAACACCTCAGTACATGTTACAACACCTGATCATATAATTTTAACCAAACCTGATAACATGCGAAAACAATTGATTACTTATAACAACACCTGATCAAATGCATCTGATAGCATGGAACAATTGATTACCTATTACATCACATATAACATGTAACAAAACCTGATTACATGTAACAACAATAAATTACATGTTACAGCACCCAATTGCAAGTAACAGCATCTGATTAATGTAACAAAACAGATAACAATTGTAACAATGCCTGATTACAATAGCAGCTGATTACATGTAACAACACCTGATAACATATCACAACATCAAAGGACTATTACATATCAAATGAAAAAAATGTATAAAGATTCTTTTTTTTTGTTCAGCTTCTTCTCTTTTTCATTACCCGGGTACTTTAAATTTGTAACTTGCCATTTAACTTAATTGATAATGCAAATAATAAATGATTTCTTTACGATAAAGATTTCATATTCTATATAAGGAGTCTTATATAATTTCCATTATGTATTCATAGACATGTTATATTCATGTGCATCCAAAGTAATATGAATAGATCAATTCAATCTGCTTTTAATGGCAAACATTTTGAGAACGATTAACATTCGAGTGTAAATGTGCCATGTCACTATTTACACTTCATAACATTCACCTCTGAAAGCGAATCAAATTTTTATTGCCTTACTTTCCATTTTGCTTACGAATTTATACCCTACATCAATGCATCCATAATAATTATTGCCAAGCAACAAAGAGAATGCTGGTTTTCAACTCTATCAAACATTTATCATTTCATTGAAAGTCCACAATGCATTTAGTTATTTATGAGTGAAACTTTATACTTAAGAACGCATGCTTAATTGGTTCTTTTACTAATTATTTAACTGAACATAATCTTTTTATTTACGTATTGTGTGCGATAATTCTGTCACATGTTCAAGTGCAAATATGTTTCATGTTTGAAAGACCATTAAAATTCAATCTCTTTTTAAATTATATGTCACTGCAATCATGCATCTCAACATGAATCTTAATTAATTGGAATCATTTGTGTTGCTGATTTAATTTTGAAATTTGAACAATAAATAAAAAAAAATACTTTGTAAATTTTCTGGATGAACATTTCAGGTTACACTTGAACACAAGCAACATGTTAACTGTTTAAAAATGTTCTTCTATGTGCTGCACAGTCCAATGTTAATTACTAGCATTAATTGTAATTCATTTTCAAACCATACTAACTTTTCCAAAGCTCATATAAATATTAATACATGCATGTACAAATCATACAAACCTGGCTGTGGAGAAACCAAAGTTGGTTGACGTTCTGGGACAGCTATAACCCGAGGCTCTATAGCCCGAGGAGCATCAACTACCAATTTAAATAAATTTATCTCTTTCATTCTATTACTCATATTTACTTAATGAAACAAATGTTGAATTT
Organism: Saccostrea glomerata; assembly: GCA_003671525.1. Lineage (NCBI taxonomy): Eukaryota > Metazoa > Mollusca > Bivalvia > Ostreida > Ostreidae > Saccostrea > Saccostrea glomerata. The sequence goes on from PRKT01000195.1 coordinate 109,758, forward strand.
TCAAATTACACATGTAGGAACAATTATGTCCACATCAAAGTTCTTTAGTTATGCATCATCTTCTTAAGGATAGTCAAGAATATCGTTGATATACTGTAGCCAAACACAAATTTTCGTGGGGATAAAATTTTGTTGATTTGTTATCTAAAATGGATTTTTGGGCTTTTAATTTCATTGTTTTGAAAGTAACCCAAGCTATTAAATTTATATATAGTAATACAAAATTTCTTGAGGGATTTTATTTCACAACGAAATAAATGAAATTTAATCCCCCCTCAAACATTAATTTTGTGCTTTTACATGCAGTAACATATACACATGTAGTTAAAAATTGAACTTCAGAATCTCGGACACTGATACCAGTGATATCTGATATTAGATATGCCAAAGTGACTTGGAAGTCCCAACTTCTTAAATCATTCTTTAATTTTTTTGTCCCATTCAGTTAAAGATATCAAGGCTTGACTGTATGTACTTTTTGTAAGGGGTACCTCCCCCAATAATTTTACCAGTATATAGTAAACAACAGCTATTCTATGGATGTGCACCTTCAATAAATGATCCTTTTTTTTTGGGCTTGTCAATAAATTTTTGCTTGGTTGTGCCCCAAAACTTGAATGGCTTCCTATATAGGCAAGCAACCTCCACTTACTGTTAGCTTTAACTTTTAGATCATACATCTGCAAAATAATGGTCACGCAAGCAGCATCTAAAGCATGATCTGTTGTATGCAACCCAAGATTTGCAAGTTGACTTGTCAAAGTAGGACCGATTATCAAAGAATGAACATTCTCTTAAAACATCTCCCTGCATGTTCACCTTTATCTAAAAATTCTAGGTCTTGAACAAAGCTTCTATGCAAGATTGGCTCACTTAGTACAGGCTTGGTGAGACTTAAAAAGACATCAGAAAATGAACTTGCTCCAATCTACCATCCATTTGGTTGCTTATCCAGTAAATAATTCTAGAATCAGAATGAATATAGTCAAACCTAATTATTCAAACTCAATGGGATAAAGAATTGAGATAAAAGGGGTTAAAATACTTAAAAAATAAGTGGTTGGATCATCAAAATTTCTTTGACATATCCATGGTATTCAAGATATCAGTGTTTGAGATATCAAAGTTAAACTGTACCCGCATGAAATTGCTTTTTAAAGTGCATATACAGTATAATCATGGTAGGTATATATATAAACTCTCTTTTTTTATTAATTTAGGATGTGATAAAAATTTTAATCCTATTTAAAACTTATATCAAGATTTTCAACAAAAAAATTCAAATTAAAGTTAAGAATATTGTATATCAATTTCTTTTTAAGTTTGTCTTTAATACAGCATGTTTATACAACATTGAAATCAAAGACCTTAAGATATCAATTTATGGATTAATAAATGCAAAGTAACAGTTACTAAAACAAGAATGCCACTTAACTGTTCTTTATCATTTGTTCTAACTATCTCAAGATTTTAAAATTGTTTATAAATGCAGTGAATTATTCTCTCATTGGATTTTAGAAAATCAATTTCGGAACTTAAAGTATATATCTTGTAATATTGCAGGGCTTATAAATGAATTCTCACAGAATTTCACATACAAGCAGTTGAGTGTTTATCTTATAATATTGCAGGGCTTATAAATTAATTCTCACAGAATTTTCCATACAGGCAGTTGAGTGTTTGTGTAAACATGTCTCTGCATGTGTAAAACCAATGTTTACAATGTTGACAAATACATTCAGAAAAATAATTGAATATAAATATCAAGAGAAATTTAAACTCAAACATATGCATTAATACAAGATATACAAATTCAATACAGAGGGGGCAAATACAAATCAAGATAAATTCTAGTACACAAAAGAAAGCATTCAAAAACACAAATAAATATGTAAATTAAACACATAAAAACTGATTTCACCAAACACCTTGGTTCTCTTAACATTTAAGACATTCATGTCAACAACAATTCCACCCATATTTTTCCTTTCTGAAAGGTGTATTAAAATTTTATGCTACCTAGACCAGTCTTCCAGGTAAATTATTTTTTAGGAGGGGTAAAAGGATGGATTTCTACTTCATTGAATTCATAAAGTAAATGCATTTTTGCCTTACATTGCCAGCATATGGATGAATGGGGTTGCTAAGGAAAAGACAAGATAGACATATAGGCAACAACAACAGATATCAATATTTAAGCATTTAGAGGTGCTTTTAATGTGGTATGGTTACATGCCGTCAAAACTGGAATCCTTGCAAAATGAAATCCTTTGATACTTATATTTGTTTTTCATATTCGCCTTGTGTTAAAAAGTAATGGCAGGGAATATTACAATACTTATCTTAACAAAACATGTAAACATATAGCCAGGTAAAAAAGATCTTGGATGAATTAGATGCATTTACCGTAATTAATGAAGAAATTCTATGATAAAGTTTGAGTAGTTAGATTAATTTAAGCATATTGTATGCATCATATTAACATATGAGGAAGCAATTATAATAGCATTTTCAAATCATTTCTGAAACTGTTTCGATCAATTAGTTTTTTCTTATCTAATGTATATCCTTAATATCAACATTGACTAGATAATGTACACATTTAATCACTTAACTTAGAGGTTAAAAAAGTTGGTTAATTATTACTTATCAATATTACTTATGCCTTTTTTTTTTGTTTTTTTTTTTGTTTTTTTTTTTACAAGATAGTTAGTGTTGCATATAATTTTTACTACAGATATTGAAATTCCAAAAAGTTACAGTGAATTTTTTTCAAAATTGTTTGCCCCATTAAACAACTTGATAAGCAATTTAATACATACATTAATTGAGTACATTAATTTTATGGGTATATTAAAGCATTGAAAATTGATCTGAATATGGACCAAAGTAATTCTAAGCATTACAATTTCCTTCTTTTTATTAGTTTTAAATTGGAAGTATATCAGCTTATGAAACACCTCATTATTATATAAATAGGGTAGGTTAATACTAGATTATGACTATAATTTATCTAAAAAAGAATTAAGTTACAAGCCCTAGCTATCTTATTTTCCCAGCCACATTAAAATTATTCTGAAGCCACTGAGAATGATCAACTTTGAAACTTTAAGCTATAAACTTAAAACTCTAAGGGTGCAACATTTACAAGGATGCATGACTGTTGGAAAGTTCAGGAAACCAAGGAACAACAAAAACTTTGATATAATACAATCCACTGGTTCAATGTCGAAATTCTTTAAGAACAACTAGATTGTAATAAAACCAAATCCCACATCAAAGACAAGAAAACACTTAATTTTTTAGTGAAAATAATGACTTTATTTATGCATACAAATCCATATACATTCTATACACAAAATGAGTAGTATGGGTGCTCCCAATATCACATGAAATTATTTACATCATGTTCTGTTATGGAAACAACATTGTTCCTTCCTACTTTGATGATGAAAAGTTTAATAAATATCCAATTGTTGCTAAATGAAATAAAAGATTTTGTGACAGAATAAAAAGTAAAAAAAATTATTAATTACTGTAATGTAAACCATTAATGCGATGTACTATAAATTTAAAATCTATATATGATGTTTACTGGCAACTGACAAGCTATAAAGATAGAAAATTTAATAGCACTAACTTGGAGGAATGATATTGTATATTTTTTGGTAAATTTTCTCATTTTACAGGTTTCTAATTCATAGTTAATCTTATCTATCCTAATTTCAAAATGGTTGCCACCCAACAATTTATCACAGATATCACATGACTTGAATTATCCTATAGAAATGTTTCACCCTTAGGTTCAAGTTTCACCAGGTCAAAGTTCAAAGTTCACCTTTCTCAGTGGTACACATAATAATTGGACCCATCGTCATTGTAATAATAGTAGCCGGGAAGTGTGGTAGTGGCTGAAAAAACAAGAAAACACAGATCAGAGGTGGAAAAGTTTATTGCTGTGTGCAGATAATAAACATTAAAAATGAAAAAAAAAATCTTAAATTTTGAAATTTCAAGGACATTGTGTAGCTGCATCTTAAAAATTTAATTACCAGTAGAAACTGGCCCATCATGTTGCTCAATATATACAGTCAAATGTTCAACTCATACGAATTTCACATGAAGAAAATTTCATGTCATTGTATTTCAACACTTACTTATATTAAAATCACTACATGTCATGTCATGTCATTGTATTTTATGTGTCACTTTTTTCAGGTCACTTAATTTCATGTGTCATTGCACTTCACACTTTTTTAGTTGTGAGCTCTTTTAAGTGAAATTCACATGGGTTATTCTCATTTCACATGTCAGAAAATCATGTGAAAATAATCACATAAAATTCAAATGTGGTACCTTCTCTGTGTACCAAAGAAAATATTAGATGATTTGTTTAATTCATAAGGTGCAAGAGAAAGCTCTCGAAAAATGAAAGGGTACACTTGTCATATTGCCTCCTGGGTTGCACGCTGTTGGTGACAATTCACTCAGCAGACACTTTTAAATGATAGACATTAAGGTAAGTGCATTTGGAAGAATGCATTTCTTTTTTAAAGACAGAGGACCACACACTTTACATTTCCAATTTTTCTTAACAGGTTCTACAACTATTGTTCTAATAAGATTTTTTTGGGGAATTTCTACTACATTTTTGGCCTGTAATTGTGATCTGAGTTCCTTTCACTACAAAGTGTTCATGTGTTACATGTATTTTCATGTAGAAAAATGATCTGCTCCCTAAGAAAACCTAAACTTTAATAATTAATTGAATGATATTTTTCCCAATTGAAAACAGAGATACTGTATGCTAAGGATAGGCTATGATCCCAGTTATAAACCATGATATCAATTCCAGTCTTTGTCTCAGAAACCCTTGGATAACTCTGTTCAGATTGTTAGGGGCTGCTGGTTCCAAGAGAATAAGATTTGACTGTATCAATACACTGTCTGTATAGCATATTCTATAAAATTGACATAAATTTTTGTTTTTTTAAAAAAATCAACTTTTGGGTCTGTATATTTTCACCTATTAAAGGGAAAAATATATAAATTTCTATTTCAAAGATTTTCAGCTTTAGATAATTGATGTCGATGCATCAAACTCTCCACCTATATCTAGTATCTTAAAGGACAATGTTTTTCCTTTGTCATACAGTTCTACATAAAAGTCTTCCTTAACTGACATGACAATTGACTTTGTAACTAATCTAATTTGCACAAGGAATTAAGACATAACCACAAATTATTTCAATTACTGATAACTTAAACAAACCCAATAAACAGTTAACTGAAATCAATTCTAAACCCAGGGTTAGTCTCACTTCTTCAAGGTATAAGATTAAGTGAGACCAACTGTGGGATCCTGCCCATTTTCAAAAGCTTAATTTTCTCTAAGAATGTCACTTTTTTTTCCTTCTTCCATTCTCTCGTTCTGAGAAATTGAAAAGTTTGGTTACACTACACAATGTCCTGAATATTACAATTATTAAAGCAATACAATAATTTGTGTTCCAAGTGATGGAAATAATTTAATTGATCGTTTTATAATGGCCATCATTTCTGCTGCAGTGCATACTTTGTATACTTTAATATACTGTATTTGTCCCAATAAGCAACCCTGTCCTTTGTGTAAATAAAAAAACATGCTAATTTAATTTTTTTTTAATATCTTAATCTTCACATTTACTCTGTATAATGAAACCCAACAAAGGCACTGTCTTAAATCTTAATCACCAAGGGTGCTCATAGGGTCAGATACAGTTTTTCCTCTCTTATTCTTTCTTTTGACTCAGAGGCTTAAGAAGCTTAAAATTAATTAATTTTTTTTTTTTTTAAAAAAGCTTTAAAATGGCTTCTAAAATGACACTTGAATATCTGTACCATATGTTCTCTTAAATGGTAATAATGGTCAAGTTTTCAATTATAAAGATTACTTTGACTTCTACACATTTCTTCAATTTTTAAATGGAAAAGAAATAGGTAACAGATATTAAGCATCCAAACTACTATATTATAATTGTACAATTCTATAATATATAGGGTTAGTAAATATGTTACTTACTGTGAAAACAAACGTGCAACAATCATTCTGTTGTGATGAAGCATCCGATGTGCAAAGTTAGTGGTTAGCAAGGCAAAGTACAAAGACATTAGTTAGAATAAAACCATCACTACCATACACCCCAATAGAGGCTGTTTTGGTCAAGGTTATATTATCCTATGGACTAAATCACATTTTTTAAACCACAGTTTATGTTTGATATCTGTTGTTAATTTTTAAATTAATTTCATGAAAATGAGTTTGCATGCCTTAATGGATGTAACCGTACTTATTTTTTATTATCATTATTTCACTCAAGATTGTTGCATTAGGAGTTCAAAAGAAACTTCTTGTTCCCTCTGAAGCAAGGCTTGTTCTTATGAACTTGCCATAAGTAAATGCATGAAATCTTTCAGATGTAGTGCATCTCTCATTTGTGAAATGAAAGAACAATTGTTTTCTTCATGCAAATGCAGTACCCATGCATGCAACATATTGCACCACCAACCACTTTCCAAACATTCAACTATATATGAACAGAACTATGATTTCTAGAGCAGCCAGGATATTTAGGGGAGGGGAGGGGGATTAAAAAAAATAAATGGTAAATTCAAATAATACTCTACCAAGGTGTTTTGGTGAAATCATTGGTAGTAAATAGGCTGATAGCCTTGTAACTCACCCCTCATTGGGGAGACAAGTCTCCTGTAAAAGAAAACACACACAAGACTCAGATCAAAATTTAAAAAAGAAAGATTCAGTTTAAGAGCACCAATCATTCAATAAAACTGTCTTAAGTTACATAAGCACATTCTTTTAAATTATTTAACTGCTTGCCTATAAAAGACATAAATGCCCAGAATCAATCAAACTGACATTAAGATTCTTACTTTCCATTGCTCTCATCTTTGAATCCTGTTTTTTTTTAATCATTGATTACAAAAAAAATCAAAATTAATTGTCTGTCCAATAAACTGCCCCCGATGCTATATCTTTAAAAACATTTTAAGAGCAGCTAATAGCTGATGATATTTCTAGCCATATAACTCTATTTATAACAGAACAGAAAACAGGTGAGCAAGGCAGTCCTTAGGCCACACAGTAGAAAATGCTTGAAAGATTACAGTGTATAACCTCTTTGTAGTCATTCATGGTATTGGATGGATATTGTATTCTCGAGTTCTATATAATTTATAAGTCACAATAAATCCAAATTTTTATAAATGTCAACTTTTTTTTTTCAATTCTCCACTTTTCTTTCTTTTTTCACTTTATTCCATTTTTTAAGTCATTAAAGTAAAAATAAACTGCTAAAAAATCAAGAGTTCATAGGTTTTTCCATAAAATGTATGAAAATATATCCTGGAGAAGTGTAATATATTATCTTCCACCTCAATAAGACTTGTCAACTGGGAATCAAATCAACTTTACTCCAAATTTATGGCTGTCAGATGATGCATTTATATGTAAGAAAGTGCACTAAGAAAATAGATATATAGATGCAAGATAACAAAGAAAATTGAGTCCAAGAGACACCCATCATTTCACGTGACCCTTTTCCCGACAGAGTGACCTACCCTGGAGGTGGTGGAGCTCGGCCATTTCTGATCAGAAAACATTTTTAATGTACAACATATATACATGTACCTTAAATACAATGCGTTAAAATAAATACTGTTATCTATGTAAATAAGTTGATTTCTTTATTTGGTTCATTAATTTTTTTTTCAAAATTTAACAGTACTCTGTAGTGTTTTTAGTGAAATCCAATATCTACATTTAATTTGCATAAATGACTTACGGCTCAAGGGGAGGTAATGCGGAGTAATGATGAACAGCGGGCTGAGGGGGCGGGGACATCTGGTAATGATGATGATGGACAGCAGGGGGAGGGGACCTCTGAAACAAAAAAATGTGATCGGCTAATTGTAACAGTTTGATTGGTTACACCTTAGCAAGCCACAAGCAAATTGTTTAATAAAGTTTTCAAGGAAAATGCTAGCACTCGTCTGGTTTTCAAAAGACCAACTGCAATCAGAAAGTTGTTTGAATTGAACTATGGACTTGTATTAAATTGGGCTACAGACAGATATACCTTTATGACTTTAGATAACCTCAAGCTCTTACATTTAAAAGAAATAATTATGTAGAAAAGAATTTTGTGAATCTTTGAAAAGACATAACTTACCACAACTGCAGGTTCTGACATGTACGTTACTGGGGCCTGAGCCAAACTGCCACCTGGCAGACTGCGTAACATCATTTGTTGGACCACTAACTGATGCATCTGATGGTTCTGCATCATCATCATCTCCATCCAATCTGAAAGACCAAAAAAAAATTACTTCCAGTAAATAGTAATCTTCCTTTACGGCCATCTTTAAAATAATGTTTGTTTGCCCATTCATGGCTAATGTTTGTTTGCCCATTCATGGCTGAGGGGGGGGGGGGGGTCCCTGAAAATGGCAAAATACAGATTATGAGACAAAAAAATTCAAGGTAAATAAGAAGAAAGGTTATGAGTCAGGCCATTTTATGAGATGGCAAACAAACAATATCTTAAAGATCAATCGTCTTATGGTATTTGCCATGTCTTGTATAGTTATGAAGTTGATAAGCTGCAATGGGGAAAAATCATCCAGAAAGCAACCCACCTCCTTTGTTGAACATGCTTTGTCTTCCTTGATCTGGCACCAAGTTCTGAACCACAGGTTGAGGAACTTGTTGGATTATGTGTTGGGGGTAGGGCTGGGGGTTAGCCACCACGGGCAGCTGAGGGGGGTTCTGTATGGGTGGTAGATGGTACTGTGGGGGAGTTTTGACTCTGTGTTCAATTATATGCTTCACCTGTTGCATATCTGAAAAAAAAAATTATCCAATAGTTATTAGAATCCCTTTTAGTAGTCTTTAGACAATATGGTCACTGCTTCTATTTTCTATTTTGTTTTCCTGCAAATATTATAAAATAACTGGTCAAACATAATCAGTAAATGAAAACTGCCTTTAAAATGCATATTCTTAACATTAGAATTGCCACCTTTCAAAAAGAGAAGCCAGAAGAGAAGGCCATTATACCAGTATAATGATTATCATCAATATGTATTCATCGGCAGATCAAGTACTACCTGCTTCATTGATGTATTAATCAATTCAGATATTATTGATCATAATGTACTTTTTATTCCTCCACAAATTCTTATCTAACTCGACAAAGACTGTCACCAGGGACACACAATTATAATGATATGAAATGCTCGATGCTCTATGCAATGGACTACAGTAAAATTATTAAAAATATGAAAGACTGCGATCTACATTCATTCTTAAATTTCACTTTTTTTTTTAAATTGAAAGAAACAATGTGGCAGCTCCAAGTAAAATATATACACCTTAAAGCCTTTCCTCTTCAAAGAGAGAGAGAGAATAAAAACAACTGATAAAAGGTGGACATAAAATTCAGAGTACATCATATGCCTTTCTTAATTTAAACTAAAAATTAATATAGCTTAATTGCAGGAATTGCTATGTCTTTTTTTGACTTCAAACACAATCCTTTGAATTCATGATTAGTGCACCTTATGTCAATTGGTAATAAATAATTGGATAAAGTACGTTTTATGCAATGTTGCTTGCATTTTTTGGCAAATGAACAAATATTGACCATCAATAAATGTTTTATCCCTTAATTTGAACAATAATTCCAAATTATACATAATTCATTTTAAAAATTCACAATTTTAATTCCATTCCAAAGTGAGTACATTTTTTTTTATGATATCAAACTCCTAATTGTTACCATGGAAACCAGAAGTAAATTTAACTGATTAGTAAATTTAATTCCTACCTTGGTCAAGTTGACCATGATTGACAAAATCTCTCACTATATCATTCCCAGTTTCTATCAGCCAACTGTCCATGCCATTAGTGGCATGTTGAGAAGAAATAAATATTTCTTACACACTCCTGATGGTGACTATCTCCCTAGATAGACGACTCGCAAACAGCTCTCAACAAGTTTGAAAATGAATTTTACTTCTTTTCAGTTTTGCTTCAGTGGTTTTTAAAAAGGGGTTCCTTTTGGGGAGAAAAATATTTCCAATGTTGCTTCCTCTCTTGGAATATTGAAGGTTAATGCAAAACAATAATCCAACAGTAAGACACCTGTTAAATTCTGACGAAAAATTTCTCTGAAGTTCTAATGGAACTTAAATTTAAAAAAGCAAAATGACTTCAGCTTTAGCATTTAAAATCTGGAAACTTAACGCCAGTGTCAAAGCCTTTAAGTTATTTTGTTTGCGGAACATTGGAGTCATTTCTTTGGTCGCCATGGCAGAATTTTTCTAAAGGAAAGGGTTATGCCAGCAAGTGTTGTATTCCCTTTATTTGGTACAAATATTCTGTTTTCACTTAACGGACAAAAGAAGATCAAAAGCATATTCTATTGCGTCTCTTTAGAACTACATACTGTGAAGAAATTGACAAAGGTCTAATTTCTCTCGATTTCCACCTCAATTATAATGGAGTTTCTTAAATGACAAATAAATACAGGATATGTAAAGAATACAACATTCAATACAGTCCGTTTTTCAGGTGAATGGAGGCATTTATGGTTATTGAATATGATGAATACCTACATTACCACCTCTTTACAGATAACACCTAATATCTATTATCTCACATTAAATGTTAAGAATACTTTTAAAAACTCTCAACTGAAATTGCAATATCATTGACTTCGACATACATACACTGTTGAAGTACAACATTAATTCAAGTATCACTGAATGATGGACATGTATTAGCTCTTATTTTCTCTTCAGGAAAGCTAATAAATTCAATAATTTAATTGAATTAGCCTTTTCAGTATGTGACAAGGGGGGTTTGCCTTTTATTTAGGGAGAGCCATGAAAGCTTTGGAAATTCAAGGAGCCATTTTATTACAGACTCAGATATGAAATCTTATGCCTTACTCACACCTGAGAAGGCACTTCTGAAACCAATGAGAAAATCATTTTAAAAAATTAAAGAGTTTTGAGAACAACAAAACTGAGATATATATCAAATAAAATGACGTAAAAAATTTATATTGTTGTTTTTAAAAAACAGAAATGTACGTACTATTATATTTTGATCCCCCCTAAGAAAGGGATACATTACTCTTGGCAATATTGTCTGTCTGTCACAAAATCATGACTGAGACATAACTTGAAACCATTGTCTATTGAATTCGATCAAACTTGAACATATAGTTGCTTCAAAGTTATAATAAAGGGGTATTATATCTTCCTCTCTCCTCAACTTCATATTGGATTCAAACCATGGAAAGAAAAAAAAAGACACCCCCACCCCCCCAATCTAGTTGCAGTTTTACTTCCATGCATATAGGCATGTTTAAACTAAGGGATACCATGGATTGAAGGAATATAATATTTTAAATTTGATAGATGTGATTTTATATTTTTTTTCTTGCTTTGTTTTATTAATAATTTTCTTTATTTAAGCATATGATGAATCACTTAATTCACAGCATATATGTATGAAGTACTATGTACCTATTAAAATGATGTAATAAGAAAAGGGTATATTTTTAATTTTATTTATTTTAACATCAAAGCTTAAAAAGTATGACATAAGTCTTCATCAAAGGAAGTCACTTATTTCATAAGAAAAAAAAAAGAAATTTGTCAAATTTCTTTTCCAGACTACAAAAAAGATTTATGCATTAGTGATTGAAGCTGTAGACAAAATTTTTAAAAAAATCCTTTGATCATTCTTTGTAGTTTTATTTTATGTTCTGTATTAAATGCATCTCAATTTTGAATTATCTAAATTGTTGAATGTATTACCGTAGATGTGCAAATAGATGAAAACAATACAATATTTAAAAAGTTCTTATTTTTCTGACAGGAATTTGGAAAATGAGAAATGGAAAAAGCAGAATTAAAAGATTCCTATATCTGTTAAACAGACTTGGCATGCTTGATATATTGGAACCAACATGAGTTGAAGTTGTTCATATAGGCAAAAGAAAATGTCATTTACAATTTCAAAGCAAATTTTCAATAATCTGTTGTTGAGTAAACATTAAATCTTAAAATTGGTCTGTTGCCTCTGCACCGACACATGCACTGTGCAGAATACTTTACATCATCAATAAAATATGACATATCAAAAGAAGTAGGCTAAAGTTATAAATATAAAAGTAGATCTCAAACTTATTCTTGCCCTTAACCAATGCAATTGTCTGCATCATAGAGCACATTGAAATGTCTTCATATATGCGCATAAAATAAAGTATATTTTTCAATTCTTGGGTTTTACCAATGCCAGAAGAACACATAATTACCAAGGTCTTTCAATGTCATTTAAATTTGATAATAAATCCATGCATTTATGACACCAATGATAAATATTTATCAATTCTCTTTCTTTGCTATTCAGTATATTGAATTTTATTGTATAAAGACTGAGACTTTTTATATTATATTCTAAACTGCCTGATGAATAGGATATTTGAAATATGTTTAAACTCTATAATAGACTAGACAATAAGGCCAGTGGGCCAAAATGCTAACCTTGGTCATACTGGCTCCTCTATTTTCCAGGAAAAAACTTGAAAAAGATAATACCCTCTACCCTTGTTCACATAAAAAATTTTGACCCAGTTGTTGCCCCCCCCCCCCCTCCATTCCCAAGAAGTCCTGTCATAACAAAATTCCACATCACATGGAGATGCTATCCATATATAAATATTTGACCAACTTAAATTTCTTTATTATGGAACAAGTCTCAAATTCCTACTAATAGTAAATGATGTAATGCACTCTTCAGCAAGGGGAAATAACTCTTGAAACTATCATTTATGTAAACAGAAGCTATAGATAAATTAAGCCAAGTAACTTTATTTTTATCAAATTTACTAAAAAAAAATATACTTCTTTGATGGCTTATTTACATTTTTTGGTGAATTTGAGGCATTCTGTAAATGAAGTAAGAAAACTTAAAAAAATAGAACAAGTGCATACAACTTCATTAGAGAATAGACTTGAATAACAGAACCACAGAAAAAGCATTATGGGCGATTCAGTCTCCGTAACTTTGCCTCGGCTGTTTATAAACTGTCATCACCTTTATCTCTGTATGGGTTGTTGTTGTCGTCTCTGAATGACTGGTTCCGGTTAAAGTCTGGCAGTGAGCGTCGGGAGGGTGGGGGAGGTAAGGGGGAGGGGGTGTAGCGTCGTCTAGCACTGTGAGATCTGGGTCGCCGTCCGTAATCCTCATTGACTAATTGCTCATGCTGAAAGTATATGTATGCAAAAATCTTTATCATGCAAAGCTAAAGACTGAAACTTTGAAATTTTCTGATAAAATTGGATACTGTAAATATATTATATTAGGCGTGTGTGACATTATTTGAACAAGTTAGCAGAAATTTGATTTAGTACATTCTTTTATGTACTTTTTTATGAATATATGTGCAAGACATCTAGCTTTGTACATGTACTTGAATTAGCAGAAGTTTCTATCTGCCAAAGGCACTAAAAAGAATACACAGCCTAATGTAATACAGTATTTGTTTCAAGTTTTTAATAAATATTAACAATGTACTCACTCTGATTTTGTCTAGAAGTTCTTGTCTTCTGAGCATTGCCTGCTGAAGTTTAACTTGTTCATCCAAGTCATTCCCACCTGCAATAACAAAACAGCAAAATACATATTAGAAACTGTATGTGATTGTGTTACAAGTATTTCAAGTCATTGTTTTCCATGTAAAGTTGACACATGCATTAGCCTGGCAAGACCCATTAATGGGTAAATAAGCTTTAAAATCCAAAGAAGGATCAAAAAAGTCATGTCCGTCCCTTCTCTATCATCAAATTGTACTTCATATTGATCCCAAAATTTGGGTCACTCTGACCTACTTCTGATTCAGACAGTTATTTTTTAATTCTTAACAATGTGGTAACTAAGAACATAAAATCCAAGCACAAAAATGGAGTACCATATAATTCTTCCTGTAAGTTACAAACACATGAATAAAGTTAACATGAATAAAAACCAGCATTAACCTTTTAACAAACCCCAAAATGTCAGCTTATATTTGATTAATGTTTCACAAAATCCCTTTGGATTAAGAAAACAGATAGCTTTTGTAAATTTTTAATGAAAAAACATATTTTCTTCTTTGATTTTGATTTATATTTTGTTTTTTGGGGGTGGTGGGATGGGGTTTGGGGTTGGGGATGGGGGTTAATTCATTTGTTGGGGGGGGGGGGGGGGGGGGGGGGGGGGCAAAGGGGGGAGGAGGGAGTGGGGCAAATCAAAGGCTTTATTCTGCAGAGATTAATTAAATTAATATTTAAAAATTATGTACTGTATTTCCATAAGAATTCATTTGTAATTTTTAGAAATATACATCTACCACTTTTGAATGTCATATCAATGTTTTAAATCAAACTTATCACCACCAGTTAAGATAATTGTTGATCAAAGTTGAGATAAATTTAAAGACTTGAACATAGAATTGTTTTTCACATTTCTTTTAAGTATTGTACATAACTTAAGAATTTCACTCTTCCATACACATGAAAAAATAGACAAGAAATTTAATTTCCACAGCTGTTGACCATTTATAAAAACATTAACTTTTACTTCAGACCTTTCATACACCAACAGATCTAATTTCACCTCTTTTTAAGGCTTTATGAATTCATAGCTCATTTACTCCAGTGTTTATCTCAGTGAATGTTAGAACTAAATTAATAGTTAATTCTTATTTCCTTTCATATGCACAAAAGGTTTCTTTCAACTACCTAAAATTCTAAGTCATAAATATTCATAAAGCTAAAAAGGAGTAAAGATCAAGAGTTATCCCCCTTTAAATGCAACATTAAACTTTAAAAAACAAAGAGCTGCGTGATTTTAAACTGGTTTAATTAACTGATACCTTACGGATATATTTCAGAATTGATTGTTCCATGGTTTGGTCATTCTGACCAAAGATGACCCAATATATTTGCCAATGAAAATTCTCAATTATCAGTACACGGACAGGTTTTAAAGAGGGAGAATATATAATAATTAGAATCATCATAAAAAAAGAAATATTTGGTATGCAACTTGCTCTTCTGCATTTTTTTTCTATGCAAGCTTTGATTCCTTTAAAGTTTATACTCTATCATAGGAAATCATGATAATTATAGCCCTTGACGAAGTTTATTAAATGCTTGCCAACAGTGAACTGAATTAATTCTTACATATATAATAATTAGTGATAAAAATTAATATAATTGTAAATAATGATTCAAAATTTAAGCCATTTACCTGTTTTTATTGTATCACCTTTCAACAGGTCTAAATACTGTACATAATGTACAGCACATTTACATAGAAAACAGTCCAAAGGTTCATATGTTGTCATGTCATAGTGCTAGAAAAATTCTGTCTAAACAACTATTCTCTGGCTTATTAATAAACACACACAGTTCATCGTTCAAGTTTTGAGTAAATCTAGAGTGAATAAAACATGCAGTTAATTTATCCATAATGAAATTTTCTAATTTTCCATCATTCTAAGATCAGCCGTGCAAAGAAAGTTTCGCAGTACACATGAAACAAATTCCACGAGCACCTAGTTGCCTTTTCTTTAATTTCCGAAATCAATTTTTCTTTCTGTGACGAGATATTGGCATTTTCTACATTATAAAAGCATTGGACACTAGACATTCATTTTGCCTCCTTGCATCTAATGGGAAAATACCGTAATCTTTCTGTCATATCTCGGCACATATTGTCAGGGACACCAATGGTTTTTAAATTCTTCAATGGTATATCCTTCTAGGATTAATAACTCCATGCAAATTCTAATATCAAAAACATGTTGTTGAAATCTGGTAGATAACAAAAACAAGGAATGTGTAAACCAGTCTCCATTTCTATTTCGATTCTATTCAGATTTAAATTCTGTGAAATCCAGAATTTTCTAGACATAGGCAGAAAGGCACACAAAGCTTTGAATCTGCTTCAAAACATTGATTTTAGAATAAAAAATAATCCCCTATCGAATGTTTAAAATCGATAGCAGATATTGATGATTTTTGGGGAACTCTGTAGAATGAAAACCAAAGAAAGACATTTCATATGCTATAATAATTGCTACCTAATACAATGAAATGATACTTTTCTTTCCATAACAACTAATACTTCCTGTTAATCAATTAAGATAATTAAGTTACACCTAATTAAAAATGAAATATTCAAAAGATTTTTTTTGAGAGGGGGGGGGGGGAACATTTGTTAAGAAAGGATCAGGGGGGGGGGGGGGGGGGTACATTTGTTAAGAAAGGATCCGTTCTCACTTAATTCTCAGCATTTATCAAGACCTACCCATGGAAGTTCAGGGTAGCTGGTCTCTCAAACATTGCATACCCCTTTGAGTGAAGAAAGAGCCAAAATCTTGCCAATAGAAAATGATAGCTCAAAATAAGGATATTACACAAAGGTTTGTAATAGGTTCAAGGTCACTGCACACACTACACACTTTATAATCACAACTCATGAAACTTTTGTCAAAGACTATCTCATGAAAATAAGGTGTCACAAAAATAAAGTGATCTACAGTATGATCCAGATTGGAAGAGCAGAAGGAAATTTATCATCACAAAAAATAACTATGACCTTGACCTCTGACCTTGTTTCAAGGTATTTGACAGGAAGAGAATAGGTAGTTTTGGAACATTGAAATTGTTGATTGGAATGACACAAAGCTTGATGATAAACTGAAGGTTTGTTACAACCTTGAATATTTGATGGTGAAATTCATGTCAAGGTCATACAGCATTGGTCGGGTTTATCATTGGAAACTATCCGGATAAAGCTGTTTTTTATTGGTATCCAAAAAAAGGTCTTTTAAAATGGTATGAACTTGTAAAATGTGAAAGCTTTACCATAACCATTCAAAATGCATTGTCAAGGTTGAAGGCTATTAAAAGTAATTCAAACTCTAAGGTCATGAGATCTATAGATAGGCCCTATCACAAGGAATATCTCTAGCATTATCCATTCAGAAGTTATACGCAAAGTTAAAGACTTTCAAAAGTAGTATAAACTCCTAGGTCAGGGTTATGTGGTTAAAAAAAAACATCTTGTCACAATTAATATATATATATGTGAAATATGAAAGCTATAGCACTAACTATTCACAAGTTAAAACTAAGGTTAGTAGGTGAAACCCAAAGATCAAGGTTATGGGGTCAAAATGTTGGTACCCTAGGAAAAACACTGTTAAAAACATGAAAAATGAAAGCCCCAAGATAAATCATTCAGTGTTCAGACCAAAAGAAATATTTTGTCACAAGGATAATAGTTACATGATGACACGAGATGATGCATACAAAATATCGTTTCGTTATTGCAAACTCGGAGGCTAACGCCTCCTCGCGTGCAATAACTCAACGATATTTTGTATGCATCATCTCGTGTCATCATGTAACTATTACATAAACATCTGAAATAAGAAAAGCCTAGCATCTACCATTCTGATGTTTTGGCTAATTCAAAGTTCGGTTAATATTTTTCAAAAGTAGGTCAAACTTCAAAGTCAAGATCATGGGGTAAAATTGTTGGTAAGAATGTTCTTGTCACAAGAAATATATATGAAACATAAATGCCTGTGCACAAACTTTTCAAAATTCATGGTCATGGTTAAAACTATACAAAAATGCCCCTGAATCTTGGATTATTTGGGCATATAAAAGAATATTCTACTACTCAAGCTTAAGAATTAAAAGTTTTTCTTCTGATATGGTTGCAATACTAATGTTCCATAAGGCAGGTCGATTTTGTCAATAAATGTCTTATGGACATATTTCTGTCTAGTTTTTCTTCAACCCCTCCCTTGGGTGTAACTATAAGTCAATGGATCGATCATTACTGATAATTAATAGGCCACCCCAATAGCCCTTCAATACATTCCGAGCACTCTGAAGACATGCTGTTTCTACCCTTACAATATACTCAAGCAAAGTA
The DNA here is from genome assembly GCA_003671525.1 of Saccostrea glomerata. Lineage (NCBI taxonomy): Eukaryota > Metazoa > Mollusca > Bivalvia > Ostreida > Ostreidae > Saccostrea > Saccostrea glomerata. The sequence continues at coordinate 127,825 of PRKT01000195.1, forward strand.
GATATTTTTGGGCATGTTCTGGATTAGAACCAAGCAGTTCATTATAAAAAAAGCTCTTGTTCTTTCTGAAATTAATTCACAGGTACTGATAATCATTCCATACCACCAAATTCTAGAGTTGAAAATATGATTAAAAGTTAAAAGTCAGCTCTCCTTTGGTAAATCTGTGCCCTGAGATGGATTATGTTAGATTATACCCACTACATTAGATTGATAGTGATGGGGGTAATTCACCTTAAGAGTGCTAGGACAACTCTGCAATGTCACTGCTATGTACATCAGGTGAGTTCAGGTAAATCTTGAACCTTATGGAGTCATTTCTGAGAAGAACAGGGTTGCCTACTTGCTTCTTTTAACTTTTTTCCACAATTATTTTTGAAATTATTCTTCTAGTTTATACATTTCAATATATCCAAAAAAAAAATCCCTACTTGAGGAGCTAAGGAAACTGCCAAAGTATTGTGTGATCCATACAAATTAAAGCAAACCTGAAAGCAATATATCTTCAACATCCAAAACACAACATCAACCAAGAGACAAATCATCCAAAAGACATCATCATCCAAAAGACAACATCATCCAAAAGACATCATCATCCAAAAGACAACATCAACCAAAAGACAAAATCATCCAAAAGACAACATCAACCAAAAGACAACATCATCCAAAAGACATCATCATCCAAAAGACATCATCATCCAAAAGACAACATCAACCAAAAGACAAAATCATCCAAAAGACAACATCAACCAAAAGGCAACATCATCCAAAAGATAACCAACATCCAAGATAAATAGCATCGAAAAGATATTACCATCATCCAAAAGACAACATCAACTAAAAGACATCCAAAAACAATTTTTAAGAAATTTTACAAAAGTGACCTTTATCTTTTTTACATCAATTTCAATTCCCTTAGAGAATCCTTCATTCATATATTGAGACACAACCAATGCCTATAGGTGGCTGCAATTGTAAATCTGTGCAGGGAACCTTTGGTCATTGAGTGAGGGTTCATCTTAATGCAAGTACCTACTGTGACTTTAAATACCTTAATTTTTTACACATGGAAGTAATGGCCTGGGGCCCATAAAACTGAGAAGATCTCACTTTTGATCTCAGTCTCACTTTTCCGCTTTATATTTCTTTGGAAAAAGTGAGACTGAGATTAAAAGTGAGCTCGTCTAAGTTTTATGGCCCCCAGACCTGGTCTCATCTAAAGGACTGTTCTCCACATCCCACAGTGGGATTTGAACAAGAGGAGCATCCACTGATCAGGAAATGCTCAAACCACTGCACCACTAGTACTAAGACAACCTTCTGAAATCTTTAGAAGGCTTTGGCATGATGACACTGATATTATCCAAGGTTATCTTAACTTTGTCTCTCTTCATAAAGCCTCAATTTACTTCAAGTAGCTTATTAAAATATAGTTTGTCAAACTTTGATATTTTTGAAACGTTGAATGATCAAGAAAATAACATTTTTGAGTCCTATCTAGATTCAAGAGACATAAATATGCCATAAGTTTGGTAGAGGGTTCATTCAACTTCATTGCTCTGATGTATGAACTCAAAATTTGGTGTCCAAATGCAATAAAAAAGATATCTTTTAAATGCATTATTTTCAAAGATTTGGTATCTTAAATTGCCTTGGTCAAAGTACAGTGACCTTAAAATCTACAATTTCCTTTCCTTGATCCACTACTAAAACTGCATGATCTATACAGGGAATGCATGTTTTTAAAATAAATTTAATATGAGTTCACAAAATGAACACAGATATATCCTTGTAACACTTACTATCAGTTGAACTTGGTCTGTTTAGCTTGTCTCTTTCATTGGCAATTTTCTGTAAAAGAAAGGAAAAATATTAAAAATATCATACCAGTATATTAATCTAATAATATACCAATAAAAAATAATTAATGTCAAGGTTATCCCTTTTTGTACAGGACAGAATGTTCCAATGATGCAATATTTTATAATTACCTTGTAAACATGAAATTAATTTTAAGTTATACAAGTTCATTTGGTCACATTTATATGATACAACCTTCTGTCCTTAAAGGTGTTGCTCCAAGGTTCTACATTCAATTTAAATCCCTTGATTGGTCAGGTTTCAACTGACCATTGGATATATCACTGATATTAAGTCTCTGGTTTACCATAAAGCATTATCATATTTTAAATTAACTCTCCTGCTGGGAAATAGAATCAATATATTTAAGACAACCTAAATATAGAGATGGACTTCATTACCTAAGACAAACCGATTCTAGGGAAAACAGAAATATACAAATAAAGTTTGACTAAATGAATATTTATTATTTTGCTTCAATCCATGTTACTGGATCGAGAACAAAATAAAAAGGTACAGCGTTTTTTGCGTCAAAAGCAATTTTTGAAATCAAATAGACTAAATATAGACACCAATTATTAAGCACAGCCATTTAGAAGTTAAATATTATATACAGAGTTAACAATTGGGCATTTAATATACTCACTTTTTGGAAAACATGCATGCATCAATTGATTCCTTTTCAATATCTGCGTAATGTTCTTTTGTATTTAAAATTTGATTAAAAAAACTTCTTGTGATCATTTTCTGTCATAGTAACATGTATGCATAAATTATGTTAATGTATAGTCGGTTAGTAACCAACATAAAAAAAATTCTGTACATTGCACCTTCTCAATGTAAAAAATCTTTTATTGATGTTTAGATGCTTAAAAAGATATGATTTTTATAGTGCGATTGAAAATCACTTTGTGGTAAATATCTGTTTTTAAAGTACAGTAGACTTGAATTGGACATGAAGGAAAAGGCTTTTATAAATGTTAATGTACGCGAAAGCCGTGAGTTTGTGATAATGTGACGCAAACAAACTTTCTCAGCACCACACATAGAAATATCAATGGTGGGGTTTGGGTGGTATTCTCTTAACCTTTGGACAAAATTTTAAAAGAAAGGCGCAGAATTTAAAATTATTCAGTATGCAAGCATAAAAACCCCTTGGAGTGTCTACAGCCATTAGAATGGAATTTGATAAACATCCAATGACTTCATGTATGGTATGACACCTACCACTCTCAATTACAATTTAAAAACAGTAAATACCACTAAAGATCATCTCAACAGAATATTCTTACACTCCTATAATCTTGCTTTTTGAATCAGAGTATTTCTTTTCATGTTTTTATTTATACATTATTAATTTTAAAACCCCTGCAGTACACGCTAAGAATTTTAATAACAAGGAATTGTTTCACCTTGAACTTCTTAAGCATACATTGTTTTTACACTTTCGCTTCGAATTTCTACACGCAATTTATTCAAATCAATTTAAATTAAAATTTACTCAAAAATAACATTCATCTTGAATGCACAAGTAGAACAATTCAAGTCCAAAATTATTTTTCATTTTTATTATCCTATAATTATCTTTTTGAACTTTTAAGCCCCTATAAAAAGTGAAAATGCTTAGACTGTTCAATAAGTGCATGTCTATGGATTAATTAGCTGAATAAATCAAATCTGATCAATGCATAGAAACCCAGTTTGTATGCCTTTCCCTAAAATCAACAGGGGATGCTTACTTGTCCTTGGCATCCGATCCATCTTCTGGAATTTCTGAAGTGACCATGTTTTATGCCTTGTTCACAGATTTGTAAGTTTGCATGATTTTTTTTTAGATTAATCATTTTTCATTATCTTCACCCTTTTCATTTGTCCAGCTCCCCCAGCTACATATGTAATAATATTCATTTATAGACTGTATTTGATGTAAATCTCAACTTGTATTTTGTCTGTAGGATCCAAAAACCAAACTGTTTGTCTTTGACCATAAAACTCAACAGCAAAGCAACAGACTACCGTATATACTCCCCTATAAGTCGGATTTTTGGGAGTTAATCTCTTGTCTAAAACTCTATGTCCGACTTATAGGCGAGCTATAAAATGAATGGTATTATATGAGGTCTGTCCCCCTGATATCTAAGCTTATTAAATACAATCGACTTATAGGCGAGTATATACGGTAGTTTTAGGGTTTGGTTAAAACGCATTCTGCCAACATATTACAGATTTGCTATAATTAGTGTCAAAAGAACATCCATTTTATCGATTTCATGACCAGTGTAGACTGGTACCTACCTGACTTTGACTCAGGTCCAACAAACATCAAGAAAAGTATATTGAACTCATGCAGCATGCAGTCAATGTGAATAGTTCAATGTTTTTAGCGCTAAAGAAGACAATCTTTTATGCAAATTTCATTTACCTATTCTACAGATCTACTGACAGTCAATTTTGTAACAGCCTAATATCAACATCAGATGCCAATTAGAATAACTGATTCTGCCAATGCTGAGGAATAAAGTGAGATGTAACAGGGTTGTCCAAATTGACAAGAGAATGTTTGTGAGACACCTAACACCCCCCCCACCCACCCTCAAATAACAGGAATTTTTCTGAGTACATTGAGGGGCAATAACGCTGTCAAAAATTGCTCGATTGTACCCAAAACAGAATTTGATGTAAATACTCCTATGATAAATCTGTATACCATATTTCATTTTAGTTCACGGTGCAACATCTGCTAAAAAAAAATGAAAGGAGACTTGGTGGACTGACAGACAGTCCAACAGACAGCAGAAAAGCAATATGCCCTCCCTTCTTCAAAGGGAGACACAAAAATAAAGTATATACAAATTGCTTTTTAAAAGTAGGAGGAGGTTTAGGGTTAATTATTCTCCCAATTTAGGGTGCAGGGGGTTAACCAGAATAACCAGGGGTTTACATCATTATAGGCGGGGAAATTAAATACTATATGATGAAGTGATTTGCTTTGGGATTTTTGGAGCAATACAAAATGGAAATTGGTTCAGAAGTACTTGGGTTGGTAAACAATATGTAATAGTGTCACTAAAGAATGGAATCTGTACAATGAAGATGGCTCTAAAACCTGAAGATGTTTACATTAAAAAAACGCTTAATGAATACAAATTATATTCTAGATATATAGAGGTAAATAACAATAGAGAAAAAATATAGGTCAATACAGCCTTATATATTTATCCAGAATGTCCTACATTTAAATTAATCTCGTTTTGATATTTATTTGTACTTTTGCATGAATGATGCAGGCTATACAAGAATGGTGGGTCGGTCTGAACAAATATTTCAAAAGTGCCTTAGATACTACATTACAATTTACAAAGAAGGGAATCTTTAAGGTCACACTCAACACAGAGAATAAAAGAATTGAATCTTTACTTTAAAAAAAATTTATTTGTATAAATATCAATTTAAACAATTTGAATTATCATTTTTATGAGGTCGCCATTGTCATTTAGATGTGAACGAGAAGAATAACATAATCACGGAGCCCAAAACAACTACTGCATAACTTATTCTTATACAGGGTAGTTTTTGTCCTGTCCGTCCATCTGTCTGTGTTTGTCTATTTGCCGTCTACTTTAAATTTGCTCAATTTTGATTGGTTAAATGGAGCTTAGGCTTTCATATCTCACATTAGTGTATTCCTTTTAACAAAACCTTAATCCTAGGGTTCCAATGTAACAGGAAGGGAGAAAATGTATGGCTGGACTGGGAATCCAACCCAGGACCCCTGCATCTCCAGTCAGGTGCTCTACCAACTGAGCTATCCAGGCCAATATACACTACCCAAACCATTATATTCCTACCTTCTTAAATTGTCTTCGACCTCGAAGACACAACCCAAGTTCTTACTAGCCCCTTGCACGACTTTCACCTGCAATTCCAAGGGTGGTCAATAGACCAAATCTGAAACAGGAAGGCAGAAAATATATGGCTGGATCAGGATTTGAACCCGGGACCCCTGCATCTGCAGTCAGGTGATCTACCAACTGAGCTATGAAGGCCAATATCCACGACCCAAACCATTTTGCCAAGATATTAAATCTTTTGACCATAACCTTTCATTTTCATTAAAATTCATTCTTCAATACAAAATCATAGGTCACCCATGTGGTGCAGTGGTTCGAATGTCTGCTCTTGAGATGCAGAGTAGGGAGTTGATCTTTACGGCACAGGTTCCAATCCACTGCGGGATACGGACACCAGTACTTTGGATAAGACCATTTAAACCAAGTTCCTGTGTCACAGTAGGTGTTGGCACAAAAAGGGTCATGAGAAACCTTAGGGTCTTTTTCATAGCAAGATCTTTGTGTTAAATGGGAACTAATCAAGTTAAACATAAGAAAGATATGAATTGGACACAAATTATGAACTTTTGTCTTAAAATGACCTTGAACTCGTCCAAATGACCTTGCTTCAAGGACATGACACACCCTCAGATCATAATTAATTTTTGTGTAAAATAGGAACTCACCATGTTTATCCTTTAAAAAGGTATAGACCAGATGGGAATTTTGAACTTTTTCTTTCAGGTCATGACTCAGTTCAGGAACAGTCTTTGTGTAAAGTAATTAGATTTTACTTTTCCTCCATAAGAAAGATATGAACTGACACTTTAGCTTAGACAGACAGACAAATAGCTAGATGGACATATGGACAAGGTGATTCCTTTACAACCCCAAACTTTGTTTGCTGGGGTATATATAATAACCTTGAAACAAGGTCTTGTCATACCCTTGAGTCATATACATAATCTCTATACATGTACCAAGTATGTTTGAGCTTCTATTGGTTCTCCATAAATACAAAGTTGTGGTCTGAAGAAATATCATATACATTTTTGGTCAGTGACCTTGAACTTGTTGGTATGACCTTGGTCAATCTTATAAACTATCTTTGTACCAAGTATGAGCTTCTGGTGTTTCTCATCACAAAGAAGTGTGGACAAGATTGCATGGACAAATAGGTGGATGGATGTTATTTCTATTCCCCCATCCAAATTTCATTCAGGGGGGAGATAATAATAATGATGTTCTGACTATTTTATACTTTCATAAATGTATACTTTTTTAATTAGATTATATAATCTATTACATGTACTTAAATAACTTAAATCTACTCCATTTAAGAAAAAAAATAAAATGAAAAAGTATATTTTTCTGAATAATTTTTGCATATTAAAGAACCAAAATTTTTAATTCCACATCTAAAGAATAAAAAACCTTAATTGATAAAACAGGTATTATTTGACATTGATTTTTCTAATAAGAACAATGATTGAGTTCTTTCTTATGTAACAAACTATTCAGCTGCGATAAATCAAGTTAAAATTAATCAATATCTTAAATCTGAGATAAAATTTAACCTTTAAGTTCTTAAAATCAATAACACATAATAGTTTTTAAGAAAGGTATATTTCTGAGGTATATTTTATCAAATACATCCTCTTTACTTAATTCGAAATATATGTTCAATGTCAAGTACCAGAACATCAATTTCACTAAATATTTTTAAATACATGTAAGGGAAACCTTTGCCTTTGTGATAGCTTCCAACCTTCTACCATGTCCACCTTAATTTCCATCTGATTCTGAACTACATGTAATTAGAATTTCTGTAATTAAGTAGAAACCAAAAACAAATAACCACTGTGTAATAATTTTGACATGTTAATTGAAGAACTAAATTTTCATTAAACATGTTAAAGATTGTTGGTTATCTGAAATTGTTTATTAAAAGATAAATTTCTGATTAAAAATTGAACAAAATTTATAGCATAAATTAAACAGTAGTTAGTATATATTAGAGAGAATTACATGCACCCATCCAGAAAAATACATGGTCACTCATATCAGAGATGGGAAGGGGGAGGGGGTTAACTGATAATCTTTATTATTAATCAGACCTTACAATATGCCATTTCATATTCATTTCTTAAAGTAAATAATTCCAACCTTTGTGTGGTGTACATTTAAACAAACAATATATTGAATATGAATATTTCTTCCTTATCAAAAGTAAACATAAACAATCAAGTGAGCATCACTGAAGTCAAAGTTCAACTACTTTCCTTCATTACTCATTACAAAGAAACAAATCTTAATTAATTTTTTAACCACATCACCTGTTGGACCATTTTCATCCGCAGCCTGGTCATGTGATTTTGAACACTATCCGTGTCGGTCGCCATTTTCCTGTATCTTAGTTACTCAACGCCAAAATTCATGTTTTCTATCTGTTTCCCCTCTATTGAATTTTCGATCTATACGCTTTTATACCTCTGAATATTGAAAATACCATAGTTGAATGGATAGCGCACACGATTCAATAAACAGAGAATGGCAGGTTCATTACAATAGAGGGGGGTTCACGATGTAGGTTTGGGGATTTAAATTCATCCTGTGGGATTTTGTTTTGTGGCTTCAAAGAATTCACCCTTTTACCTGTATAAGATTAGACCAATACACATCATCCCTTTTTATGATGAAGTTTTTATTTTGTGTTCCTTTTGGTCGAAGTTTCTTTTCTCACCATTTCACGTCTTGGAACTGCCCGAAACTATTTTTGACGAACAAAGACCTCAGATGAAATAAAAAAAAGGTCAAAATATATAAGAAAAATCTGTGCTTTAAGGACTTTGTTAATTCTCTTTAAAAATATGTGCAACTGAACCTTAGAGGCTTTCTATCTTAAAGAAAATATCTCATGGATACCCTCAGCCTCTCAAATCCTCCCGCCATTTTGAACATGCAAACAGGTGCTTGTCACATGATCACTTTGTACGTCACAAAACAACATGGAAGACATGTTTTGCGAAATGGCTAAAACTGGGAAAATGAAAACAGTAAATGTCATGTGACAAGAGAATATGTATCTAAAATATATAACAGAATAAATCATAGCACAGGTTTGTACATCTTTTTTTTAAAAAATAAAGAGGTCGGTAATGTTGTTCGACTCTAAAGATAGATCATAAGATGTTTTATCGGTGGCAGAACTTGATCAGCTGACTCTGTGACTGACAGGTGACAGGGTTACATTAGAATTTGTTTATCAACAAGATTAGTTAATGTCAATTGTGTGATATTAAGGAATTTGTACCTTATATTTACTTATTTGATTTATATTAACAATTATGTGTGTGCAACTTTGAAAATTGGGATATGGCATATATGCCACACCTGAAATCAATTCTTAGACTATATTTTCAAACATAAGACTATAATCTGTTCATATCGACATCATGCAATGCTAGGCATCTATTTTGAAACATTTTTTCATCTGAAAAAAGAAAGGGGGGGGGGAGATTCTCAATGATAACAATGATGCTTATAGCTAAATTTAGGGGTAAAAAATGACCAGGTCGAGGATTGGTGAATGTTCAGATTTCAATAACTTTTTATGTTAAAGAAATGTTTATAATGAACACTTCAATGGAATATTTGTCATTTTATGAAGTAACACTTTGATGCCAAACTCTACAATGTAACGAACAATATACAGTATTATATTGAATTTGAATTATATATAATAAAATGGAATGATTTTGATCAGCCATTATAGATAAAACGTTTTAGTCCCATTCAAGTCAAAGGTTTATGTAATCATACAGAGCACTTATGATTTCAGATACTGACATTTTTAAAGTACACAAAATCTCAACATGATGTCATCAAGTCCGCACCTGGTGGCAAGTCTTCACCATACCATAGCAACCCACACATCAGATGTCAATTCCGTAGCCTTTTCACCTGATGGAAAGTTAGCTACAGCCTCTGGAGACAAAACAGTGAGATTATGGGATACGGAAGATTTCACTGAACTCTCTGCCTCACCACTCGTTGGTCATGCTTATTACGTTCATTGTTGCACATTTTCGCCATTTGGAACACTTCTTGCAACATGTTCTACTGATGGTAAACTTATTCTTTGGGATGTCAAGTCAGGGAATAAGGTTAGTATACAATTAAGGAGTGAGAAAAAGAAATTGTTTTGATCAAATAAGACATGTGTGAACAGATCCATGCCATTTTGGTAACAAATATAACATCATTACATAATAGTAGTAATTGGTTTTCCTGATTTTCTCTTTATTCTTTTAGGTGGCAACATTTCAACATACCAGCAAACAGAGTATCAGAGTGTGCCGATTTTCTCCAGATACCAAGTATATTGTTTCCGGAAGTGATGATGAAACTCTGGCTTTATGGGACATCTCAACGAAGACTTTAGTCAGGTAAAAAAAAAAATATCCATCATTTAGAAGAAAAACGATCATTAGATAGAGTACTTATAGAAAGCTAAAAAGAAAATATAAAAATGAGCATTTAGATAAAGGTTCCATAGCTTATGTGAAATAGTTGCTACTTACACTCAAGCTGGAGATCGTTTGATTTATTTCCATTTGTTGAAAATCACGAGACACTCCTTATGCCTTGTAGGTATCAAAAAGAATTTCCTTGAATGTATTGTAGGTCTTACAACACTTGTCATGATGCCTCAGTTGTGGCCTGTTCCTTTACACCTGACAGCACATTCATTATATCTGGAAGTAGCAATGGGGATTTGAGAGTCTGGGATGCAAAGTATGGGCATGGAAAAGTTTTGACCTACGTTCTAGAAGGTCATGACCTGGGGGTTACAAGCTGTGACTTTGCCCCTCACGCAAAGGTGGAGAACAGTGGGGTCAATGAATGTGTCACTTATAGGGTGGCCACTTCTGGGCAAGACAATTTGGTGAAAATATGGGAAATGACTGCAGATCTAAGCTGCACTTGTAAGTCAAACACTATTCTCTTCTTAACTCTTAATATAAGGTTAAAGAACCAGTATTTCAGATAAATGCACTCTTCATCTTTTCTCTTCATTCTGTTGTTGACTTTTGAGAATGTAGTTTGATATCAATGACAATTGTTTCTATACTTAAAAAAATCTTAAAACATCATTCAAGTTCTTTTCACATAATAATGTGAAATAAAATATTTAATTAAATGAATTATTTATCACCATTTCACATAATTATTTTTAAAACCAGCAGTGGTCTTGAAACAAAAGCTGACTTTTAAGGGACATGAAGGGACAGTCAATTTCTGCTGTTTTTCCCTGGATGGAAACTTACTGGCATCAGCGTAAGTTTGTTTTAATACAGTGAAATATCAGTATCTCGAAGTTGAGGGGACCTGGATACGACTTCGAAATATCCGGGGGTTCGAGATATCCGAAGTTATCGTCCAAAGTCGATTCAATAATTTCCCGTTTTTTAGCTCACCTCGACGAAGTCGAGATGAGCTTATGCTATACCCCCGGCGTTGGCGTCGGCGTTAGCGTCGGCGTCCCAGGTTAAAGTTTTAGGAGCAAGTCCATTCCCAAGTAACTATAAGCCCTACCTGAACCAAACTTGCATGGATGATGCATCTAGGGATGTACACTACCAGACTTGCTTCGGATGCTGGATCTGATCTACATTTTCTAGATGAGTGACCTGGTTAAAGTTTTTGGAGCAGGTTAAAGTTTTTGGAGCAGGT